>JBAMCE010000005.1:0-589633 GCA_037075305.1 Drosophila kanekoi | reverse complement strand
CATACACATACACATACACATACACATACACATACACATACACATACACATACACATACACATACACATACACATACACATACACATACACATACACATACACATACACATACACATACACATACACATACACATACACATACACATACACATACACATACACATACACATACACATACACATACACATACATATACACATACACATACACATACACATACACATACACATACACATACACATACACATACACATACACATACACATACACATACACATACACATACACATACACATACACATACACATACACATACACATACACATACACATACACATACATATACACATACACATACACATACACATACACATACACATACACATACACATACATACACACATACACATACACATACACATACACATACACATACACATACACATACACATACACATACACATACACATACACATACACATACACATACACATACACATACACATACACATACACATACACATACACATACACATACACATACACATACACATACACATACACATACACATACACATACACATACACATACACATACACATACACATACACATACACATACACATACACATACACATACACATTCACATTCACATACACATACACATACACATACACAAACACATACACATACACATACACATACACATACACAAACACATACACACACACATACACATACACATACACATACACATACACATACACATACACATACACATACACATACACATACACATACACATACACATACACATACACATACACATACACATACACATACACATACACATACACATACACATACACATACACATACACATACACATACACATACGCATACACATACACATACACATACACATACACATACACATACACATACACATACACATACACATACACATACACATACACATACACATACACATACACATACACATACACATACACATACACATACACATACACATACACATACACATACACATACACATACACATACACATACACATACACATACACATACACATACACATACACATACACATACACATACACATACACATACACATACACATACACATACACATACACATACACATACACATACACATACACATACACATACACATACACATACACATACACATACACACATACACATACACATACACATACACATACACATACACATACACATACACATACACATACACATACACATACACATACACATACACATACACATACACATACACATACACATACACATACACATACACATACACATACACATACACATACACATACACATACACATACACATACACATACACATACACATACACATACACATACACATACACATACACATACACATACACATACACATACACATACACATACACATACACATACACATACACATACACATACACATACACATACACATACACATACACATACACATACACATACACATACACATACACATACACATACACATACACATACACATACACATACACATACACATACACATACACATACACATACACATACACATACACATACACATACACATACACATACACATACACATACACATACACATACACATACACATACACATACACATACACATACACATACACATACACATACACATACACATACACATACACATACACATACACATACACATGCACATACACATACACATACATATACACACACTTACACATACATACACACATGTTTGTGTGTACGTGTAAGTAATACCTTCGTTATTCTTACATGGCGACCGTGAGCATGGTCTCACTAACCTGCAGTAAATTAAATTTGAAATTGACCGTCTCAGCAAAGACATGAACGATCAAGATAACCCGCCAGCATGGAACGATTCTGTTTCCATGCATGAAAAGCGAAAAACGAATGAACAATACGATTAGTAAAACGGCAGACATTAATAATATAATATCTTATGAGAAATTGGCGCATTACGAAATGCCTTTGATAGAATCTAAAACAGTGGATTCGACTGCTAACGTAATTAATAAAGTAGAATCCAGTAATGTAGATTTAGGTCTGACCAACACATTGTTAATAATTATCGTTGTTATTTTCAGCGCAAACTTAATTTTTAAACTGTACAAGTTACACAATAAATGGTTGCGAAAAAAATATATGAGCAAGGCTAACGATCTAGATAAAATCTAGAAAACAAAAAAATTTTAACAAAAGCCGCTACATCGATTATTGTTAATAATGTCTTGAACAATATATTAATAAATTCAAAATTAAAAAAAAAAACACAATAATGTCAACAAAAAGTTTAATAAAGAATATATATATTTAATGAAATGGAATGAAATTGTTTCCATTATTAAGCAAAAACGTTCTGAGTTTGATAGATCATTTAAGTGCCTCAATAAAAGTGCACTAATATCAAACCAATCAAAAGTAAAACATGTTCAAGTTCTAGTAGAATCATACAACAAAGTCCGTGATATTGTAAACAACAATGAACGTATTGGCAATTATACTTTTTAAAGAAGTCTATACCAATAATGCCATCGCTGGGTATTGGGAAATCGTGTCCGACTATGTGAAAGTCGTGTGGAATGACATATTTTCCGGTAGATAATTCTACGAATGCTAAACCTTTAGAAAAAACTACACCTTCACCGATTCCAGATATTTGAGTTGATATGTTTGTATTAATGTTTTCAAATGTACCAACATGTTCTTTTAATAGTAATATGTCTAATCTGAGTAACTCGAACATTATTATTGCCATTATAGTCGCCATTGTTATTGTTTTGGTTGTTACCTCGGTTGGAATTATTCTTTCCTCGGTTATTACCACGGGCATTACCTCTATAATGTCCTCTGCCACTGCTATTGTTAGTATAGTTTGCGTTATGATTACCGCGGCCATTGCCTCACCTCTTTGGTAATTGTGTGTACGTGTAAGTGTGTACGTGTATGTATACACATACATATACACATACACATACACATACACATACACATACAGATACACATATACACCACATACACATACACATACACATACACTTGCTTATAGACATACATATACACATGCAAAGAACTCATATACATACATATACTCATACACATACACATACTCATTCACATACACATACACATACACACACTCATACACATACACAAACAAATACACATACACATACACATACACATACACATACAGATACACATACACAACACATACACATACACATACACATACACATACACATGCACATACACATGCATATAAGCATACAAATACACATGCAAAAAACTCATACACGTACACATACTCATACACATACTCATTCACATACACATACACATACACATACACATACACACACATATACACATACACGTACACGTATACATACACATTCACAAACATGGAAAATGCCATCGGCATAGCAACGAACGCCATCCAAGGATCGAGATGGAAAAGCGGCAAAAAGAAGTACGGCCTCATTGTCACTCTAGATGTGAAAAACGCTTTTAACACAGCCTGGTGGGACAAAATATTGGACGCGCTATCAACATTCTGCGTCCCATATTACCTTCAGGAGGATATACGCAGCTATTATAGAGAGAGACTGCTGCAATACGACATCGCAGATGGCCCCACAACACACCAAGTGTCCGCTGGGCTGCCCCAAGGCTCAGTGCTAGGACCCCTCCTCTGTAACATCATGTACGATGGCTTCCTCGGCTTCGCTGACGATGTGGGCCTTGTAGTCGGTGGCAAGGAATTGAAGGACGTAGACGAATCGTGCAACCACAGCATTGACCGTGTGCACCAATAGCTGGCAGCAGCTGGACTCGAGCTGGCTGCCCATAAAACAGAAGCGGTGTTAGTCGACACCCGGAAGATGGTGGAAACAGCACACATAAGAGTCGGTAGCGCGGACATAGAATCAGCGAGGACGTTAAATTACCTGGCAGTTATGCTAGACACAAGGATGTCGTTCAGAGAGCACTTGGAGTACGTGCACAAAAAAGCAGCAGAATCCTGTCGAGCGCTGTCCAGGATTATGCTGAACAGTCGAGGACCAAAACAGCAGAGACGCCGTCTTCTCATGACAGTAAATAAAGCGGTAATAATGTTCGCATCCCCCATCTGGAGCAGAGCAATGGCTGTTCCTAGCTACAGCCGGAGCGTAGATTCTATATATCGCCTAAGCGCTCTACAGTTGCGCATTCCGGACGGTATCAGACGAAGCAGCGCTGGTTATCGCAGGGATGGTCCCGCTTAATGATCTGGCAACAGAAGCGGTAGTTTGCCACAGACCTCTGAACGGAAACAGCACAGCAAACTCGGTTCGCACAACAGCAAGGATGCAAAGCATGGAACGATGGCAAGCACGTTGGGATCGCTCATCTAAAGGATGCTGGACACATAGGCTTATCTCAAACCTGGAAGCCTGGATAAACCGCAAGTATGAAAACACTAATTTCTACTTAACGCAGCTCCTATCTGGCCACGGATGCTTCAGGAGCTACTTTAAGCGATTCGTCCACGATAACACAGACGAGTGTTCTTGGTGCGGCAGTGGAATCGCAGACCACGTCATCTTTGAATGTGGAAGATTCTCAGCGAACAGGCAGGAACTGGAGGACATCATGGTGAGACCTATCACGGTGGACAACTTGGTCAGGAAAATGCCGGAGACCGCACAAAAATGGGAAGCAACCTGCACTTGCCGCAGAAGTGATGCTGGAATTCAGGAGAGCTGAGCGCAATAGAAGGAGAGCGGAGGAAGTTTAGGTAGCAACAACATGCCTGTGAAGCAATGCTTTGCGGCCATTCCGCAGGCAATCCAAGCTACCTAATCACCACGTACCCCCCTTACTATCTACATCCTTAGCATAAATTATCCTAGTGTAAATCCTAGTGTAGATCCTAGTGTAAGTAAACAGAATAAAAAAAATTAAAAAAAAAAACACATACATATACACATACACATGCACATCAGCCGTGTGGTAAGCGGTCTATAGAATACTGCCACAGCTAATCATTGCTTGTCGTATGAGTCGACTGAAATGACACGGGGATGTAATTGCTCGGAGGGATGCTCCTAGTAGGCGAAAAGACCTCGCACAGAACCACAAATCCACCAAGCGTCTGCCTCACATTGAACCGCTTGGTGGTCTGCGTCTGTGTCGCAACGGCCGACAGTATACTCAAACCAGGCTGCTGGTATAAACTGCAAGAGCCTGGCAGTAGGCATAAAATGCAAAATATGGAAAGGAATGGATTGTTTTAACGAAACTACTCCATGTGGCAGTTACACATGTGAAAATCCACTCGTGGCACAGTCCACGGTCGGTGCACGGATTCTGGAGGCCCCAACAACCGTTACCAACCAAACTACTACGATGGTGGCACACTTGGCTATCGTAGCGGACAATGCGACAAGAAACAGTACAGCAGCAACAACAGAAAGGGATCCCTTCCGCAAAAACGCGAAGATGGCAAGGACCCCTCCGAAAACAAGACTAGCTGCACAGCAGGCAGCACAGGCGGACGAGAGCAGTGTTGCAGGGATGTAGGCAGATCCCCAAACGCAACAAGCGACCGCCCAGGTTAAAATCCAAAAGGGCATGACATGTGTACCAGCACACTACTCCTTGAGCTGGGAGCTATTCTGGACGGGCTCCTCGCGACTGTTGGTGGCAAAAAGCCAGCTGTGCGCCATATCAATCAGGGTATGAAAGATGACCTTGCCAGGATGAAGGAGATCCAAATGGCAGCCACAACACAATTGCCAAGTGAGCAAGCGGCGCAGCAATCCGGCCAGGAGAGCAGTCATGCACAGCCATGCGTACCGACTAATGCACATAGCACCAGCAGAAAGAGTGCAGTGCAAACCTCCCCGGCACTGCTGCAAACACGAAGGAAAACCCCGGCAGATAAGCCGGAGCGGAATGCAACCCAAACGCACATCAGGAAGTGACACCAGTAGCAATAGCAGTGGAAGCTAAGAACAAGAGGAGCAACACACAGCCGCCAAGGAGAAGCCAGGCAGATGCCATATTGGTCGAATGCCGGAGTCCAGAGGAATATGCCAACGTGTTCAAAATTGTACAAACAAACCAAGAATTACAGCAGTACAGAGAGAGTGTTAGCGGCATCATGCGTACTGCAGCCGGAGAGCTCATCCTACCAATGAGCAAAGCAGACGATGAATCCACATCCAAGCTGCAGAAAGCCGTCCAGGAGGCCGTGGGGAATGCTGCAAACGTCAGAACGATCTCTGATAAAGTCCTCATAGAAATACGGGACATACCAGAATTGTCAACTAGCGACGACGTGCTAGGAGCCGTATTTGCCAAAATCGAAGAGGACCTGCCAGCTGAAGCCGCACCGAAGCAAAATCAAACGAACTTCGGGCGGTATGCCGTATACGCCAAAAAGTGGAACCGAGGCGATGCTTCAAGTGCCTCGACTTTGGGCACACGTGCGCACGATGCCGAAGCAAACACGACGCCTCGAAACTGTGCTTCAACTGTGGAGAAGCCAACCACTCGGCGAAGGAGTGCACCGGCAAGCCAAAATGCATTGTTTGCTCTAGACACGAGACCGCGAACACGGCACACAATACCCTTAGCAGGGCCTGCCCGTGGTTCATTAAGGCGTCGCAGCCAACAGCCAAAAAATCAAGTTAATCCAAATTAGTCTGAACCACTGCAGAGTGGCCCAGGACCTATTAGAAACAAGCAACACGGGAAGAGATAGCTGACCTTGCCATCGTCAGTGAGCCATACCAGCGCAAAGTCGATGGCATCTGGACCCCGAGCAATGACGGTGGCGCAGCAATTTGGAGCTGCGGTAGCCCACCAGCGCAAATTACCTGCAGGAAAACAGCAACTGGATACACTAGAGCCAAGTGTAGCGGAGTCTATGTGTATAGCTGCTATGTTGCTCCCAGCGTAGAAATCAGCGAGTTCGCCAACATACTGGGCAGTATCACGGATGCATCGTTCACCCGTAATCATAGCGGGTGACTTTAATGCGTGGGCAGTTGAATGGGGAAGCAGCAAGACAACCCAACGTGAGCGATTTCTGCTAGACGCGTTTGCAGCCCTCAATGTAACGCTCCTCAACGTTGGCAACAGGCAAACATTCAACAAAGCAGGCAGAGGATTTATTATCGACTTGACCTTTGCTAGCCCATGCATGGCGCGACGCGCGACCTGGATGGTGTCAGACCCAAACACACACAGCGACCACCTGGCGATAATAAGCCACTTCGCCGTCCAGCCCAAGGAAAAATACTACCAGCTCGGAACATGGAGCCATGACACGCTCTGCCCAGAAGCGCTGTTGATAATGGTCGAGAACATGCAATTCCAGGGCAGTGGAGATGCCGACCACTGTGCAAACCATATAGGTAGAACGGTAGCAGAGGCATGCAACGCAGCCATGCTTAAAAAGAGAAGGCGGAGAAACGGGCGCAGATCTGTTCACTGGTGGAACCAGGAAATAGAGAGGGTCAGGAGAGAATGCCACAGATCCAGAAGACGCTACCAACGGGCTCACAGGAGAAGCAATTACCAGGAAATGCAGGAAGACTACTTTGGAGCAGCCTACAAATTGGTCATGGGAAGAATGTGCAGGATGCCAATGCCCACAAGCGAGGTCCAGCTAGGAGAAATCGTCAACACGCTCTTCCCCTCGCAATCAACGTACGCTGCAACGTACTGGCTCGGATACAACCAAATAAAGCCCCAGGACCTGACGGGGTTCCAACAAAAGCGCTGAAGCTAATAGTGGCCAAGCGACCAGCAGTTTACGCAGCGCTATTCAATAAGTGTATGGAGGATCGCCGCTTTCCTACAAAGTGGAAACGCCAGAGTCTGGTGTTGCTCCCTAAAGGCGACAAACCTCCAGAGGACCCGTCTGCATACAGGCCACTGAGCATGCTCGACGTGGTCGGTAAACTGTTCGAGAGGTTAATTTGTAAAAGACTGCACGACGAATTGGAAGAACGGCAAGGGCTATTTGAGCATTAGTTTGGATTCCGGAAAAAACTCAGCACTACCCAAGCTAACGACTTCAGATATCGGAGTACTTAATAAGCCTGATTACGGACTACTTCTCCAACCGGGTTCTCCTCTATGACACCTCTACAGGACAGCAGCAGCATACAATAACTGGCGGTGTTCCACAAGGATCAGTCCTGGGACCTACATTGTGGAATGTGATGTATGACGCAGCTCTCCGCTTGGAAATCCCTGGAGGCACTCGTATTATTAGCTTTGCAGACGATGGTTACGGTCAGCAAGGAGCTGCCGGCGGTCGAGGCAAAAACGAACACCGATATCCGCCATGTAGTGAACTGGCTCGCGACCAATGGTTTAACACTGGCAGCCCACAAGACGGAGGCAGTAATGGTCAGCAGTCGTAAGGCAGTGGAGACAGCCTCAATATGCGTCGACAACTGTCCTATATACTCGAAGCCAGCAATCAGGTACTTGGGAGTAATGCTTGACCACCGGCTTACTTTCAAGCACCATCTGGAGTTCGTCGGCCCAGTCTGCGCGCCGGCACTGAGGATACCAGCTTAGGGCCGAAGCAGCAAGGCTGCATACCGCAGGTGCGCGCTACGATGCCTCAGCTCCTACTGTACTGTCTCCGAAGATGCAGCACTAGTGCTGGCCGGAATGATCCCTAGATCTCCTGGCAACGGAGACAAGGAGCAACAGCCCCCAAACTACAAGGCGGGCTATAACAATGGAAGAATGGCAGGCAAAGTGGAGAGCTACTACCAATGGCAGCTGGACACGATCGCTGATCCCGGACATACGGCCTTGGGTGAGTAGAAAGCACGGGCAGACTGATTTTTACCTGACTCAATTACTGACGAAACACGGGATGCTTTACATCCTATCTATACAGGTTTAACCACGAGACGGAACCGTTTTGCACACACTGCGCGCGGGCCATAGAAGACGCTAAACATGTCCTTTTCGTCTGTCCAAGATTCTCAGCTGAAGGGGAGAGCTTAGTCAAACTATTGGGAGACCTTTTATAGTCAACGACTTACTAGATATCCTACTAAGCTAGCATAACAATTGGATTGCTATGAGCACCACAGTGGCAGTGATAATCAAATCCTTGCGTCGCGCTTAAAAACAGCGTACTCGTCAATCATAGATGAGAATCTAGCAGAGGCTTTCATACCATCTCCCCCTCGTGAAGTGATACCCGTCGGTGGTGCCATGAGAGGGATAGGGAGAGTAGGTGGGTTTTTAGTGGGTGCAAGTCCCACACTTTTCGGCTTTTAATGCTTTTCCCTCCTATACAAAAAAAAAAAAAAAAAAAAAATACACATGAACATACACATACACATACACATACACATACACATACACATACACATACACATACACATACACATACACATACACATACACATACACATACACATACACATACACATACACATACACATACACATACACATACACATACACATACACATACACATACACATACACATACACATACACATACACATACACATACACATACACATACACATACACATACATACATATACACATACACATACACATACACATACACATACACATACACATACACATACACATACACATACACATACACATACACATACACATACACATACACATACACATACAAATACACATACACATACACATACACATACACATACACATACACATACACATACACATACACATACACATACACATACACATACACATACACATACACATACACATACACATACACATACACATACACATACACATACACATACACATACACATACACATACACATACACATACACATACACATACACATACACATACACATACACATACACATACACATACACATACACATACACATACACATACACATACACATACACATACACATACACATACACATACACATACACATACACATACACATACACATACACATACACATACACATACACATACACATACACATACACATACACATACACATACACATACACATACACATACACATACACATACACATACACATACACATACACATACACACATACACATACACATACACATACACATATACACATACACATACATATACACATACACATACACATACACATACACATACACATACACATACACATACACATACACATACACATACACATACACATACACATACACATACACATACACATACACATACACATACACATACACATACACATACACATACACATACACATACACATACACATACACATACACATACACATACACATACACATACACATACACATACACATACACATACACATACACATACACATACACATACACATACACATACACATACACATACACATACACATACACATACACATACACATACACATACACATACACATACACATACACATACACATACACATACACATACACATACACATACACATACACATACACATACACATACACATACACATACACATACACATACACATACACATACACATACACATACACATACACATACACATACACATACACATACACATACACATACACATACACATACACATACACATACACATACACATACACAGACACATACACATACACATACACAAACACATACTCATACACATACAGAATGACAGAGATTGTTTACCTAGCAAGTTAGTTTAAAATAAGCAAACCAGTGGTTTTCCTATGAACATTGTTATAGAGTTAGTGCACGTGCGCGGCGAACTGTGTCATAGCCATAATACACCAAAAGATGCGCGTTGGCAATCACTGCGAAGCCCGTGCAGAGCGTTTTTGGAGCGGCATCTCCAACTCCACGATTCAGTCGAGGGAAGCGGAAGCGTCTCCTTGGTGTGTATTTTGTGCGATTTTGCTTGTTTTACCACTCAAAACCAGTAGCTGTCTCGCGACGCCATTTGTGCAATTGGTTGCAGTCACTATAACAGCTGTTAGTAGTGTTGGCTAGTGCAGTTGACAACCAGCTGATCTGGACTATAGGACCAGCGTCCGAGCGAGGACAACAACCAGGCGAAAAAGTGTCAAAGATAGCGTGCAGAAAGTACAGCATACTTTCATAATATACTTAAGCATACTGCTTAACAGGTAAGCTTCGCTATCTAATCCACGCTTAAGAACAGGCGAAGAAGTCGGTACCGGTGCTAACTGCAGGCTCTAACCCCCGCGCTGAGGCGGTGCCCATCAAAATGGGGCTCTGGTGACCGAGTTGG
Organism: Drosophila kanekoi; assembly: GCA_037075305.1. Lineage (NCBI taxonomy): Eukaryota > Metazoa > Arthropoda > Insecta > Diptera > Drosophilidae > Drosophila > Drosophila kanekoi. Next base: position 578,219 of record JBAMCE010000005.1, on the reverse strand, counting down.
AGCGGTAAAACTCCCAGCGGTCAAAAGCCTGAGGGAAACTTCTGGCCATCGAGGTGCCCTGTTGAGCCCTGTTAGTAAGAGCAGTTGCCTAGACAGGAAGAAATGGAGGAGGAGCTGCAGGCCTCTTGTGCGCTGCTCTGCGCTGCAGAGATCACCGCCACACCAGGCGGTCACCCCAGTGCAGCAAAAAGTGACAGAGTCCCCGCCGGCAAAAGTGAGCATTGAGCTGCCAAAAACCCTTAGAGGCACAATATTAAAGATGGGCATAGTCCCAGACGGCCTAACGGCGCTGTTCAGCGGACAACGTCACATTAACGAGCTGATGAGAAATGAACTCGTGAAGGCAGATAAACTGTAGAAGATGGCGCTTGAGCTCTGCGCAATGGAAACAAGGTGCGGCGAATTGCAAACGACGCCTTCACTAACTAAACGTGGTGGAACGAACGTGCTAAAGCCGCGCCCAGCGAAGATAGGAGCCCAAAAAGGTGCAGGCACACCCAAGCGGCCGAGGGACGCCGTGACAGAACAGCGCGGAACTCCTTTCAAAAGGGCTAAGCAAAGGGCCAGAACCCAGCCAAGCAGGCAGTGCTAAGTCAGACAAACACGGCTGGTTGTCAAGGCAAGGCGATCTCCTGCTGCGCCTCAGTCCTCTTCATGAAGCTCTGGGAAAGGCCTTGGAAGACCGGGCTATAGTGAGAACGCCAACTGAAACTTCTCAGGTTGAGATAAGGGACCTGGACGAGCTGGCGATGAAAAAAAGAAGTGCTCGACGCAGTTAAAGTTTCCCGTAATGAAGTCTACCTGTCGGTTGAAGCGATCAAGTCGCTGCGACCAGCATTTGGCGGCCAGCAAAGGGCAACAACAACTCTCCCAGCGTCAAAAGCCAGGGCTCTAGTCGAGATGGCCAAGATAATGTAGTGTGTATATGCCTTAAAAGAACACCCTATATTAAAATAAAAAGTATGCAGCATTTTGTTGCATACAATAACAATTATACATTAAACAAGCCCAGAGTCATTTTATGTATTGGCTCCGGCTCATATTACGCAGCGCGAGTCACTAGCCCTGTAGCTGGCCGTTTATGTTTACGCTGCATATGCAACGCTCCTTCTGAGCGCATTTCATGAGCAACATATATATGCTCACTCCCTCTTTTTGTAGCTGATAACTAATAACAGCATAGGTATATATAAATTATGTATTCTTTGAGTGCAATAACTAACGATTCAATTTAAGTGCATTTATTTAACGGCTCGGTGCCGGAGTACCAACTTGTTGGCTCAACGACGTTTCTTCGATAACTAGTTATACATTATTAAAATTCTTAAGAACTAAATACAAAATATGATAAAATGACAATTTGACTATTCATAAAAACATACAGCTAATTGGCAGCGCTGAAATAGAATCAGCGAGGGCGATAAAGTACCTGGGCGTCATGCTAGAGATGAGGATATCGTTCAGGGAGCACTTGGAATTTATGCACAAGAAAGCAGCAGCACACTGTCTAGCGCTGAACACTCGAGGACCGAAACAGCGGAGACGCCGTCTTCTCATGACCGTACACAAGGCGGTCATAATGTACGCGTTTCCCATCTGGAGCAGAGGAATGGCTGTTCCTAAGCGCTCTATGGGTTAGAGTCTTCCGGACAGTATCAGACGAAACGGCTTTGGCTATCGCAGGAATGGTTCCGCTTGATGAACTGGCAACCGAAGCGTTAGTCTGCTACAGAGCTCTGAATGGAAACAGCAGAGCAAACTCGAATCGCACCACAGCAAGGATGCAAAGCATAGTAGGGCAAGCAAGTTGGGATGGCTCCTGGAAGCCTGGACAAGCCACAAGTATGGAAACACTAATTTCTACTTAACGCAACTCCTATCGGGCCACGGATGCTTCAGGAGCTACTTAAAGCAATTTGGCCACGACAACACAGACGAATGTTCTTGGTGAGGCAGAGGAATCGCAGAGGACGCGAACCACATCATCTTCGAGTGCGGACGAGGACAGCATTGGACAGCATGGAGGACAGCATGGGCAGACCTATCACGGTGAACAACATGGTCAGCAGAAGTAATGCTGGAACTAAGGAGAGTTGAGCGCAACCGACAGAGAGCGCAGGAAGTTAAGGTAGCAACAACATGCCTGTGAAGCTATGCTTTGCGGCCGTTCCGCAAGCAATTCACGCTACCCAATAACCAAGTCCCCCAACTACACCTAAGCATATAATCGTCAAATATAATTTTTATAATAGTTTGCTAATAAACTATTATAATATCCGACGAGCGGAGGAATGGACCATCTGGCTAAAGACTGCAAACAAGAGCCATAGTGCATGCTCTGTAAGGACAAGAACGCTGATTCCAAACACATTGCCGGCAGCGGCAGATGCCCCGTGTTTAGGAGCGCCCTGGTCAACAGAAAATGAAGTTTACACACCTTAACCTCAATCATTGCGAGGCTGCTCAGGCCCTGCTGATGCAATCAACTCGGGAGAGAAGGACTGACGTCGCAATAATCTGCGAGCCATACAAGCCTATCGCTGGAAGTGGCTGGGTGGCAAGTAAATGTGGAAAAGTGGCCATTTGGTCTCTCAAATCACCGCTCCAGGAAGTCAGAACAGCACACGACGGATTCATGAGAGCGAAAATTAATGGAATCACAAAGTACAGTTGCTAGGCACCCCAAGCTGGGAACTGCGGCGATTTCAGAATATGCTGGAGGAGATATCCGAAGACTCCCGCAGCAGAGCTCAACTTGTCATATCGGGAGACTTTAACGATTGGGCTGTGGAATGGGGAAGCAAGGAATCCAACATGAAAGGGACCAGTCTGCTGGAAGAGTTCGCGGCGATCGATGAGGACCTTGCAAATGATGGGCAACAGCTGACATATTGCAAAGCCGGCAGAGGTTCTATTATGGAAATTACCCTGCTAAGTATCTCGCTACATAGGCGGACTAGGTGGTAAGTGAGCGAGGCATTCACATACAGCGACCATCAAGCGGTACACTTTGAGATCCACGGGAGAGGAAGAAAACAACAGTAGCCCAAAACGATAGGGCCTAAATGGAAGGACGGCTGCCTAGGCGAGGATACCTTTTGGGGACTCAATTCGCCATGCTCAGTGGGCATGGACCACGGACTCAGCAGAGGACATGGCACAGCAGCTCTTAGAGAACATCTCGGAAGCATGCGACATATCTATGCCTAGGAGGAAGCCAAGCAGAAGAGGAGCACCCTACTACTGATGGAACGCGGAGATTAACGATCTAAGGAAGGCTTGCCTATATGCTCCCAACGATCCCGGGGCCATCCAGACTTTGCCTCTAGTTTGGAAGATCTTCGGGCAGCCAGACGAGCACTCAAGCGAAGCTTTAGGCACTCGCCACTATAGTCGAGACACTGTTCCCTAGACACCCACAACTAGAGACGGTCAACCGCTCACGTAGCGCGAAGCTAGTGCAGCGGTCTTCGCTGAGACATATTCCAGATGCCTACAGGACGGAGTACTCCCCAAGCGAAGGAAGAGACAGGGACTACTGGACACGGCAGGAAAGGTTCTGGAGAGGATCGTGTACAACCGCCTAATGAGTGTTGTTGAACAGAAAGACGCCCTGTCCAAACACCAGTACGGATGAGGAAAGGAAGGTTACAATCGACGCAATTAAGGCGGTGGCTTATACTGGAAGCCTTGGACCGAATAGGGATACCGTCCTCCCTTTTCCGAATAATATCCAACTACTTGTCCGATCGGGTATTGAGTTATGATACGAATGACGGTGCTATTACCCAGTGCAATTGTCCCAGGGATGCAGAATCATAGGATTCGCAAAGGATCTGGCTCTAATAGTGGTAGTCAAAGAAATAAAGGAAGTAGAAGCGGCAGCGAATGCAGTCATAAGGAACGTGGCCAGTTGGATGAGTGGCGCTAGCCTGGAGCTGGCAGGCCATAAAACAGAGGCTGTGCGTATTACAAGCCGCAAAATAGTTTGCTAGATGCCAGGTAGACAACGTATCGAATCAAAGTATCTGGGGGTCATGTTTGACAACTGGCTTAGCTTTCGACCTCACGTCGACTATGTTAGCCATAAAGCAGCCAAATTGCAGGCGGCCCTTTCGAGGATGCTACCTAATATAGGGGTCCCAGGTCAGGTAGACGCCGGCTCCTCGCGAGAGTTACAGCCTCCGTTCTACTGTATGAGGCACCGATATGCGAAGCAACGGTAGCAGGTCAGAGATGCTACAGAAGGAAACTGGCAATCTCTTACAGGCTCAGCGCACTTTGCGTTATCTCTGGATTCCGGTATCGGACGAGGCAGCCACTGTACTAGCGGGCATGCCGTCAGTGGATATTCTTGCGAGGGAAATGGTAAAAATATACGCAGGAAGGATAGCGATGGATGATGCTGTCTCAATGGACGTCATCCGGAGATAGGAGAGAGCAGCATCAATGGCGACCTGGCTAGAAAAAGGAATGCGGCCAACAAAGGAAGATGGACCCACCAGCTTATTCCCAACCTGGAGCAATGGACCAACAGACGGAAAGGAGAAATAAACTTCCACCTAACGCAGTTTTTTACTGGACACGGTGGATACAGGAAGTATCTTCACAGATTCGGGCACGAGGATACTCCAGAGTGCCCGAACTGCCCAAATCTGGACGAAGGCCCGGAACAAATATACAGTAGGATTTTTGTCCCCACCTGAGGGGTTACTTACGTTCATGCTGGAAGGAAGTCATAATTGGAGACATCTGAGCCAGCTCATTATAAATATCCAGAGGGATCTGAGACGATGCGCAAATGAGCGGCGAAGAACAGAGAAAGCCTAAAATAGGCAATTGTAGTGTATTCATACATATAATACATAATTCAGCTTGTAACACTTTGTTGCAAGTATAAACAAAAATAAATGACCCAAACGCATAGCATAAATATAATATTATACATGTATGTACATACACGTGCACATACATACATACAGAGCTGCGCATATAAGTAATATGATGCCACTTTGGCATGCCAAGACAGCATGAGACCGTTGACCACGAATAACCGCTGATCTAGCATTTCAGCCGCTCCGAGAGTGGGCGCCCATATGTATGAGTACACCACTCTCACCCGGAAAAAGAGCAAGGGTTTGCTTAAGGGAAAGCATCTCGGCAAAAGGTGAAGCGAGCTACTCAGAGACACTGAGAAAAGTAAAAGCGGACGAGAAGCTGTGCGAGCTCGGAAAGCGGTGACCAAAATAAGAAGGACACAGAAAGGAGAACTCCTACTTCAGCTTAGCAGCTCGAAAGAAAATTCCACAGTACTTGGGAGCCTGGTAGGCGAAACGCTAGGCGAAAATGCAGAGGTTTGGACGCTGTCCCAACGAGAGTCTATTGAGTGCAAGGACCTGGACGAGATCACGACCAGAGAGGACATCTGCTTGGCGCCGAGGGGTCAAATCCAAATATTGGACATAGCCCCTGAGAACATTAACCACCGAAAGGCGTATGGTCAAACTCAGACGGCGACGATAAGGATGCCAGTGGAAAGCGCTAAAAAAGCCCTTTCAGTAGGTTTCCTGAAATTAGGCTGGGTCAAGTCAAGAATCCGCGAGCGGATAAACATCACCAGATGTTTGAGATGCCTGGAATTTGGACACCGCAAGAGTGAACTGGACAGATCGAATCTGTGCCGACGATGCGGAGGAAAGGGCCATCTGGCTAAAGACTGCAATCAACAGCCACAGTGCATGCTCTGCAAGGACAGGAATGCTGACTCCAAGCCAGCGATGCATTCACATTCAGCGACCATCAAGCGGTACTCTTTGAGATCCACGGGAGGGAAACAACAGTAGCCCAAAACAATAGGGCCTTAATGGAAGGACAGCTGCCTAGACAAGGATACCTTTAAGGACTCCATACACCATGCTCAGTGGGCTTGGACCACGGACTCAGCAGAGGACATGTCACAGCAGCTCATGGAAAACATCTCGGACGCGTGCGACTTATTCATGCCTAGGAGGAAGCCAAGCAAAAGAGGAGCACCCTGTAACTGGTGGAACGGGGAGATCACCGAACTAAGGAAGTTTTGCCTATGTGCGAGAATGCGCTCCCAACGAGCATGGGGCCGTCCAGACTTTGCCTGTCGGTTGGAAGATCTGCGGGCAGCAAAAGGAGGCCTAAAGCGAAGAATCAACCAGAGCAAATGCGCTTGTTTCCATCAAATATGTGAGGAGGTCGATGTTAACCCATGGGGTACGGCATACAAGGTCGTAACCAAAAAGATCCGGAGCCAAGGAACAGTCCGCGTCACCTGCCCGACTACACTAACCACTATAGTCGAGACACTGTTCCGTAGAAACCCACAAATAGAGACGGTCAACTTCTTACGCAGTACGGAGCTTGTGCAGCAGGTGTCGGCAGCCGAAGTGGAGGTGGCAAGCACAAATATTGGCGACAGAAAGGCCCCTGGACCAGACGGTGTGCCAAACAAGGCGATGAAGCTAGCCATGGCAACGAAACCAGAAGTTTTTGCCGAGACATACTCCAGATGCCTACAGGACGAAGTATTCCCCAAGCGATGGAAGAGACAGGGACTAAATCCTTCCTCCGAAAGGGGATAAGCCAATAGAGGAACCCTCGGGATACCTGCCGATCTGCCTACTGGACACAGCGGCAAAGGTTCTGGAGAGGATCGTGTACAACCGCCTACTGAGTGTCGTTGAAGAGAAAGAGGCCCTGTCCAAACACCAGTACGGATTCCGGAAAGGAAGGTCTACGGTCGACGCAATTCAGGCTGTGTTTGATATTGCCGCTAAAGCAATAGAGGGAACCTGATGGAGGTTTCGAGACAAGGAGTATTGCGCGGTGGTTACGTTGGACATCCGCAATACCTTTAACTCAGCAGGCTGGTCTCGCAGACTGAAAGTCTAGATCGAATAGGGATACCGTCCTCCCTTTTCCGTATTATATCCAACTACCTGTTCGAGCGGGTATTGAGTTATGATACGAATGACGGTGCTAGGAGTTACATGGTCTCAGCAGGGGTCCCACAGGGGTCGGTCTTGGGACCACTCCTGTGGAACATAAAGTAGCCAAAATGCAGGCGGCCCTTTCGAGGATGCTGCCTAATATAGGGGGGCCCAGTTTTACTGTATGCAGCACCCATATGGGCAGCAGCGATATCAGGCCAGAAATGCCTCAGAAGGAGGCTGGCAATCCCTTACAGGCTCAGCGCACTTCGCGTTATCTCTGGATTCCGGACGGTATCTGACGAGGCAGCCACTGTACTAGCGGGCATGCCGTCAGTGGATATTCTTGCGAGGGAAATGGCAAAAATATACGCAGGAAGGATAGCGATGGATGATGCTGTCTCAACGGACGTCGTCCGGAGATCGAAGAGAGCAGCTTCAATAGCGATCTGGCAAGAAAGATGGAATGCGGCCAACAAAGGAAGATGGACCCACCAGCTTATTCCCAACCTGGAGCAATGGACCAACAGATGGAAAGGAGAAATGAACTTCCACCTAACGCAGTTTTTTACTGGACTCGGTGGATAGAGGAAGTATCTTCACAGATTCGGGCACGAGGACACTCCAGAGTGCCCGAACTGCCCAAATCTGGACGAAGACCCGGACACGTGCTGTACCACTGACCGAGGTACAGAAATACAGTAGTACTTTTGTCCCCACCTGAGGGGCTACTTACGTTCATTCTGGAAGGATTTCATTTCATAATTGGAGAGATCTGAGCCAGCTCATTGTAAGCATCCAGAAGGATCTGAGACGATGCGAAAAAGAGCGGTGAAGAACAGAGATAGATAAAATAGGCAACCTATCCCCGCGAAGTAATACTTTGCGGTGATCCCGCTAGTACGTAGGTATTGACGGAGTCAGCAAATCGTGCATACGGTTGGCCGGGCCACCAGTATCCTACGAAGATTTTCACCTCCATGCCGTAAGCACAAAAATAAACACATACCCATACACATACACATACACATACACATACACATACACATACACATACACATACACATACACATACACATACACATACACATACACATACACATACGCATACACATACACATACACATACACATACACATACACATACACATACACATACACATACACATACACATACACATACACATACACATACACATACACATACACATACACATACACTTACACTTACACATACAAATACACATACACATACACCGTCTGGCAAGCGGCCTATACAATACTATCACAGCTAGTCATTGCGTGACGTATGAGGCGACTGAAATGACTCGGGGATGTAATTGCTCGGAGGGGTGCTCCTATTAGGCGAAAATATTCTGACTGCCATTAACCTGGCAATGCCCAGATCGACTCCGTTCCTGGGGAATTAAAACAACTCGTGACCTCCGGCAGTGGCCACGTATCCCTGGATAGGCGCTGCACACCCGTGACACGCCTACCAAACACGAGAAGGCGACTGAGTCTGAGACCAGTAACGTCCTAGGTTGCGAACACTGGACAAACCGATAGGACTAGCTGACCCTTGGGCTTGATCACTTGCGTCGATAGTAATTCAAAATTCTTTGCTGAAATCAGGATATTGTAGCAATGATGGCTAAATTAATTCTCCTTTTAGATATTCAAAATCTGACTGACATTCAGCTGTTCATTCGAATTTTACATTCTTTTCGCATATACGTGTTATGTGGCGAGAACAGTCCGAGAAGTTTTTAATGAATCGTCTGTATTAGTTGCAGAATGCATCGAATCTTCTAGCGCTAACAGCGTCCGTTGGGACTGTGTATTTATCAATGATATCGTATTTTTTGTCATCTGGTAAGATACCCTTGTCAGTACACTTGTGACCTAGAAAAGTTACTTCGTGCATGAAAAGTACGCATTTCTCTGGATGTAGCTCAAAAACATTTGTTAGGTTTTTAATCATGTGTTTATCGGAACAACCTATAACTATCAAGTTATCCATATATGGGAAAGCTTGAGAAGGTTCAAGACTTGAAAATGCTTTTGTCATCATTCTTTGGAATGAGTTTGGCGCTATTTTTAATCCGTATGGTAATCGCGTCAAACGATTAGAACTAATGCTCGTGGAAAAAGACGCTATATTTCGAGAATCTTTTTGAAGTTTAATCTGGTGGAACCCAGACATTAGGTCGAGAGATGAAAAATATTTTGATCGTCCTAGTTGATCAAGAATATCTTCTATTCTTGAAAGTGGGAACTTATCCGCTAGTAATTTTTTATTAATCTGGCGATAATCTACTACTAGTCGCCACCTCTTGTCAGTCAAACCTGGTAAAGGTTGCTTAGGTATCAGCAAGAGTGGGCTGTTATATTCAGATAGAGATGTATCAACGATTTTTCCGCATATTAATTTATCAACTTGAGATTTAGTTTCTTCTTTATGTGTATGTGGAAGTCTATAATTTTTTATGAAAGTATTACGTGGAGCCTACGTCTTTTAATCTCAAGTTTTGTTTATAGAAGCTCTTTGCAGAGATTGTTTCTGGTTCTTGTCCGAAAATGTCACTATATTCAGGAAAATTTTTATTTAATTTTTCTAATACTTCATTTTGTCTTACTACAGTAGGTGAGTGAAGAATCTTGTATTTACTGATAGGTTCATAGGAAATATTTTCAAAGTCTACTATTTCATTGGTATTTGAGGTGTTTAATAGTCGAATGTAAGTGTTTGTTGAATCTGTAACACACGCTCTAATAAATATAACATTTTTTATTTCTTGATCTGATATGAAAACTTGTTGATCAATTGAATTTATTTTAATTTGTCTAACTACTTCGGACCGGGCTGGTAGTAGAGTGGAATTGGTTCCGAGTTTATGCGTAATTGGTATATGGATGTGCGTTTTAATATTTGTGGGTCTGACTATTAAGCAATTTTGTGGTGCTTGTAAATCTAACAGAGATTTGTATTTCGTAAGGAAATCCATGCATGAAAATTATGAGGTATAATGTAGTTGCCTGACCTAATTTCGACGTAGGCAAGTCCAATATAATATATTGTACCTTCGCCAATTCCTGTTATTTGTGTACTGCAGCATTGGTTTATGTTGTTATAAGTATCTGAACTTGATTTTAAAATGGAAATATATGCGCCTGTATCGATTAAAAGAGTGAGCTTGCTGCCTGTATTTTCGTTTTTAATGGTTATAAATATACTTTTGCTGAAATTGAGAATATGAATTTTGGTTCCTATTAATTTCTTTATCTTAAGGGTGAATCCTGGTTTTCCGAGTTACTTTGGGGTAGTCTAATATTGTTGTTGTTATTGTTCTGGCCTCGATTCGAGTTGCCACGGCCTCTATGGTTACCTCTATATTGACCTCGTCCTCTATTGCTAGCTGTTGTAGCCGCCTCTGTAGTATGGGCGGCCTCTATAATTATCTCTGCCGCGGTTTCCACCACGAGGAGAGTAATTTTAGTAATAAAGGACAGAATTAGTTTGTCCTGTTGTTTCTGTGCAACTATTGACCAATTTTGATATGGCATCATTCATGTTATGGAATGTGCCTGCCTGCATGATAAGTTTTACCTTATCTATAGCGCAGTTCTTGGTCATGGCTCTTACAGCTTGACCTGTGCTATTGACCAGTTGCTCAAGTTCTTATGTATAAATGTTGGCAGTTTTGCTCTTTTGCTGTAGGTGTAGGAGTTTAGCTGATAGCACTTCAACTGATTCTCGTCTTACCGATCTTCATAATATTGATATAATTTCGGCGATTGTTTTTTCATCGCTTATCAAGTTTCGTGCATGGCCTTTTAATTTTGTCTTTATAAGACTGACAGCTGTTGCTTCGTGATCTTCTGTTAGTGAGTCTATAAGACTCAAAGCATCTTTGAAGCTTGTAAGTTTTCTGCCTTTCCATCGAACTCTGGTAAGAGCGGTAAGAAGCTAGTTTGAAAAAAATTATAGCTGTTTGGGCCAATCTTTCAGAATCTGATGGCTTAATATCAGCTGGCAATGAAAGTTGTTTTTCGTCGAATGACGCTGAAGTCTTAAGAGCATTTGGAAGGAATATTGTTATATTATGCCTTTCCGAAATTCGTCTAATGCTTTCTCTTAACGGGCCTAATACATCAACTGTCTGTGTTAAATGCAAAGCTTCAAGTCTTGTTGCATTGTCACATATGAGTTGTCGGCTGCTATAGTAGGAATCTACGAGAATCTACGTATCTATGAGTTCTACGTGTTTTAACTTTGTCTCGTTTGAGACAGGTGCGCTTTTGTTAATGCACTTGAAAGATTTATTAAACTCCTCACGTTGTTCCCTAAGAATGGTAACGATTTGCGTCCATTCCATTTACAGACATTTTTAATTTATCTGTGCAAACGCACAATAATAATGTCAGTAGGTCCTTTTTTTTTTTTTGAATGCTACAAAATCTAACGTTTTGCCTAATTTAAGGTGTTCATTAATTACTGATTTTTGCAATTTAAGCAGAGGCTTAGACATTGTCTAAGTCGTTGGCTCGACTCATGTAACCCTTCCTCAGTGATTTTTTGTGGAGAAGATAATTCTTCAGAAGGATGTTTGCGGAAGCTATTACAATGACTTTTGTTAGCAGTATATTTGTTATCTGCACATGGGGAGTGGTGTCTACAACTTCTACCATGTTAACTAAATTGGCAGTGTTATCATCTGCCTTTGATTGTTCCCCCATTTTTCTATGTAATGACTCTTGCTATTTTTTAGATACTACTGGTGCTAAGGCGTACTAAGACAATTGTTGTCGACCCAAGAATCGGATGCTCGTCAATAATTATTTTTATTTTGACGTAAGGTAAGGTCGACAAGATTATTCTACACTCCATTTTAGAACATGAATAGAGTGGACTTGTTACTGTGTAATATGTACCTATATATTCTGATTCGAATTCATATACTGATATGAATTCTCTGTGCCTTTGCAAAATTTCTATGGCTCGCATACGAAAGTCTGTATTGTATATATTGTATACTCTACTTACTTGGTCTTCGATCATAGTTTTATATTTTATTTGTATTTAAAAAAATTCTTTTTTTTAATGTATGTATACATACAAATACGAAACATACATATCTAATTTCATCTAATTCTTTTTAGATTACTTTTATTATTTTCTTCAATTTTATCATTGTTAAAAATTTTATTACTATTTTTTTAAGATTAAATTTTGGCAGAAGGCTTGTGTCTATTATATAACTCTACTTCAATTAACGCAGTGATCTCCTCTCTAATATGTTGTACAATTTTGTAGGTTGTACTTTACCTTGACGCACACAACATAGTGGGCATCATTACAATTTATACAAAATTTTAATATAATCTTAAACAATGCTGCATCTTCTGCTGCTGCTGCTGATGTCGTGTTGTTCCCCTATCTAATTTTTTTTTATTTGGCTGCCTTGGTCAGCGTTGCCGGTGCAGGGTATCGCACAGGTCGGGGTGTACAGTGGTCCAGCGCAGTCGTCAGGGGATCTCTTCATTTATTTGGGCAGCTCTTTCTTGGTTTCTGCGTTTGAAGTATTTAAATATTTATTAGCCAAGTTCTTTATTGGATGAGTGGAAGGCGTTTTTCGTTTGTGTTTTATGTATTTTGGATTGTGCATCAAGAAAGTCTAGCTCATCTGCTAATCTCTTGGCATCTATCGAATTGGGGGTAGTGCTGCTGTTATATAACTCTTTGCATATTTCCGCCTTGCGGTTTCTTTTTTGTTTGTCTTGTTTAATATTAGCCTCGGAGTTGGCTACTGTTCTTCTTGTCCTATACTCATTAAGCGTGATGCGTATGGACATTTGGACTTTTGACGCAAACCTCACGCACTCAGAACTCTGCCTTTAATCCTTCGCTGCTGAAGAAAATTGTTGTCCTCCATCCCGCACCGTTGTATTTGTAGCTTGTTACTGCTGGTGTTGTTGTTATCGTTGTTGCTGCCGTCGCTGCTGTTGTTGTGGTTACATGCGTTGCTGCTGTCGTTCCATTTCCACGTCTGTTTTGACCTTAGTGATGGTCGCAATGTAACATTATCATTATGTCGATATTATAAAAAGTTCATTTAAGCACGGCTGTGCTGGTTAAGTTATATCATGAAAATAATTTTATTCAATATTAAGGGCATATACTTAGCCTATGGATACATAAATGTGCTTATGCTGCTTGTTCTTCAAAGACCGGGTACTCATATTCGACTCAACTGCAGGACGACGCAAGTACGCTATTACTGGGGGCGTTCTTCAAGGACCGGTGCTTGGACCCTTGCTTTGGAACGTAATGTTCCACGGAGTACTCCGACTTGCCATCCCACCTGGCTGCAGCATCATAGGCTTCGCAGACGACATCGCAATTGTCACGGTGGCGAAAGAGAAAGCGCAGGTGAAGAACAAAACTAATGAAGCAGTCCAAAAGGTGACTAGGTGGCTTGTAGAAGAAGGCCTCAACTTAGCTGCGCAAAAAACAGAGGCAGTTCTTATCAGCAGCCGGAGGCAAGTGGAATCCGCCAACATCACAGTGGACGGCACCGAAGTAATTTCCAAGCCTGCAATAAAATATCTGGGCGTATTGCTGGATCACAGGCTCAGTTTTAAAGACCATCTAAAATACGCAGGAGAAAAGGAGAGTAGAGCTACAAATGCACAGACAGAGCAGCCTACGGCTGATCTGCAACGTGATCCAGTCTTTGGCCCTCTACGCGTCATTGATCTGGGGGCCAGCAATGAGGATCCCTTCCTACAGCCGCAATTGCAGGGCATCGTACAGGATGCTTAAAAAACTATCTCTTTGGGTTTAAGCATGAGACGGATCCGATTTTTTCAGCTGAACGTGAAGAGCTAAGCCAGAGTAGTGGATGAAGTTTACAGTCACTGACTTAACAGATATCCTACTAAGCTCGCAAAACAATTGGGTTGCAGTAACCCACATAGCTACAGAAATCATCAAATCCTTGCGTCGCGATGAAAGACAGCGCATTTCAAGTTCTAACTCTAGACAAAGTCCTAGAAGAGGCTTTCATGCCATCTCCCACTCGTGAGGTAATTCTTAGCGGCCGTTTCGCGAGAGGAAATCGGAGAGTGGGTGCAAGTCTCACACTATTCGCCAGAGAGAGTTCTCAGTTGAGAGTGATTGACGTGTTTTACTTGTGCTCCAAGATTTTTACATATTTTTGCGCTTTAATCCTGCTTTTTATTTCTAAATTTTGCATTTTTGGTGCATTATTTAAAAAGCTTTTATAAATTGTGCAAAGTGTTATCTGTTGTGCAGCGTAAGTCTGTTAATTATTGCATTTATAAAACGCGGCGTCAGTTCCGTGTTGTTGTTATTGCCTGTTTTTGATTCTTTTGCTTTGTTGCTCCCCTGTGCATACACTTGTATGTGCGTGTGTTCGTTGCTGCATATTTCTGCTTGAGCATCGCTCTCTCGCAAATTTTTGCTTTTGCTTTTCGCTCCAAACAATTTGTTTGTGTAAGATAATTGTTTTTTGAGTTTTTACTTGCTCTATTTTTGTGCACCGTTTTCGTTTTGCACTGCGCTCTCGCAACTTCTGCTTATCTTTTAACGTTGATAGAAATTATGTCGTGCTGTAAGAAACCTTGCACGTTCAAGCAGGCTGATGATTCTGCACAGCCGCAATTTGTTAATTGCTGTAGCCAGGATCGTATTGAATCTGTTCAGAAGCAATTTCTGTTTTTTGCCTTACGAGGTTTAAATTGGGACCCTAATCTTCGGTTGCCATCCTACTACAGCAGGCTTCTTCTTCTTAACCTTCCGTCGTTAACCAACCGTAGGACAATTCTCGGTGTTGTCCTTCTACATAAGTTAATTATTGGCGATATAGATTCTCCTTTTCTGCTAGGGCGTCTTCAATTCTCTGTTCCGTCTTCGGGAAGTCACTGACTATTCCCAGCTATGAGCAGGGGCATAGCTTGCCGGATAGGCTGTAAAATTTTCCCCACCGGCTCGGTGATTTCCCATTACTTTTCTCATTACTTTTCTCTCTGTCCTATCTACTTAACTCTCTATATATCTATCTAGCTTACATTTCTTTACTTTATTATCAATCTTCTTACTTTCTATTTACCTATTTATTGTATTTTATTAATTAATATAGCAAACTAAGATTATTTTTAATTTTACTTAAGATTCTTAAGTTAAGAACACTTTTTTCCTACTTACGCCCTTCTGCTTAGATGTAGGCTCTAATAGCGTCACTGACAAATTTAGCTGTGAAAAGGGGCACAGCTGGCCGGGCTGGCAAATAAAACACCTCCGCCGGTCGGTGATGCTATTTAGAGAACTGTGTATTCTAACTAGGCTTTTAGCATATAATAACGTTATCTACTGTATGTATAATATAATAAATAATGAGGAAGACACTCGGTTTGTCGACCATTAATAAATGAATGAATGCTCTCCCCCCTATTAACAAAACAAAAAAATTTAACACATATACATACATACACATACACATGCACATACACATACACATACATATACACATACACATGTACATACACATACATATTCACATACACAAACATACACACATACACATACACATACATATTCACATACTCATACAAATACACATACACATGCACAAACACAAACATATACACATAAACATACACACACACATACATATTCACATACACATACACATACACATACACATACACATACACAAACAAATACACATACACATACACATACACAAACATATACACATAAGCATACACATACACATACATATACACATACACACACACATACACATACACATACACATACACTTACACATACACATACACATACACATACACATACACATACACATACACATACACATGCACATCAGCCGTGTGGTAAGCGGTCTATAGAATCCTACCACAGCTAATCATTGCTTGTCGTATGAGGCGACTGAAATGATATATGAATAATTGCTCGGAGGGTGCTCCTAGTAGGCGAAAAGACCTTGCACAGAACCACAAAACCACAAATCCACCAAGCATCTGCCTCACATTGAACCGCTTGGTGGTCTGCGTCTGTGTCGCAACGGCCGGCAGTATACCTAAACCAGGCTGCTGGTATAAACTGCAAAAGCCTGGCAGTAGGCATAAAATGCAAATTATAGAAAGGAATGGATTGTTTTAACGAAACTACTCCAGTCACACATGTGAAAATCCACCCGTGGCACAGTCCACGGTCGGTGCACGGATTCTGGGGGCCCAACAACCGTTACCAACCAAACTACTACGATGGTGGCACATTTGGCTATCGTAGCGGACAATGCGACAAGAAACAGTACAGCAGCAACAACAGAAAGGGATCCCTTCCGCAAAAACGCGAAGATGGCAAGGACCCCTCCGAAGACAACACTAGCTGCACAGCAGGCAGCACAGGAAAGCAGTCATGCACAGCCATGCGCACCGACCAATGCACATAGCACCAGTAAAGAGGGTGCAGTGCAAACCTCCCTGCCACTGCTGCAAACACGGAGGAAAACACCGGCAGATAAACCGGTGCGCAGTGCAACCCCAAAGGCCAACAGAAAGGCCCCGAAATGCGGACAAGCGCAGGATCACCGACAAAAATGAGACACATCCTACGAATAAGCAAAGCAGAGGTCGAATCCACATCCAAGCTGCAGATAGCCGTCCAGGAGGCCGTGGGAATTACTGCAGACGTCGCGTCGAAACTGTGCTTCAACTTTCATTACGGCATCGCAGACAACAGCCAAAAAATCAAGATAATTCCAATTAACTTGAACCACTGCCAAACATTCAACAAAGCAGGCAGAGGATCTTTTATCAACTTGTTCTTTGTAAGCCCATGCCTGGCGAGACGCGCGACCTGGATGGTGTCAGACTTATAGACACACACATCGACCACCATGTGATAATAACCCACTTCGGCGACCAGCCCAAGGAAGAATACCGCTAGCTCGGAACATGGCGCCAAAATACGCTCATCTTAGAGCCCTGCTGCAAATGGTCGAGAATATGCAACTGACAGTGGATATGCCGACCACTGTGCAAACCATATAGGTAAAACGGTAGAGGAGGCATGCAACGCAGCCATGCTAAGAAAGGGAAGGTGGATAAACGGGCAAGGACCTATTCACTGGTGGAACCAAGAAACAGAGAGGTCCAGGAGAGAATTGCACAGAGCAAGAAGACGCTACCAACGCGCACACAGGATAATCAATTGCCAGGAAATGCATGAAGACTACACAGCGAAGAGGGCCCCACTTAAGAAGTTTATCAATCGCATCAAAGACGCCACGTCTATGCGCTGAAGCCGGCGCGCAACCCTTTGGAACAGCCTACAAATTGGACCTGGACGGATTCCAACAAAAGCACTGAAGCTAATACTGACCAAGCAACCATCAGTTTATGCAGCGCTATTTAATAAGTGAATGGAGGATCTCTGCTTTCCTATAAGGTGGAAACGCCAGAGATTGGTATTGCTCCCAAAGGGCGACAAGCCACTAGAGGACACGTCTGCATAAAGGCCACTGTGCCAAACTGTTCGAGAGGATAATTTGTAACAGACTGCACGACGAATTAGAAGACCGGCAAGGGCTATCTGAGCATCGGTTTGGATTGCGGAAAAAAATGTATCGCTATCCAAGCTATCAGCCATGTGGTGGGCATCGTCACACAAGCCGTCGAAGGGACCCGATGGCGGAATGATACAAAAAAAATTTTGCCTCAGCACGACCCTGGACGTAAAGAACGCGCTTAGCTCAGCTAGCTGGATGAGCATTATACGCTCATTTCAGGGACGTGGAAATTAAAACGGAAACAACCGTCAAAACTTAAGTACTCAAAATAAAAAAAAACAGCAGTTCACACCATCAATCTTAATTTAATATACTTATCAACATACAAAATTAACATATAAACCAAATTACAATAATTGGTACAAGATCATTAAGCTCATTAGGTTTGGCAATTCTCGAAATGTGAACTTCTAACTTCATTATACCACATAATTTTCGCATAGTAGAAAAAGATTTTCCAATCCCCTGCGAATAATTGGAATAGACTTCATAAAAAAATTTAACTGTCAATTAGATTTCACTACAGAAGTGACTGTTTCATTTTAAGACCCAATAATATGGCAAATTATTTACAAATACCAATTTTCCATAGTATCAACACCAACGAGCTAATTATACCATCACGTTGTGAAGTCATCAGAAAAATTTTCGTTTATACTAAATATAAGCAAATCCTAATACCTAATCAGGAGATAGGAGATGGTATATTTGTTGGTAGTTCAATTGCAGATTCAAATAAGTAAGAGCTTCTAGTCGGGACTTCCCGACTAGGATATAAACTGAACCCTCTTATTCCAAGACCAAATGCTGACCGTACTACGCGCTCGCTTGTAATAATAAGAAAAAATTAAACAAAAAAAGAAGATCCTTTGTCAGGGTTCGAACTCGCAACTAGCCGCACTATTAGCCGCCGTCTCTATTCAACAGACACACCAGCCAAAACAAAATGGATTCTTCGGTAGGGCTTGAAATCGCGACATACCACACCACTTGCCACCGCCTCTACTTAACAGCTACACCCATAATTAAGTCTTGTTGAGAAAAAAAACGAATTAAAATAACAGCACAGAAAACAATACTATCGCTGTTGATAGAATTCGAAGCAGACGCGCATGAATGTGGGTGTGTGTGTACATGCATACAGAAATTCTTCGAACTGCGCTAGCTGCAAACACGTGTTTTTTAATCGATCTTAATGAAATTTTAAGCAGTACATTCGTGTTTTCTCAAAAAGTTAATTGCATTAAAATTGTAGTTAAGATTGTTGGGCAATACAAGTTGGGTTATTAACTTGAGTCATTGTCATGAGGTAGTAGCGGCAAGGTGGCGATAGGTATAAAATGAATGGTTCTTGATACATATATACTAATCTAGAATAAGCATATCACTTTTGGTGACTCTAGCTCATATTATATACTTAATTTGCTTAAAAAAATTGGATTTCAAAATCGATTTTTATCGTTTGCTTGGAAACGGAATAAGTGCGGATGGACTAGGAGGACCTACAGCTAAAATGTCAAGTCTCTAGCTTTTATAGTTTCTAAGATCCTTATGTTCATATATACGGACGGACGAACTAGCTAGATCGACTCGGCTTTATGGGGTCGGAGATTTTTCAATGGGTTCAGGGTATACAAAAATGAATAATTATTTTTTATAAGGTAATTTTTGCTATACACTAACAAAATATCTTCATAAAATTACGTTATTTTTCAAAAGGAGGGAGATGTCGTATGCGCACATATCGTGAGTATTCGGTAATCGGTGTATTTCAAATGTATAAACTCATGGCTTACAATCTCATTCCAAGCAACGTCACATTGCTCTAAAGTAAATAAACTCCAGTACCTAGCACATTTCAAGTGCGATGCAATATGATCGCACTTGAGTGTAGCAGGCACAGTCAATGCCGCGTCAGCATATCCGTGGGATACTGATCAAAAGCATAACACTTGTGCATACCAAACGCTGACCAATGGCAACTTTCCCGTTGCCATACACAATCTTATATTATATACACGGCTCTGACGCTGGCTTATAGCCCTTAAGAACATTCAACAATATCTTTAATAAAATGGAACCGAGATGATTCGCATATAAAACTCGAAACGTTTAATAATTTTTCTAAATGCAAAGACATTACCAAATTCCAACATTACAATAGACTATATTGTTGACACATATTGCCCAAATTTTAAGTAAAAAAGGGCTGTGATTAAGCGTATATTTCATAGTCCAATTATAACCCAGATACGATTTTAGCTATCTTAGCAAAATGACCTACAAATCGTAGGCAATTTTCAGTTGTTTTGACCAATGTTTACTAACTTTTTTCGATTAAAGTAAGAGACTATAGACTTGAAACACAAGAGTAATTTTGTACGAAGACTGCAAAAGTTCGGTAAAACACTATTACCGAACTATGTTTTAAATTGTTTGCGAGTGGTGAAGATGTATACCGAATCGATTACAATCGAATGCAAAATTTGAATGACTTTCTCTAGTATAAAAAAATAATATTATATTTGAAAGCTTAAGAACTTTATTTCAGAATAATATATTGTTTCACTTACTAATCACATTAAGCATTATGCGGGTGTTATACGTTTGAGCCCTTAAGAAATCCACTCGACACCTATATATTCCAGAGTCATTAGCATGGACGCTTTCAATGGAAAGTTTTCCAGGCCCATTTTCGAAAGAAAAAAATGCTCTTGCACCGAAGACCACATCGTCGGACCATCGTCTTGGAGCTTTTGACATTCCAGCACGCATATCCACACTATATTTAAAATAAGAGGAAAAAAAAATTATCTTCTCTGAATACTGTATTACTAAAAAATAGTTTATTCTTCCTAGTTCTAGGTTAAGTTATTTACATTAACTTTGTCGAATATCCAATCTGCATTAAGCAGAGCTCTTATTATACGTTTATAGTATGGGAAACAAATTGAATGAAAGAAGAGAATGTAAGGATTTCTTCGGCCCGCCGAAAATTAATTATGGTGAAAATCATTAGTGCTGAGATTTATGAAAATATATTGGAAAACAGAATAGTTTGCTATACAATAACTTATTCCTCGACCGACTATTCCCATAGACCTGTATTATATAGCAATGCGATCTTCATAAGACTTAACACAAATAATTTAAATAATAAAAAGTTTTTCGTCAAATAACTTAATTTTCTTCTATATAACTATTTTACACTATTTTAAACCATTTAGCACAATTCAAAGTCTTTTTGGCTTACATTTTTTTTGTCAAATTTAATTTTTGTGATATATGTATATTCATATCACAAATTCTCTTTTTGAGCATACAAGCAAATTTACTTGTCAGACCAACTGTAATGTGTTTTTTGTGAACTATCAATGCAATCAGACGTGTTTGGTAAAGAAAGTTGGAAAGAGAAAGGTGTTGGAAGAAGGGGGTTCAGTGTATCTCCTAGTCGGCAGCTCCCGACTAGAAATTCTTCCTTATTATATATTTATAATGTTACAATGTATTTATGCAAATGTATGTAACAGGCAGACGAAAGCATCTCCGACGACATAAAGTACTTATATTCTTTTTTTTTTTGTCACATTGGTGTGACTGTTGGGTAGAGGCGGCGGCAAGTAGTGCGGTCTGTTGCGTGCCCGAACCCTACCGAGGTAACTACTTTATAGCTGCTGTGGTTGTTGAGTAGTGGCGGCGGCAAGCAGTGTAGTTAGTTGCGAGTTTGACCTCTGCTCAGAGAATTTTTTTTTACATTTATCTTTGTTAGTACGAAAGCAAACGAGCGCGTATCGCGAGCGCGTTCAGGGCATCCCCTAGTCGGGAGCCCCGACTGTAACCTCTTACTTTTTATTAATTTATCTTTATTACTTTTGAAGCAAAAGAGCGCGTAGCGCGAGCTGCATTTGGTGTTGACATAACAGAGTTCAGGCAAACACAATATAAGCCCTATGAAGAGTAACGCTCATAAATTTGCATGCGACGCAAAATTTTTAGCCTGGCTTACTAAACTGGCTTTTACGGTTTTGCACGATATGGGAGCCGACTGCTGTTCGTTTAGTCGAACGAACGCAGAAGTCTTGGCTTGCTGACGCTGACACGTGCAGCCAAGTTAGTCACCAGCCTGCCTTCAGCAAAGCTGGTCGATGGTGCTTTGCGTCCCTTCGTTTCGCAGTACTTTGAGCGATAAGGTTTTGAACTTACGATCGACGCAAAGCACTTTTGCTTTATACATGAAATGCATGCTTTATTAAAATGATATATAACCCTGGATAAAAACGATAAATTTTACAGGAAATTCTAAGAATTAAATAATTTTTACACAAGGCGAATCTTGAGTAATAACTTTGTAACATATAGATTGATTTTACTTTAGTTTTTGGACAGTGTATGTTCGAGAGAAGTTCATGTGTCAGCCAATGGCGTGCGATCACCTTTGTTTGTTTCATGAAAGTTGCATGCATAAGTACTTTAGAATATGTATGTATATATGTGTTGGCATTAACTGCTCTAGCTTTAGCTGGCAAGAAATTAATTTTGTTAGTTTTCTAGCGCTGATCACGACCTACCCCAAATTTGTGTTGACATATGAATGCATGTTGTGTTCTGAGGTTGGCTCCGTGGAAAATATGTATTTTATATATATAATTGTATGCAAAAATATTTTTATAATTTCCTTAAATTAAATTAATATAATTTTTGTATTCCCCAATGTTGAAATAAAAGAGTGCTAAAAAATACAAATCAAATATTTATTTGACCCAATATTTAGTTAGATATTTTATTAATTCAATTAAGATAATTGCGCTTGCAACTCTGTGTGCCAAAAAGGGCGAATATGGAGCACAAAATGTAATCGATAGCTTACGATTGCATCGAGTTGCCAACTTTTTCCAATTTGTAAAAAATTATTGTTTGAACGCCTTTTAAATGTTTAATAGTTAACTATTTGGGGAATATGGAAATATTTTAATTTAATAAGTTAAAGCATATTAAGTCGACTCGAAGGCCACATTTAGTTTTGACCCCATTATAATTGTAATGGCCTCCTCGCGTTGTTCCCTGGGTACCGATTTTGCATCGGTAGCTAATTCGAGCGGCGACTTTGTACTTTATAATTCGAATAAAAAACGAGGAAGAAAGGCTATCTTCGGCACGCCGAAGATCTAATACCCTTGCAACCTTTTAATGCCGAGCTTGGTGAAGGTATCTTGATAAAAAAAAAGGCTTTTAATCAAAAACCTAGTTTTCGAACGATCGTTCCTATGGCAGCTATATGATATAGTGGTCCGACCTTAAAAGGATTTTGCATATATATGAGGAGCTTAGTAAAACTAATAAATGCCGAGTTTGGTCAAGATATCTTGAAAAACAAAATGTTTTTTCATACAAAAACTTAATTTTCGACCGATCGTTCCTATGGCAGCTTTATGATATAGTGGTCCGATCATAATAAAATTTTGCATATATATGAGGAGCTTATTAAAACTAATAAATGCCGAGTTTGGTGAAGATATCTTGAAAAACAAAATGTTTTTTCATACAAAATCTTAATTTTCAACCGATCGTTCATATGGCAGCTATATGATATAGTGGTCCGATCTTAATAGGATTTAGCATATTTATGAGGAGCTTAGTAAAACTAATAAATGCCGAGTTAGGTCAAGATATCTTGAAACACAAAATGTTTTTTCATACAAAAACTTAATTTTCGACAGATCTTTCCTATGGCAGCTATATGATATAGTAGTCCGATCCAGCTAATTTTGACATATGTGCTGCGTGCAACAGAAAAAGGGACTTCTGCAAAGTTTCATTAAGATAGCTTTAAAACTGAGAGACTAGTTCGCATAGAAACAGACAGCCGGACAGACGGACATGGCTATATGGACTCGACTGTTGATGCTGATCAAGAATATATATACTTTATGGGGTCGGAGATGTCTTCTTCTATGCGTTACACATATCACGACAAAATTATAATACCCTCTGTAAGGGTATAATAATTGAATGAATGAAACAAAAAAACAAACTAATAAAAATTATCTTAAGGTACAACAAATCTGTATTTTTTTTTTTTGCTTATTTTGTGTTACTTAAAAATAACAATAATTTAATATCTCAAATTTCAAATTTAAAAAATTTCTTTAATATTTGCATCGACCACACAAATTTGAGGTAGGTCGTGATCAACGCTAGAAAACTAAGAAAATTGATTTCTTAACCTGACGTAGACTTTGCCAGAGCAGTGAATAACAATACATTCAAGTAAGCTGTTATGTATGTATATTCGTTCTCTCGGCTGTGAGAGCGCAATGATACGTATTTCATTTTCGTTCTCAATTTTCATAAAATCAAGCTGCATAGTAGCCTTTTGTTGTATGGCGTTACTCATCTTATTGTTTATATTGTCTTTGGATTCGGGGTATCCCATAGTCGACTAGAACGTCTTACTTGATTCTTTAATAACTATGCTTGTGAAAATACACATTATACATATATGTATGTGATTTAATAAAATAAACATGAATACTTTTTTTAAATCATTGTTTTTTACTAATTTGAATAGTTTTTAGAGATAAGGCATTCGATCAATCTTTTTTACATAGTTATTTTAGCCGGTTTTTTCTGGAACCAATCAACCGCGTAAAAACAGAATTAGGTGTATCCTATCGCAGCTCTATAATATAGTGGTCCAATAAAGATAAGATTTTGCATAGACTTAAACAAATAAATACCAAGCTTAGTCCAAATATCTTAAAAAATAAAAAGTTTTCCATACAAAAACCTACTGTTCGACCAATTGTTGCTATGATAGCTGTATGATCTGGAATAAATATAATTTAAGGGGTCGGAGATATCTCCTTTAATGCGTTACATATTTCAGGACAAAATTATACTACCCTGCACAAGGGTATAATAAAGAACTAATCACGTTGCAGTCTGATGCCAATGCCTTCTCAAACCACTAACCATACAACATATAGATGGGACGGTTAGGTATGTGAGGCCGAAAATTTTGTTTCAAACGACGAAATGGTGGTAATGAGGGACCAACAGCATTCAGCAATCCAAACTCGATATAATAAAAAGAGAGTGGCGCCTATGATCTGATCATTCAAACACATTTCTTTGTGTGTGTGTGAGTGTGTGTATGTAGAGCTCGAAATTCAGAAATCCAAATAACTAACAAAATTATAACAAATAAAAAGCGTAAATGTAAGACAATAGTGAGGCCGTCCTATAAAACAAATTTATTTATTAATTTATTAATGGTCGACAAGACGAGTGTCTTCCTAATTATTCAATACAATATACATATATTATTAAAAGCTTATGCTAAAAGCCGAGTTAGAGTACACAATTTTCTAATAACATCACATCAGGCGGCGGCAAGTAGTGCGGTCTGTTGCGTGCCCGAACCCTACCGAGGTAACTACTTTATAGCTGCTGTGGTTGTTGAGTAGTGGCGGCGGCAAGCAGTGTAGTTAGTTGCGAGTTTGACGTCTGCTCAGAGAATTTTTTTTTACATTTATCTTTGTTAGTACGAAAGCAAACGAGCGCGTATCGCGAGCTGCATTAGGTGTTGGAAGAAGAGGGTTCAGGGCATCCCCTAGTCGGGAGCCCCGACTGTAACCTCTTACTTTTTATTAATTTATCTTTATTACTTTTGAAGCAAAAGAGCGCGTAGCGCGAGCTGCATTTGGTGTTGACATAACAGAGTTCAGGCAAACACAATATAAGCCCTATGAAGAGTAACGCTCATAAATTTGCATGCGACGCAAAATTTTTAGCCTGGCTTACTAAACTGGCTTTTACGGTTTTGCACGATATGGGAGCCGACTGCTGTTCGTTTAGTCGAACGAACGCAGAAGTCTTGGCTTGCTGACGCTGACACGTGCAGCCAAGTTAGTCACCAGCCTGCCTTCAGCAAAGCTGGTCGATGGTGCTTTGCGTCCCTTCGTTTCGCAGTACTTTGAGCGATAAGGTTTTGAACTTACGATCGACGCAAAGCACTTTTGCTTTATACATGAAATGCATGCTTTATTAAAATGATATATAACCCTGGATAAAAACGATAAATTTTACAGGAAATTCTAAGAATTAAATAATTTTTACACAAGGCGAATCTTGAGTAATAACTTTGTAACATATAGATTGATTTTACTTTAGTTTTTGGACAGTGTATGTTCGAGAGAAGTTCATGTGTCAGCCAATGGCGTGCGATCACCTTTGTTTGTTTCATGAAAGTTGCATGCATAAGTACTTTAGAATATGTATGTATATATGTGTTGTCATTAACTGCTCTAGCTTTAGCTGGCAAGAAATTAATTTTGTTAGTTTTCTAGCGCTGATCACGACCTACCCCAAATTTGTGTTGACATATGAATGCATGTTGTGTTCT
Organism: Drosophila kanekoi; assembly: GCA_037075305.1. NCBI lineage: Eukaryota > Metazoa > Arthropoda > Insecta > Diptera > Drosophilidae > Drosophila > Drosophila kanekoi. The sequence goes on along the minus strand of JBAMCE010000005.1, from coordinate 552,237 downwards.
GAGGTTGGCTCCGTGGAAAATATGTATTTTATATATATAATTGTATGCAAAAATATTTTTATAATTTCCTTAAATTAAATTAATATAATTTTTGTATTCCCCAATGTTGAAATAAAAGAGTGCTAAAAAATACAAATCAAATATTTATTTGACCCAATATTTAGTTAGATATTTTATTAATTCAATTAAGATAATTGCGCTTGCAACTCTGTGTGCCAAAAAGGGCGAATATGGAGCACAAAATGTAATCGATAGCTTACGATTGCATCGAGTTGCCAACTTTTTCCAATTTGTAAAAAATTATTGTTTGAACGCCTTTTAAATGTTTAATAGTTAACTATTTGGGGAATATGGAAATATTTTAATTTATTAAGTTAGAGCATATTAAGTCGACTCGAAGGCCACATTTAGTTTTGACCCCATTATAATTGTAATGGCCTCCTCGCGTTGTTCCCTGGGTACCGATTTTGCATCGGTAGCTAATTCGAGCGGCGACTTTGTACTTTATAATTCGAATAAAAAACGAGGAAGAAAGGCTATCTTCGGCACGCCGAAGATCTAATACCCTTGCAACCTTTTAATGCCGAGCTTGGTGAAGGTATCTTGATAAAAAAAAAGGCTTTTAATCAAAAACCTAGTTTTCGAACGATCGTTCCTATGGCAGCTATATGATATAGTGGTCCGACCTTAAAAGGATTTTGCATATATATGAGGAGCTTAGTAAAACTAATAAATGCCGAGTTTGGTCAAGATATCTTGAAAAACAAAATGTTTTTTCATACAAAAACTTAATTTTCGACCGATCGTTCCTATGGCAGCTATATGATATAGTGGTCCGATCATAATAAAATTTTGCATATATATGAGGAGCTTATTAAAACTAATAAATGCCGAGTTTGGTGAAGATATCTTGAAAAACAAAATGTTTTTTCATACAAAATCTTAATTTTCAACCGATCGTTCATATGGCAGCTATATGATATAGTGGTCCGATCTTAATAGGATTTAGCATATTTATGAGGAGCTTAGTAAAACTAATAAATGCCGAGTTAGGTCAAGATATCTTGAAACACAAAATGTTTTTTCATACAAAAACTTAATTTTCGACAGATCTTTCCTATGGCAGCTATATGATATAGTAGTCCGATCCAGCTAATTTTGACATATGTGCTGCGTGCAACAGAAAAAGGGACTTCTGCAAAGTTTCATTAAGATAGCTTTAAAACTGAGAGACTAGTTCGCATAGAAACAGACAGCCGGACAGACGGACATGGCTATATGGACTCGACTGTTGATGCTGATCAAGAATATATATACTTTATGGGGTCGGAGATGTCTTCTTCTATGCGTTACACATATCACGACAAAATTATAATACCCTCTGCAAGGGTATAATAATTGAATGAATGAAACAAAAAAACAAACTAATAAAAATTATCTTTAAGTACAACAAATCTGTATTTTTTTTTTTTTGCTTATTTTGTGTTACTTAAAAATAACAATAATTTAATATCTCAAATTTCAAATTTAAAAAATTTCTTTAATATTTGCATCGACCACACAAATTTGAGGTAGGTCGTGATCAACGCTAGAAAACTAAGAAAATTGATTTCTTAACCTGACGTAGACTTTGCCAGAGCAGTGAATAACAATACATTCAAGTAAGCTGTTATGTATGTATATTCGTTCTCTCGGCTGTGAGAGCGCAATGATACGTATTTCATTTTCGTTCTCAATTTTCATAAAATCAAGCTGCATAGTAGCCTTTTGTTGTATGGCGTTACTCATCTTATTGTTTATATTGTCTTTGGATTCGGGGTATCCCATAGTCGACTAGAACGTCTTACTTGATTCTTTAATAACTATGCTTGTGAAAATACACATTATACATATATGTATGTGATTTAATAAAATAAACATGAATACTTTTTTTAAATCATTGTTTTTTACTAATTTGAATAGTTTTTAGAGATAAGGCATTCGATCAATCTTTTTTACATAGTTATTTTAGCCGGTTTTTTCTGGAACCAATCAACCGCGTAAAAACAGAATTAGGTGTATCCTATCGCAGCTCTATAATATAGTGGTCCAATAAAGATTTCCAAATAAGATTTTGCATAGACTTAAACAAATAAATACCAAGCTTAGTCCAAATATCTTAAAAAATAAAAAGTTTTCCATACAAAAACCTACTGTTCGACCAATTGTTGCTATGATAGCTGTATGATCTGGAATAAATATAATTTAAGGGGTCGGAGATATCTCCTTTAATGCGTTACATATTTCAGGACAAAATTATACTACCCTGCACAAGGGTATAATAAAGAACTAATCACGTTGCAGTCTGATGCCAATGCCTTCTCAAACCACTAACCATACAACATATAGATGGGACGGTTAGGTATGTGAGGCCGAAAATTTTGTTTCAAACGACGAAATGGTAGTAATGAGGGACCAACAGCATTCAGCAATCCAAACTCGATATAATAAAAAGAGAGTGGCGCCTATGATCTGATCATTCAAACACATTTCTTTGTGTGTGTGTGAGTGTGTGTATGTAGAGCTCGAAATTCAGAAATCCAAATAACTAACAAAATTATAACAAATAAAAAGCGTAAATGTAAGACAATAGTGAGGCCGTCCTATAAAACAAATTTATTTATTAATTTATTAATGGTCGACAAGACGAGTGTCTTCCTAATTATTCAATACAATATACATATATTATTAAAAGCTTATGCTAAAAGCCGAGTTAGAGTACACAATTTTCTAATAACATCACCGACCGATGGAGATGTTTTATTTGCCAGTCTGGCCAGCTGTGCTCCTTTTCACAGCTAATTTTGACAGTGACGCTATTAAAGCCTACAACTAAGAAGAATGGTGTTAGTAGAGAAAATAGTGTTCTTGAGTAAAATTTAAAAATAATCGTAATTTACTAAATAAATAAAGAAATAAAATAAATAGTAAAATTTATAGCAGGTGTGGCAAGCTATGCCCCTGCTCATAGCTGGGAATGGTCAGTGACTTCCCGAAGGTATCCTGAAAGCAACGATTTTATTAGGGGTAGAGAGAGTTCGGTAGAGAAAACTTGATGCAAGCTATTGTAATTTTTAACATAGCAAGTGAAAAGGATTGTGCATAGCGTAGTCTGTTGAGCACATAGATAGGAATAAGGGGCGATAATGTCTGGTTGGCCTGGACGGAACAGAGAATCGAAGACGCCCTAACAGAAAAGGAGAATCAATATCGCCAACAATCAACTTATGTAGGAACACAACGCCAAGAATTGTTCTACAGTTGGTTAACGACGGAAGATAAAGAAGAAGCAGTCTGCTGGAGTAAGATGGCAACCGAAGATAAGGGTCCCAATTCAAACCTCGTAAGGCAAAAAACAGAAATTGCTTCTGAACAGATTCTATACGTCCTGTCTATTATTATACTGTGGAGACCAGATGAAAGAACAGTATTCAAGGAAAGAGTTTAAAAAAGAATCGTTAAACTCTTTAGACCATCGTTAAATGAATCCAAGAACATTGTTTGCCTCATTAACGATATGCAGATTGAAGCTGAGTTTAGAATCAAAAAGAACGCCTAGATCCTTAACTGTAAATGTACAACATATCTACATACAAAGAGACAAATTTTTCTTCTAGCTGACCCATTTACACATTATGTTTAGTGGCAATACTTCGTTCAAAGTATTCAGTGATCTGCGTAATTATTTTGGTTGGAGAAATATTTATAAATTTATACTTTTATTTTATAAAAAAAAAATGTTTTTGGACAAATCTCAGAACCAATTGATTAGAATATATAGTTGTTATTAACATAAAATGTACATAACAGCAACAAAAAAGGGTTGCAAACTAAATATAAGGAAAATTGAAATGTAAGTATTTACAGTATAATTTGCCTAGCTGCATCGAGTATTTTGCACGGACACGGCTATCCTAAGGCAGTTAACTTAATTTATTTTATTTTTCCTAAAAGTGAATCGATTTCATAGTTACCTCTATTTTTTAAAGTTGCACTGAATTCTATTTAAGAGTACTAAGTGAAATTAATTACTTGTGTAGTTTTTATTAACCTTATGTATTTTAATTTAATTCGATTTCGGTGCAGTTTATCAAAAACCCACACATTTGTATTCTTGAAAACGGTTGCTGTTACGAAAAGATCATTAACTTAGTTGGTTTTTTAATTCTAGACCATGCATAAAATTGCTCAGAAGTAATCAGTCATCTTTTTTTGCAATGTTTCCGCATTCATTATTAAATTGAAAAATCTATTTTCCAAAAAAACAAGATTTAGTAAGAGCTCATAATCTTCAGAAATTTAATGACGCAAAATCCTTCAATTAAGTAAAGTAAGGGTGTTAATTTCATCGCCACTGTCATCATAATTTTGGATGTCTTTATCTCCACTGTTTTCATCGCTATTTTGAACTGGAGATCGAACAATTTCCTCCTCAGTTAACTGACCATGACAAGACACATTTTCGTCAATATTGGTATATTCGTACCAATTAATATCAGATTCGTACTCCATATCTTCAGATTCTGGCCCATTATAGTCCTTAATCATATGTGATACATATCATTTGCATCAGTTTCGCCATGAACTTTACAGTATTTAATATTGTGACGCTTACCTCAGCACCAAATCTTCCGGTTCATAATCGGATAAAATTAGCTAAAATGATATGCCGATCAAGAATGAGATTGTTTGATTCTTGTTGCTTAAGCCACATACACAGCGCTTCTTTTACCAAATCGTGCGAACCTTTTCATTGGCGCTTTCGTTTTAAGTCAGACGCGGATGCAGACTGTTGGATTTCAGCTTGCTTTTACATTATTCGGTTGAATACGTAGATAGAGGTATATATGCACTTAAGAGTAAAGCAAACAAAAAAAACGGTCATGCGCAGAACAAATATATATCGACTATAAAATTTGCCAAATGTGATCATAGATAGCGCAGTTAACTTACAAGATATTCATAGAAATTGGCAAAAAATGACTGCCAATTTGCGGCCTTAAGTGAAAAAGGCTGTTAAGTTAGATGTGCTTAACGTGACTAAGAAAACCCCAGGCAGCTATCTTACCGATGCAGCTAAGTATTGAGGTAGCTAAGCAAGTTATACTGTATAATGAAGAATAAAAAGCTTCCGTTCTGATATCAAAAGAAACTTGTACATTACATTGGCTACAAGGAAATTTTTATAATATAGACCCCATCAGGTATAATACAAAAAATATTTAGACATGTGTATTAACAGGAAAATCAAATGTGTACTTTCCATTACATTTATTTAATAATGACACAAAAAAACTATAAATACCGGAAAAGTCGAGTAGGCAGCAGAATTTTACATGCCGTTAAAAATGCCAGAAATCGCGCCATACATCTGTGCATTGCAACTTTGGAATGAACAGTTGGACATTCAATTTGTGCAAATAGATTGCATTGACGAGGAATTGCGAAAATGGTCAGTTGGGGATAAGGCATATTACCTATGTAGCGCAAAACTTCTATCAACCCTTAAAAGAAAATAAATTTTGTAGCGTTCTAAGAACGTTCTAAGAACCCATTTTATCTGTTGCGAGTGGAATTTCCAAATCACTGAAACACGTATTCATTATATTCTTAATTACATTTCCACCGAAGGAGTTTAGATATTGCGTAAAATGTGAAACACGTCTCAAGTGATTTTTGCGTAGATCCATGAAAATGAATTTGATGGCGAAAGGCCACCCACCAAATCTTTGACTCCCATTTCCACCAAGGAGGAATGGGATTTTCGAAAAGTGTGCAATATTCCCCAAATGAATTTGAACAAAAACCTTTGAAAATGAGTTTGAGGCCTATCGGATGTTTAGCAAAAAACTATCATATAAACGTTTTTCGCTAATTGACGACTATTGTGGGTGAAATTTCCCAAATCTCTGAAACACGTATATATTAAGTTCTTTTGTAGAGCTCTGAAAATAAGTTTGAAACAAATCGGACAACATTTATTACTGCACAAAAAAATTTTAGAATCGCACTTTTTACCGAAGGATGCTTTGATTCTGCGAAAATTGTGAAACTCGTCTCAAATGATTTTTCATATAGATCCTTGAAAATAAATTTGAGCGCGAAACGTCACCCACCAAATCTTTGACCTCCATTTATACCAGGGGGATGTATTTTCCAAAAGGTGGGAAACACCCCTCAAATGAATTAAAACAAAGAACTTTGAACAAAGAACATGATAGTACTAGTTATTTGCATGAGAGTATATGTTATTCTCATGCAATTTTGAATGCATGCGAGTACTAGTTATTTGCATGAGTGCACATGTTATTTTCATAGAATTCGGAATGCATGAGAGTACTAGTGATTTAAAGACATATCTTTATGGATGTACCGATAAATTTAACATTAAAATCCAAATTAAAGAGATCGTTTTTTTCGTCATCAATGAATTTTCAGAAATATTAAAAAAAGGGGAGCATTTTACATATAGCAGCATATAGCGCAACAAATTATTTTTAACCTTGTGCGTACGTATTTCATAAAGAAAAAATTAAGTTGATCAAAAACACTGGAATCTGATCATATTGAAAATAATAGACAAATCAGAGTTGCTCAAACCACTTATAAATTTAATTAAACCCAACAGTGACATTCGAGTGTGTGCTAACTATAAACTTATATTTAATAAATTACTGCTAGTATAGACGAGAATTATAACATATATGTACATATCTCAAGAAGGACACAAGCTATTTACGAAGCTTGATCAGTCTGAACTGACCGCACCACTTGCAACCGCCTCTACTCGACAGCCACACCCATAATTGAGTCTTATTGAAAAAAAACGAATTATAATATCAGCTTAGAAAACAATACAATCGCAATTTTAATGCTGTTAATACATTTTGAAGCAGACGTGGATGAATGTGTGTGTGTACATGTATAAATTAGGAAGATCCTATTGTCGATAATTATGTTCGACCACTAACCAAACAGCATATAGACTGGACATGCCATAGAAGGAATGTGGACACAAAAAAATCGGTGACATGTGGACCAAAAAATGAGTAAGATATACATACATATGATGTCTCTTATTCGCTTACACTACTGGAAATTCCTTGGCTTACTCTCTTCCATATGATTTGTGCAATAGACCGGCATTTTTTTTGCTCGATCCGACTTACTCTCAGTGCTCTATCAAGCTTAAAACTCGTTTTAATGTGTGTATGAGCGACAAGCAAAAATGCGCATAACTTCAAATTTTCTCATATGTCTGAGTCATTTCTTCCCCTGTGAAGGGACGAGTAATATGAAATAATAAAAAAGGGTTTGCCACGTCGATGCGAAATTCTTGTATTTGAACTAGTTATCGTTGGTAAGGGTAAAATATTTGGGACTTGCTATTCACGCATACTTGCATGTTTTTTATATGAATAGAAGCATTTATGCGTTTGTGTGGCAGTTGGTTGCCTGCGTGCTTGTCCCCGATGAAAATTTGATAAGATTTTTGGGTTTCTGGTTTTCGTCGTTTACTCACAGACACACGCAAATGTGTGTTAATGGGCAGAGCATGGACGCAAAAGAAAATTTCATTTTTAGCGAGCGTCTGACTCGCGCTCTTCTTTTTTATGATTTCTTGGATTGATGAATGAATGTTGATATATTATTACCTGCAGCAGCCCGTTAGGCCCAAGGGTAAACGTTTGGCAAGCATATGCACCTGAATATGTAGGTCAGAATCACTTACATGATTTTATGCCCTGCGGAAATTTGTGTAAAAATTAATATCTTTAAAATATGTAAATATACCAAATAAAACAAGAGGTTCTAGTCGGGAGCTCCCGTCTGGGGAATACCCTGAACCCTCTTATTCCAACACCAAATGCATCTCGCGCTACGCGCTCGTTTGAAGTAATGAAGATAATGACAGGGTTCGAACTCGTAACTGACCGCATTACTGGTTGCCGTCTCTACGCCAAAGAAAAAAAAGTAGTAGGCGACGGATTGCTCCACTTGCCGCCGTAAGATCAACAGCCAAGCCAAGAATTTAATCTTCCTGAGAAAACCACGAATTAAGAAAAAGCGCATCAATGTGTGTATGTGTACATGTATACTGAAATGCTTGTGATTTGCACTAGCTGCCCCGAACTCGAGACCAGCAAAAACATGTTTTATTTAATAACTTCTGTGTTTCTTATTTCTTATTGTACTATAGAATATTCTTGAATTATAAAACGGCAATTTCTTTTAAATTATGGCTTATATTGGTGGGCAGCATAAATTGGTTTATTTAATTGATTTATAGGTATGAGGTGGTAGCGGGTAGGTGGCGATAGGTAATGAAAGATACTCGATTTATATACACTATTCTAAAAGCAACATGTCAAGTTTCCGATGTTCGATTATTGGAAACAAACTCGATCTGCACAGGCACTAGGAAGACCTACAGCTCAAATTTCTAGCTCTTATAGGTTGTGATATCCTTGCGTTCATAAATACGGTCAGACAGACAGACAGAAGGACATGGCTAGATCGACTTGGCTATTGATGCTGATCAAGAATATAAATTACTAATCAGTCTAGTCGTCCCTCGTTGTAACACAGCTCTATGTGTAAGTAGTCACTGTGACGATCCGCGTATCCTTCCTGATCCTGGTGTTATCCTCTTAGCGCAGCAGTGTCCTCTCTGGTCCAGCGCTGTTAAGAAGATTATGTTGGCAGTTGACTGACTGCTATTGCTGGCCTCGGACTCAGACAATAATAAAAGATATAAGTTTTCTTTACGGCGATGACGGAGTTGTAATTTATTCGGCAACTTCAGTGTAGCTCTATTCCAGCTTACAATAATTACGATTATGCCCTAAGCGACAATGCATCACGCCACAAAGTCATGGTCGGCAAGCCGGCTCAGCATTCCATACAGCGCAGCGCTTCACTTCGAATATGAAGTGTCAGCATACCACTGTTGGTCGTTCTTAGCGCAGAGCGCTGAACTCAAATGTGGCGCATCAGCATTACTCATGCAAAGCTGCTTAATAACTAGGGCAATACATTGTGCAATATTTAAATTAGTTGTTAACGATGATGTTCAGGAGAGGTGACCTAACAATGCCAGTTTGCATGCTTTGCATCTTTCGCCGTTGCCGTTGATTGTTGCAGATTTTTCGAAAGTTACCAGGTGTGTTCCTTTCGCGAACACTTCTGCACCATTGTCCGTTTGGATGCGGGCTGTCGCTGCGTTGATAATCACGACGCCGTCATCTATGGGCATTATCGCCCTCAGGTGGCTGGGTTGAGTGTGGCAATGGCCCGTGTTTCCTGCGTGGAGCGAACGTGCACAGGTTTCTCGTCGAGACTGAGCGAAAGTATCCTCCTCACATTCTGCCAGTGTGTTTTCGTCGAGCCGTAGGATGACTTCTTGGTGAGATACAGGGTAGACGGTGACCTTCTTACATCTGAATTTATTTTTTGGTTAGGCTAAAATATGGATAATATATTCGGACTGAAGGACCCCTATTTTAGAGGCTTCTATTAAACTAACTATTGGAATGTCCTGTTCGATTTCAAATCAGCGTGATCAAGAATTGTGGGGTTAACAATGTTAGATTTTGCCAAAGTAATAATGAGAATTAAATTTTGAATTTCTATGCTTAGCATTCTATTTCTTGCCAAAAGTGCTTCAAATAAATGTGGGGTGACAACCAAATCGTTTTTCCGAGCATTTATAATCTTGTTGATGGTGTCCGTCAGTTGGTTTAACTGTTTCTGAGTTTCGGAGTTTATGGTAATCTATCTAGAATTGGACTCTACTAGTTGCGCCTCGGTTATTGATCTTCAAGAAATCTGCTGCATCAGGTGTGCCTGCAACCACCTTCAATGCCGTCCCTAAAAAGTCTAAGCTTTAAGCAAATCTATGGTGTACTTTGAGAACGGACAAAAGGGTTCTTAGGAGGTCTGTATCGACGTCTAGCAGTTTGCGCATATGCGAATGGGGTAGGGAATCGGACAATTTTTCTGTTTCATCTATCAAACTGCTAAACTCTAAAAGGTTACTTGAGTGTCTGAAATAGTCCTTTGTTCGAACACTAACACCTCACCGACTACTACCGGGATGTAGTTAGCGTGCGAAAAGTCGGTAATCCGTGCATTAGCCGCTGCCAGGGAGATAAGCAATGTGAGGGCAAACCTGAAATTCAAGTATGGCGTGAGACAGGGTGCTTTGACTTTTCTTAAACTGACTTACTAACTAATTGTAGAGGGGAACCTATTCAAGGTTGTATTTGTGGACCACCCTCACCTTAATGAGAACAGACGTTCCTAGGTCCGCTTCCACTTTTTGCTCTGTGCATAACGGGGTCAGTTTTTTTCCTAACCTCCAATTGTTCTTTTGGTATACATTTTCTCCTACCTCAAAGGTACGGTTTTGTCTCACGGGTGACTGAATGTAAGGTTCTGTTATATTCTACCGTTGCCCTCAGGATTAGTTCTACCGTGTCACTGATTTTTCTGTCTAGCTTTAGGCATCTAGCGATTTCTGCCAAGGTGCTATGAAAGCGTTCAACTTGACCATTCGATGAGCTATGCAGTGGGGGCGCATTCACAACGTCAATGCCGTAGCTATTTCTTAGCATAGAGGTGATTGTCTCGGAATTGAAAGCAGCCTCATTATCGCAATATATCGTTTTGATTTTAGGAAATATGTTTACAAGCTGCAATAGGGGACCTGTGATGTCGACTATAGTTCTGGACAATATCGCTTGAACGACTGCAAACTTGGAGAACTTGTCAATACATGTCAGGAATTGTTTTTTATCGGTTGAGAAGATGTCTATGTGCAACATTTCGCCTGTGTAGCTTGGTATGGGTGTTACCCAGAGCTCTTGTCTTATAGGGTGCCTGTCATATTTGGCTTTGGTACAGACTCGGCAGTTTGCAACCACTTCTTTGGCTAAGCTGTTCATATTGGGAAAATAGTAGTCGCGAAGGACTTGTTTGACATTTTCCTGCGTCGCTCTGTGTGCACGATTGTGCTCAGCTGTGATAACTTCTAGCTGATCATTTTTATCGGTTATGTCTTGCACGAAATTTTTACAGTAACGAAATTAGGTGGCTGGGAAGTGGGAAAGTAGCTCATGTTGGAAGCTTTCTAAAGTAGGCAGGTCGCACTGTAACTTGCTAGTCCTGTGAAGGATCAGACACTGTACACGCTTTTCGGTTTAGGGTATTCTTGAATAGCTTTTGCTCCGTTTGGACCGTCCTTCTTTAAAAAAACTAGTCTTTTCCTGGCTTACTCTCATGTTAACATCGATTAGACACTTGAGTACAGCATCGATGTGGCGAACATGGTCTGATTCATTGTTTGAAAAGACTATGACGTCATCTATATAGACGTAGAATATCTGTCCAATATGTTCCCTTAGAACATCGTCCAATACCCTTTGAAAAATGCTGCTTGCATTTTTAGGCCGAACGGCAGACGGCAAAATTCGTATTTGCCGCGTGGTCTGCAAGGTAAATCTGGTGGTACCCTGACTTTAAGTCTAGGGTGGTAAAAAACTTCGCCTTCCCAAGGTTCGCTAGAATCATGGGAATGCTGATCATTGGGTAACGGTCTGGGATGGTTCGTTCGTTCAGCTTCCTGAAATCGATGACTAACCTCTTGTTCGGGTTACCATAAGCGTCAGTACCTTTCTTGTCAACAACCCAAGTTGGGCTGTTGTAGGGCGAACTCGAGGGCCTGATAATGCCGTCTTTTAGCATTTGTTTGACTCCGTTGTTTACAAAGTCGGAAACGCCCCTAAGGCTTGGGTTGGTCTAGAGTACACCGGTGCGTTATCTACTGTCCGAATCGTGGCAATGATAGCCGTGTTGAAAGGGAAAGCTTCGTTAGCTGTTGAAAAAGCTTCTTTTTTTTAATTTTCATACTCTTAAATTCCTTCTTAACGGAGGCAGACACCACAATGTCATTGACATCGGTGAAATTTACTTCAGCGCAGTTGTGGTACTGAAGTTTTTCAGAAATGCCCTGATATTCCAGAGTGTTCTTTGCTAAGTTCAACTTAACTCCGGCCTGTGTTAACAGGTCAAAGCCTATGATAGCGTCGAACGAGCTGAGAGTGTCTAACAGAAAAAATTGTGAAGTGTACCGGAAAATGTTCATCAGGCACTTTTGCTTAATTTCGGTAGAACCGTGTATCGAGTTCACCGAAAACGGTTTGGTGACCGGCATTATGGTTTTTAGCTCCTTTACGGGCTTGACTTAATTTTTTTGCCTTTTTTTTCTTTGGCCTTTCGCACGGTCGGAAGAGTTTCTACGCTTCGCGGCGTTCGAGTCATTAGATTGACGTTTACTGTATTCAGTGCGCTGCCTATACTTAGAAGATGAGTCAACCTCCATCGGTTGTGGGGCCTGCGCTTGGTTGTCCCTGTTAGTCTGTTCTTGAGTGTTGCTCTTTGGGCGCTTGACAAAATGAGGGTTCCTATCCTGATTTTGATCTTCCTTGCTAAACCTGCCTGGCTCGCCATGGGACCTGCTTTTGTTGTTTTCGGCAACTTGAGCCCGCTCCTCCACAGCCTTAGGGTAAGAGTTTGCGAAAATGCTTCTCTCAATACTAGCCTCTGCCTCTCTGACCAGAGCTGTGCTGGAAAGCCGACGGCTCTGAGAGATTTTTTACGCCTGAAATAAAGGCATCCAGAGCGTCGGCTCTGTGTGTTGCTCGTGTGTCATGACAATCTTGTTGGTCACTAGTGTGAGCTTTTTCTCGACTTCATCGTAGTATTCCATTAAGGGCATGTCACCTTGCCTGACCATTTCTAATCCCTGCCTCAGTAGGCCCAAAGATGTCTTTTCCGAGTAGGTACAATCTAGTCTGGCCAATATGGCCTCAAAGTTTAACACTGTGTTGTGTGACACAAGCAAGGCTCCAACTGGGCCTTTGATTTTGTTTCTAATGATGGCGACAGCTTGGTAATGTGCGCTGCTGCCGTTATAAGGCTTGAACAGCTCGTAAGCGTATATGGCCGATTGCCTCCATGCTACATACTCATCCTGAATGCCTGTGAACTCAGGGACGGACTTGATTATGTCCAACGGGATGTCACATCTGACATCAGGCCTAACTGATATTTTTTCGTATGTAATAATTTGAGGTGTTTCCACCTGTAAATTCTGCACCTGAGCAACTAATGAATTAATTTGAGCTTGCAACAGGGATTGCTGTTGCGGCACCGCCTGTCTGACAGCATTGTCAATGAGCGCTTGGATCTGATTATGTTCCATGATGTTATCTAAAGGGGCACCTGCTAATGGTTGGTCTGTTTCCCAGCTATCGTCAGTGTCGTACTTAACTTTCACGTCCCTATCAGAACTTGCCCAACTCATTTATTGTTGGTTGGCACCACACAAATATTTTATTGCCGATCGCAAATGATCGGTCGATTAGCGATCTTGTAAGCTCTGGTTGCGAAAGAGATAGAATTTATTAAAGTGGCACTTAATTTCTTCGGCCGTGGCTAACAGTTAGCAGCAAGAAAGAATAAAGTACCTTTGGGTATGCACAAAAAAACTTTGCTTTGGTAGAAGTGTGCAAAGAAAACTTTTTATTTGGGTATGCAACAAAAAAAAAATAATAATATTTGCGGATAAGAGTATGCAATGGAAGATTTTCGACTGACAAAAGTATGCAATGAAAAATTTAACGAACTAAAAGTACCTGATTATTTAATTTTTTGATTTTATTAAGGCAACAATTACTTGGCGATTTATTGCTTTTTTTATTTATTTATTAATTTATTAATGGTCGACAACACGAGGGTCTTCCTCATTATTCAGTAGATTATACATACAGTAGGTAATGGAATTATATACTAGCCTAGTTAGATTGCACAGTTCTCTAAATAGCATCACCGACCGATAGAGGTGTTTTAGTTGCCAGCTGGCCAGCTGTGCCCCTTTTCACAGCTAAATTGTGACGCTATTAGAGCCTACATCTAAGCAGAAGGGTGTAAGTAGGAAAAAAGTGTTCTTAAGTAAAATTAAAAATAATCTTAGTTTGCTATATTAATTAATAAAATACAATAAATAAGAAAAAAAAGAAGGTAAGAAGATTGTTAATAAAGTAAAGAGATGTAAGCAAGATATATAGAGTGGTAAGTAGATAGGACAGAGAAAAAAGTAATGGGAAAAGTAATAGGAAATCACCGACCCGGTTGGGGAAAATTTACAGCCTGTCCGGTAAGCTATGCCCCTGCTCATGGCTGGGAATAGTAAGTGACTTCCCGAAGGTATCCTGAAAGCAACGATTTTATTTAGGGGTAGAGAAAGTTCGGTAGAGAAAACGTGATGTAAACTATTATAATATTACATTGCACGTGAAGAGGATTGTGCATTGCGTAGTCTGTTGTGCACGTAGACAGGAATAAGGGGCGGTAATTTCTGGTTGGTCTAGACGGAACAGATAATTGAAGACGCCCTAGCAGAAAAGGAGTATCTATATCGCCAATAATCAACTTATGTAGAAGGACAACACCGAGAATTGTCCTACGGTTGATTAACGACGGAAGGTTAAGAAGAAGCAGCCTGCTGGAGTAGGATGGCAACCGAAGATTAGGGTCCCAATTTAAACCTCGTAAGGCAAAAAGCAGAAATTGCTTCTAAACAGATTCAATACGACCCTGGCTATTGTTATACTGCGGACACAAAATGCAAGAGCATCGATCACGATAAGATTCTTCACTACTCTAACTTACATAATCCAATTCGACAATGGGCTCGAATTCTAGTTGGGCGACAATTATTAATCAGTCTAGTCGTCCCGCGTTGTAACACAGCTCTATGTGTAAGTAGTCACTGTGACGATCCGCGTATCCTTCCTGATCCTGGTGTTATCCTCTTAACGCAGCAGTGTCCTCTCTGTTCCAGCGCTGTTAAGAAGATTATGTTGACAGTTGACTGACTGCTATTGCTGACCTCGGGCTCAGACAATAATAAAAGATATAAGTTTTCTTTACGGCAATGCCGGAGCTGTTATTTATTCGGCAACTTCAGTGTTGCTCTGTTCACATCCAACTGCCTATTCCAGTTTACAATAATTACGATTATGCCCTAAGTGACAATGCATCACGCCGCAAAGTCATGGTCGGCAAGCCGGCTCAGCATTCCATACAGCGCAGCGCTTCACTTCGAATATGAAGTGTCAGCATACCACTGTTGGTCGTTCTTAGCGCAGAGCGCTGAACTCAAATGTGGCGCATCAGCATTACTCATGCAAAGCTGCTTAATAACTAGGGCAATACATGGTGCAATATTTAACTTAGTTGTTAACTTATATATGGGGTCGAAAATGCTTCTTTCTGCCTGTTACATACATTTGCATTTGCACAAAAATATTGCACCCTTTTTAACCGTTTTCAATGGGTTAAAACACTAAAAAGGATCGATTATATCATTATATATGCAGGCAGGCAACAGTTACACAAACGCATAAATGCTTCTATTACAAAATATGCAAGTATGCAAAAATAGGATGTCCACGCTGAGGTACCCTTACCAACGATAACGAGCTAAAAAGCAAGAATTTCGCATCGACGTGGCAAGCCCTTTCATTATTTCATAACAATCGTCCCTTCAAAAGGGTAGAAATGCCTCCGACATTTAAGAAAAGTTGAATTTGTGCGCATTTTTGCTTGTCGGACACATACACACATATTTAAGCGATCCCTAAACAAGAGAGTGCACTGAGAGTAACCAGAGCGGTCAGAAGTCACCGATTTTTTTTTATGGCATGTCCAGTCTATATGCTGTTTGGTTAGTGGATCGACCGAAGGCTATTTTGCTGAGGTTTAATTGATTATTTAACACAGTGCTTTGTTGCAATAATAAAAGACAAAGAGGTCGTGAAATCCGAAAGGTTTTATATCCCAAAATCAACTAAAGACTCAGAACATAAAATCTAATAACTAAAGCTAGCCCTGTGCTTTAAATCTGCTGACCCTGCGCCTCATGCATGATGCCGCATATCAACCGTTTGCGCCGCGGAGCGTTGCCAACAACATAGTCGGTTTTCGTTGTGCAATATCCGCGGACGTTGCTGATCTCGCTCTATTAACGTGCTATTAACTCCTCCCCCGCTTAAGTGGAGGAAGTCCTCGGACTTCTTATAGCCTTTGTTGACAGCCAGGATGTCTTGTTGACTTCGAATCGCCTGACTTTTCCTGTAGAATCTGAAAGAGGCGTAGCAACAAACTAAAAAGGTAGTCACAGTCAATCCAGATATTATGGGCTGTTTTACCAGCTCCTTCTCGATTTCGCCCATGTACTGCGTGTTTTCAATACTCAGTTTTTGTAAGTATGGTAGCCTTAATATCGTAGTGGGCTGTTATGTGCGACCATCGTTGACACTGCTGAGCTAGACTTGTTCACATAACTCTTAAGGTTACGGTATAAAGAACCATTCAAAAAGACATCTTCGTCGAAGGTAAGGAGGAACGTGCCGGTTCCAATTTTGACTTCATTATCACTAGTCGTTAGCACTGCCGTTTCGTCGTTGATGATGACGCCGTCGTCGATAACCGTGAATGACTCGAGAATGCTGGGTCGAGTGGTACAATGGGCAGTACCACCAGAGTGTATTTGTTGGGTGTACGTGCTATAGGTCAATCTTCTGCAGAAAGTTTTTGCGAACGTAGCGCAGCAGTTTCCGATTGGAAATATTTCGTTACCGCAGTCGGCTATGAAGTTTTCGTCAGCTATGTTAAAGATGGTGTGTCTTCTGTTTTTATTTGGCCATTGTTTGAATTCTTTATTGGCATATTTACTGCGCCTTATTTAATTGTTTTTGCGTTTTCGTATCAATATTTACCTGCCTAGTTTCAATTTTTCAATCTCGTCAAAGTCTGGAGTCTCAGCTACCTTTAAAACAGTGCCTTACATATCAATGCTTCCGCCATGCCGATAGTGAATAATAGTGAATGTAGTGTTTATTTTATCTTACTCCGTTTAACCTTTGCATTTGTATAATCTATGCTCTAAGACTTTATCTCTCATTTCTGCGTCGTTGTTCTGTTGTATTATATAGTTGCCTGAAGTATTAGTTGCTTCAGTAATATTTCTTTCAGCTTTCGGACATCTTACGATTTTAACAAGAAAACTATGGAATCTCTCTACCAGTTCTGGAGGCAATAGGTTGGACCATCGAAAACTTTGAAGACTTGTCTATACAAGTGAGGACATATTTCTTGTCAGTTGAAAATATGTTAACGTGTAATATTTCACCTACATGTAACGGAATAGGTGTCTCCCACCTACTTTTGAGGGTGCCGATCATATTTTTCTTTTTGACAAATTTTGCAGCTTGCAACGACTTCGTTTTCGAGAAGAAAAAATAATCTTGGAGAATCTGTTTTACGCGTTCCTGAGCGGCCCTATGGGCTTTATTGTGCTCTGTAAAAACTATTTCATTCTGTTAGTTTTAATTTAAAATGTCAGGTACCATTCGTTTTGAATAGCGGAATGTCGTCTTAGGGGATGTTTCTATTAGCTTATGTTGAATGAATGCTAGTATTGATGGTTCACAGAAAATCGCTTTTACTACGTCCTTCTTGACCTAGTCACTTACCCTCTGAATTAACGTTTCTCTATCTGAGAAATGTATAAGGCAACGAGTTTTTTCACCAAACATAACAACAGTTCTATCTGAGGCCGATCTACTTTCTTATTTTACTATTTGGTTTCGAAAGCAGTTAACTGGTCTATCTGTTGATTCAAAAGTGTAAGTGAGTGATAACTCGCTATGTATCGTAGCAATATCGGACTGTGCATCTTCCTTTAAAGCTTGGATGTTTTGTCGTGACAATACATCTGCAACGTAGTTTTCCTTTCCTGGCTTGTGAAATACTTAAGCATTATGATTGTCAATGTGTGCCTTCCACCGCTTAATTTTTGCGTTCGTCTGCCAACGATGTTTGTGTTTTACGGTAAAGCTTGATTAGGGTCTGCAAATATATCGGTTCGCTTCTTTAACGTTTCTTGGAATTTTAATGTTTTTGGTTGGGCGACTTCGATATTTTCAACTTTAGTGAAATTTATACTTGCACATTAAATAAATTGTTTTATTTCTGATTCCGTGTCAGATTTTAATCTGTGGTTTTTGAAGTCTGGTTGTAGGATTTTTTGTTTTAGTATGTCAACTCCGATAATTCCGTCAAATGTCCTAAGGTTGTATAGTATAAAAAACGTTGCGTTTGTGTTGAAAAGATGCAAAACGCATTCCTAGTTAAATCACACGAAAAGTTTCGTTTACTGTTAGTGTTGTGGTTTGCCTCAGTCTGGTATTCAAAAGTGCCTTGGTCAGGTGGACAGTCATTTTGGGTCAAATGATTCATTCTTTGAAGTTTTGGTTCCATAAACCTTGCAGTGCAACTGCTTAGTCTTTTGTCAGCCTGTCCCTGGCTGTTAATATTACCCTGGTTTTGATACTGTCTGATTTGTTGAACTTTGATGAATTGTCTACGTCCATAGGTTGAGGTTGTTGTTGTTTCTGGGGAGGTCTGTTAGAAGGTGCCTATCGATTACTAAAATGTGGATTTTTACGTTTTCCCCTGCCGGCATCCTGTCTCTGGCTTGTTGCCTATGTTCGATCCTTTGTGCCCTTTTCTCTTTACTTCTAACATAATTGCTGGCGAACGTGTAGCGTTCGTGGTTAGATTCAACTTCTTGGGCTAGAGCCAAAGCGGAAGGAAGATTTTTCTATACTTTTCGTTCAGTGCTACATCTATGGTCTTGTCGTAGGTCATGATCGTTTTATTCGTTAACAGCGTAAGTTTCTTTCTACCTCGTCATAGTACTGTAAGAGTGTCAAATTTTCCTGTTGGAGTGTCGACATTTATTGTTCTATTAAATATATGGAGCGTTTGTTCGCGTTCGTAAAGTCGAACCGATTTAAAATCGCTTTCAACTTTAGAGGCATATCGAATGATGCTAATTCCATGTCAGCTGGTCCCTTAATCTTGTCTCTCAATATACATAAAGCCTAATAGTGTTTTTAACTACCCTTATAGGTGTTTAACTACCCATAAGTTTTATAGGCGCTTAGTGCCGGTTTCCTCGATGAGACATATTTCTCATGTTTTCCTTCAAAGTCCGGATAGGATTTCATTATGTCTGATGTTTTGCTGCATGTAACCGCTATTAAAATTTCTGCGTCTTTGTATTTCTCTACTTCTGGAGCCCCGACACAGGCACTCCCTTAACGCTGGCTTAGATCCTGTATTTGAGCATCAAAACTTTTTTTTTTGCGGCAGATGCACTATTAACTGCAGCTTTTATTACTGACTGCAATTGTTCTGGGGACATTGACGTGGCTAATTTTTCATATTGCTTTTTTATACAGACTTTACTGTCGAGTTTTTTTTTAATCTTTCTAGCAAATCTTCTATTTCACTGTCATTCATAATTTTTCTCGCCACGCATTATATTATATTAACTTTTCAAACAAATATTTGTAGTATATTTTTTTTTTTTAATTTGTATTAATTTATTTTTAATTTTAAAATTTTGTATTATATATTCTTTTTAAATTTGTGAACTATCAATGAGGGATCTACTTGGTTGACGTTGCCGTTTCTATTGCTGTTGTAATTCGCGTTCTGTCACTGCCGTCGGTGTTGACGCTGTATGCTGCTTCAGTGTGTTGTTGTTTTCAGTGTAATTTTCTTTTTATTCCATTGCTGCCTTCGATGGCGACGTTGTGTGCTGTAATGATTTTATTTTATTAATTTGTTATTTTTTTTTTTTCTTATAATGCTGCGGTCGGGGGTGACGTGTTTTGCTGTTTCAGTTTGAGTGAATTTACGATATTTCCAGTTGGCCGCCAATTAGGAAATTCTTATCGTCGATTATTATTATGCTCGACCGAGCGACAAAGAGCTCGTGAGTACCGATAGGTTTAATATCCCAAAATAATATAACTAAGACATAGCCTTAAATATTCTGACCCTGCGCCTCGTGCTTGGTGTCGCATATCGACTGTTTACGTCGCGGAGCGTTGCCTCAATATTGTCGGTTTTCGTTGTGCAATATCCGCGGACGTTGCTGATGAATTTGGCAACTTCTTTGTTGCTGGGTGATCGTGTTAACTTATACATGTATACATCTTGGAATTTGCGCTAGCTGCCACAAATACGTGCGCATTCAAAACACGTAACTTTTGTGTGCTTCTTAACCGAACTTAATGATATTTTTTACAGTATATCTTATGGTACCAAAGAATATTTGTGTGTTCTCAAAAAGTTAGTTGCATTATAGCTTAAATTGGTGGAAAATACAAGTTGGGCTATTAACTTGAATTATAGATATTAGCTAATAGCGGCGTTGTGAAAGATACTTGATATATATATATATACTATTCTAGAGTAAACATTTCACTTTTGGAAGCGGAGTAAGTTATATTTTATATTATTAAAGCGATTATCGGAAACAAACTCGATCTGTGCATGGACTAGGAGGAAACACAGCTCAAATTTTAAGTCGGTAGCTCTTATAGGTTCTGAGATCCTTGGGTTCATACATACGGACGGACAGACGGATATGGCTAGATCAGTTCGGCTGTTAATGCTGATCAAGAATTTATATTCTTTATGGGGTCGGAGATGCTTCCTTCTGCCTGGTATATACATTTGCAGAAATGTTATATCTATTTTCAATGGGTTCAGGGTATAAACCATTTTCGGTGGAAACAAGGGCTTGCCACTCATGGCATCAGCAAAAATTCTAAGATAGGCGTGGACCCTGTCATGTGTCAATTACTTCGAGAGAGAGAGAGAGAGAGAGAGAGAGAGAGAGAGAGAGAGAGAGAGAGAGAGAGAGATAGAGTCGATATAGACTGGACAAAAACTAGACGACTATTGTCGTGGCTGTTTTTGTTTTCTACGTGGAAGAAGTGTTTAAGACCAAACAACTCAGGCAGTTGTTAGCGATAACGCAGACAATTTTGATTAGCTGATATCAAACAATTCAAACAAATTCAAACAAATAGAATTGAACAGGTACTCATTGAACCTGGGCCTCCCTTCACAAACGGCAAAGCGGAAATATCAATTACTAATCTCAAAAATTCTATGTACTATTGGTTAAACTGTACTACTGGAGGTTCCGTCTATTTGGGGCTGCGGACGGTGCTGTATCCAAAATCACTTATTCAGCGGATGCCACGTGATCGTGATCTTTTGGTTTCAGCTACTCTTCCACAAGAATACAGACCGTCCTCAGTCTTATAGAGGTTCCTCAAATCATGTTGGAGCATAGTCAACTTTAATTGTATGCGTCTGCGCCTGAAGAAGAGAAAGGCCGCGACAAGAGTCACCTTGTTGATGTGCTCTCGATTGGTTTCACTAAGTTGGTGCAATAACGGTAGACTAAGGACTCATCGGTGCTCTATAATATTAGACAAACTCCTGGAGCTCTCTTAGGGAATCCGCTTTAATTGATAAATCTTGTCCCACTTACACTTGCCTCCTACCAAATCGTAACCAGTTAACTGCCTCTCACCCTTGCCGGGCTCTCGCATTTCATGGTAACATGCGCTGTGCTGTCGTTAACAATTAGCAAGCCATCGTGGATTTTTTTCAACTCCGCTAGAAGTCTGGGCCGAGTTCTGCAATGGGATATTCCACCAGAATGAAACTGTGCCGTGAAATTGGTACTTTGAGACTGTCAGCAGAAGGCTTGTGATAATGAGGGACTGCAGATGTCTACCGCCTTCGCTTCGTTGTTGCATTCTGCCATAAGACTCAAGTCTTCGGTGACTAAAATTGTAGATTACGTTGAATTTTTCCAAGGTAATAGAGCATATGGTATTTTCTATCCCGATATTAGGGATTCTATTTATTGTTATTTTTTCGTATAAGTGACCGTTATCAATAAATGCTTTTTGCTGGCACCCAAGATTCGGTTGTCTGGGTTAAATTTATAAATTTGATCGGAATGGTGATAAGATAGGAGGGGTTGAATCTTAAAATGAGACAATTATTAAACTTAAAGCATTGTTTAATTTTAAGGATATATCTGAGAAAACTAAATTTCGAAAAATATCGGAATAAGCTTATATAAAGTTGTCCGCAATGGGTCCCTTCAATAAGAAAAGAAAATTCTAAGCACTTTCCCTTCTGTACACAAGGCTGTAAACTTGTTTTATAGTCATTTATTGATTTCAGCAAAAACCTTTTCTCCAAATGAAATCACCGTGTTATTTCTCTTTGGGTTGTGTGTGTCAAGCTGCACTTAATTAGTGGCATTTAACTTTTTTCTGACTGATTTCCGAATGTCTGTCTTGGTTGGCAATCTTAGATATTTTGGAGAAATAGTAATCGCACAGTATCTGTTTGACGTATCTGCGCATCTCTGTGGGTTAACACTGTGCTCTATTATCAACTATGTTTTCCCATACCTAGTCGAAAGGTGCAATGTGTTGCATTCTGGACATCTCGTTTTATGCATTCCTTTAGAGAACAGAGGACATTCTCTTTACCGGTATAGCATATTTTCTGGCACGCTTTTTGGCCAAACAAAGTGAAGATTAGTTTTAATGGGCATCACGCCTCTTCCAAAATTATTGGTTTCTAAAATAGCTTAAGGGTTTTTCGGAGCCCTCAATGGTATACGAGAGTGACATGTCGCCATGAATGGTGGCCGCGGCGGACTTCGCATCGGCTTGCAGCGCATTTAAATCATTTGGTGACGACACATCTGCAAAATCATTTTCACTCAGCCAACTGCCTCTCGATTAAGGGCAGCCAGGAGCGTCCCCTAAAAAATTAAAAGAATCAGTCTCGCTATTAAACTGCACTTTGACCTCTATATCAGCATTTGCATTTGGCCTCTCTCCCTACTTAGCGGATTCCTTAGTGTCGGCCTGTTGGACAATGTTGTTTAACCTTTGGCGTCTTTGACTGATCATTCTTTCGGAGCTATTATGACGCTTTTAACCTTGCGGCCTATCAGGCGGAACGGTGGAGTTCGCTGATCTTCTATAGTTAGGTTCTTGTCTGAAGCTGTGGTTGTCTTTATGTTTGCCACCTTGGGTATTATTTCTCGAGCAACGAGGATTTTTTAATCTTTCGCCACCTCGGGGCTGACCACACGTCTGTTGCCAGCTGGCCTCGAATTTCTGAAACATTTGTTTACGAAGCTTTGCGTAGCTTACAATGTGAGCGCTTCTTGAGAGAAGTCTTACGAAAAATGAAAATCTGGTCAGAACTCTGAAATGGAAACGAATTTACTTTACCAAATTTGATCTCGAAATGCAGCTGTGGATACGCTAAATATATGTGGATACGCTGAATATATGCCGGCACATAAATAAAAACGCAAATTAAAAAAGAACATGCAAAACTAATGTGTAAAACGCAAAGCCAAAAGTCTGCAGTTCACATTGGGAGACGTAATTGTCGCTATTTGTAATGCTAATATTTATACGGCAGCAATTAGTGTACGATCACTGAATTTAGTTTTGTTAAGCTTACGTTTCGTTAAATTATGTGTGGCGAAATTTAATGTATGAGTTATATTATGTTATGAGTTTGTTATAGAGGTCCCTTTAACCAGGCAGGTTACTTACATCGTTTAATGGTTATGAAAAAGGGGGTATGGCTTCCTTTGTAACTTGGTTGGTTTTGCAAACGTTGCTAAGTCGGTTATTACTTGCTCTTTTATTGATAAACAAGTTTTAGCCTATCATTATGTTTTTACTATTAATTTGTATACTATCTCGATATTCTATTAATTGTACCTCACAGGGTCCTAAGTCATTTACATCTTCTATATGCCCATTTCATTTCTGTGCAAAACTATTTTCTATTCCTATTTCTTGTTTAAAATTATTTGTAGTATCGTCGGTTATCTGATTTTACTTTTCTTTTTCTCGATCTAGGATACTTCTAGCTCTTTTATAAGCTAGTGCTTATCTAAACATAACTTATTTTGAGTAATCATCTCGATTATATATGGGGACTATGTTACCTTTTTACTTGATCAATGAATTGTCTTTGTGGGCTATCACAAAAAAGCTTAAATGGCAAGTATTCAAGTACTACTGCAAGCCTTTTTGGTTTGTTTTTCTTTTATCGCAAGAACATACTTATGGCCTGTGCCGTTAAACATATTAATATTGTTCGTTTTAAACTTGTGTTTTTGTGAATTTTTGTTTGTGCGCTTGCTTTGATAGCTTTGTGGGTAAACTGCTTTGTTTTGCTAACGTTCTTAATAATTTCAAATAAATTACAGCAAGTCAATCGAGCATAACTTGTTGGCTATGCAAAAATGTCGTGCATTCTAAATGTACGGATTACACTGGCCTACTGGGGGATGCTATAGCTCAACGAATGGTTTGCACTACAGTTGCTACTCATGTACAGAGATTGAAAGCGAAATGCGGGAGTTTATGTGGCAGACAGGACTGCATTTAGAGGTCTGATTGTTGGTTTTTGTAAACTAGACGATCAGCTTACAGCCCAGGATACCCAATTTAATAGCCTAAAACTGATGGATAGATCTCCAGAGCTTAAAAAGTTCAATCCTCGTGACTTCCAGATGTCAAATACTCATCAGCCTCCACCTGCAATTCAGTAACCTACTAGCCCGATCACACAGCAGCTTATTTTGTATTGCTCCGGTAGCTGTGAGGTCTGCTGTGGACGGTACTTCTGTTTCGAAATACGTGACATCGGTATGAGAAAAACCAATTGATTTATCCGAGTCGTTCACTGTCGTGGATGTTGCTGCAGAGCGACGGCAACAATTAAATTTACAGCGGCCGCTAAAAGGCTCCTCGTCTTGACTACCGGCTGATTTAGGTACCATAGCTTAAAGTGTTCGCACTGTCCCACCTGTGGCGCCAAAGTCTATAGTGGGCGTTCCACCAAATTTTTTGTATTTTAGCTTGCCCTTCACTTCTCATCGGATGCTGTTAAGGCTTTTATACAGGCAAAAATTCAAGACCAAGACAAAATAGTGGAAAATTTCAAATCAACCATTGAAAGGGACATTTCATCCTTGTATATAAATTTTCCGCCAGAAATATTTACAAGCATCTGATTTTAAGTTATTCCTTTTAGTTATTCTTGGGGACTTTAATCTCCCAGATGTTAATTGATCATCGCCATAGGATTGAAACTATTTGTTACCCTCATTGGCAAATTAATTTATTGACGGTCTACATAAAATGGCCTTAACGCAGGTTAATCGGGTGCGAAATTCATGAAATAGGTCTCTGGATATGATCTTGATGTTGGTTTCGTTCGATAGTGTTGTGAACAGGATTGACCCACTTACACTTCCCGAAGACCTTTTCATCCAACTCTGGATACGGTCATTGATCTACCGGCTCGAGTACCTATCAAGGAATCGGAATTATGTAGCTGATCGTGTCCGTTGTTTTCGTAAGGCTGATTTTCATAAACTAAATGATCTTATTGTGCAGGTCGACTAGTCTCAACTGTACAATTGTGCAGACATTGATGTTGCCATTAAACTATTTTATGATACCATGTACTTGATCTTCGATATATATCTTGACCACTCAGCGAGGTCGGATCGGCCTCTGGTTCTCAAGGGAACTAATGAAATTAAAAAGTGTGAAGTTTAAGAAATCGGGGAATCATTATAATTGCTCCCGTTATGCAGTTTAACGATCAAACTTTTGGACGCGAAATTCCATATGCTATTAAGATTACCTTCGCCGTTGTCGCCTTCAGTTTGCACATAAAGCTAAGACAATTTTTAACTTTGTCAACTCTAAGCTTAAGACTTCTATTTTACCATCTTCAGTTAAGTTTGCTGATGAGAGCACGAAAGTTTTTTCAAACTCCTCTAGGTATACTAAAAATCAGCCTTACCAATAATTAATTACAGAGGTCAAACTGCATCTTAAATCTCTTTATTACTGAAGGTTCGCTTCTCAGCGACCTAAACACAATCATGCCTGTGCTGCAGCATTATGTAAAAGTTTCTTTAAATTTTTGAATTGTCTATAAATACTTCCTCTTTCCGACGATTTGGAAAGAATCGTTTATTATCTGCAACTGCAACGTCTATGTACCGCTATTATTTCACCTTTCCAGCATGGGTTCGTGAAGCGAAGATCTACAACCACTAAACTTCTTGAGTTTAGTTTGCTAGCAATTGATGGATTTCAGAAAAGAAGGTAGACTATAATGGTTAATTATTCATAAATTATGTAGAGTAATAACAGTTACAGAATCCAAAAGGTTATATTCAGAAGTTTTTTCTAAATGTATTCAGGTAACTTCCGGTCTTCCTTAAGGTAGTCATCCTTGCCCGTTACCTTCCCTCGATACTGTCTCACACTGAGTATTAATGTATGTTAATGATGCGAAACTATGCCTTGCATCATGTTGTCTTTAACAAACTGACATTGATGGCTTTCAATCTTGGTGTCAAATCAACCCGTTCAGTTTAAAGTTTGTATAGCTTATGCCTAAAAAGATCACCCTATATTCAAATATAATGTATGAGGCACTTTGTTGCGTACAATAACAATTATATATTTAACAAGCCCAGACCCACTTTATGTATTGGCTCCGGCTCATGTTACGCAGCGCGGTTCACTCGCGACCGTTTATTTTAACGTTGCATATCCCACGCTCCGTCTGAGTGCATTTCATGAGCAACATATATATGCTCACCAACATAGGCTTATGCATGCTACACACTCTCTTCTTTCCTTTTGTAGCT
The DNA here is from genome assembly GCA_037075305.1 of Drosophila kanekoi. NCBI lineage: Eukaryota > Metazoa > Arthropoda > Insecta > Diptera > Drosophilidae > Drosophila > Drosophila kanekoi. The sequence goes on along the minus strand of JBAMCE010000005.1, from coordinate 525,467 downwards.
GTTAACTAATAAGTATTTACTTGGGCCCATAGGCAAAGCATGATTCTTAAAATGGAAATAAATTTCAACGAAATAACCACGCAACTGTTACTTTTATAAAATACATGTCTTATTACAGGCCTCCTGAAATGGTTTCTAACATCCTTGATAGCTTAACGATCGAGCGTGTCAACAGTACCTGTAAGTTAATGATCTAGATGCCTTTCTTAATCATTAACTTATATTAGATTCTTATGTTACGACCGTAGTCAAAAAGGCCAGAATTGTTTTGTGTTTCATCAAGCGATGGTCAAAGGAGTTTGACGATCCGTACACGACAAAGTCCCTTTATATATCTTTGGTACAACCCATACTAGAGTATGCCTTATGTATCTGGTCGCCACAATATTCTATTCAACAAGACAGAATTGAAACTGTACAGAAACAATTCTTGTTGTTTGCTTTTCGTGGCTTTAAACTTAGATACCGTAGTCTTTCGACGCCCTTCTAACTCCTGGCAGTAATTATGTCTGTACAAGGTGGTTCTTTAATATAAGACCGTTGTAATTTCATTCGAAGCGCCTGCTCCGTTTACCTTCCATCTTTATTCTGAATTCTTTTTTGATACATGAAATGAACTTAAGCTAAATGATGATGTTCTTATTCTATGCATTCTGTATATATGTTTATGTATATATATATATATATATATATATATATATATATATTGTGCAAATGGAAATGTATGTAACAGGCGGAGGGAAGCATCTCCGACCCCATAAAGTATATATATTCTTGATCAGCATCAATAGCGCAGTCGATCTAGCCATGTCCGACTGTCCGTATGTATGAACGCAAGGATACCAGAACCTATAATAGCTAGAGACTTGAAATTAAGCTCTAGGTCCTCCTAGTGCCTGCGCAGATCGAGTTTGTTTCCGATAATCGATAACTTACTCCGTTTCCAAGCAATCGATGAAAATTGAAATCGAATTTCGAAATTGTTTTTTGAGCAAATTGGGTATATAATAAGAGCCAGGGTCACCAAACTTGAAATGTTTATTCTAGAATAGTATATATATATCAAGTATCATTCATTTGTACCTATAACTCACTTTCCGCTACTACCGCAGAGCTATAAATCCAGTTAATAGCCCAACTGGTATTGTCCACCAATTTAAGCCACAATTTAAATGCTATTTAGTTTTTGAGATTACACAAATATTATATGGTACAATAAGATATAATGTAGATAATTTCATTAAGATCGGTTAAAAAACCTAAAAGTTATTTTTTTTACTGCGCAATTGGATGTGGCAGTAGAGTAAATTGCAAGAATTTCTGTATGCATGTACACACACACATTCATGCGCGTCTGCTTCGAATTCTGTCAACAGCAACTGCGATTGTTTTCTATGCTGCTATTTTAATTGGTTTTTTCTCAATGATACTCAATTATTGGTGTGGCTGTTGAGTAGAGGCAGTGTCAAGTGGCGCGGTCTGTCGGGAGTTCGAGCCCTACCGGGGAAACTATTTTTATTTTATATTTTGCTGGGTGCTGAGTAGCGTCGGCAGCAATAATGCGGTCAATTGAGTGTTCGAACCCTGCCGACGGAACTTTTTTTTTAATTTATATTTATTTGGTATTGGTATAAGAGGGTTCAGGGTATTCCCTAGTCGAGAGCTCCCGACTATAAACCCTGTTGGGCTAACAAGCTTTTTTATTAGCACTTAATAGCGAGAAGTTAAGGATTTTATAAAAACTCCACCTTTTCTTATAAATTCATGCAACGGGTTGATTTATTTATATGCTTATAGCAAACGTATAGACAATATGCGAAAATGTACAATTTTTATCGAAGCGATCGATAAGAGATCCGATATAGCGAACATACGAAACAAGAATGCCTTGCGGCGTCGCTAACATTGATGCGCTAGCCGCTTAAGACAAAGTGCGAAAGGTAAAAAAGCGCGATAAAAGAAACTACGATGAGCGCAAAGCGATAAGCGCTAGATAGTTAACAGCAACTAATATTGAGCTATTTTATGACATGCGAGAAGCGCCAAACAAAACAAAATAGTGACATTGCTTGCCTCGCAGGGCAATATGTAACTGAAATGTTATGCTAACATAATACAAGTTTAATTTTTAGCTGCTGAGCCGAACATACTCCTCCCAATTGAGCATCAACAGGAGCGTTAAGGGGAAGCAGACACAGCTTATTAGTTGCTCGCTTTATGATTCCATTAGCTGCCTTGAAAACTGCAACGCGTGAGATGTCATCAGTTCCTTTGACCAATTCAACCACTCTAGCTAGTGGCCACTTCAAAGGAGGTAAGTTCTCGTCTTTGACAAGAACGATGTCATTGAGAGCCACACCTGGCTTGGAAGTCCACCATTTTGAACGCTGTTGCAGAAGATTAAAATATTCTTCTCGCCAGCGAGACCAAAAGACTTGGTGCATGTAGGACACTCGCTGCCAGCTATCTAGACGATTAAAATTGAGCCTTCTCACATCTGGTTCTATAAACGTGGCTTGTGGTCCACCAACTAAAAAATAAGCTGGGGTAAGAACATCAAGGTCTTCTGGATCTTCTGAAATGGGAAGCAGTGGTCTAGAATTAATGACTGCCGTTATGTGGCACACATGGGTACGAAGCTCTTCGAATCCCAGAACAGTTGTCCCCACTACCCGATAGAAGTGATGTTTGGCAGTTTTTACCGCCGCCTCCCAAAGGCCACCAAAGTGAGGGGAGCGCGGTGGGATGAAGCGCCAGTCAATTGTTGTAGATTGACGGTCACAGTGCATCCATCATCAGCAACTGCGGCTGAAGATGGACTTTTCTTCAACTGAAGCTGTTGAGCGAATCGGGATGTAATTAAATGTAGCTGTGACCTACCATCCAATACAGCACGACACGGAACTAGAGTTCCAGACCGATTTTTAACTATTACAATAGCAGTGGCCGGGAACACAACATCGCTGCTGAGGTTGTGGGCAACAAGAGAGGTAGATGCAGGGGCTGAAGAACCTGCAGTAGGAGTGACAGAGTGATGAATCGAATGCAAAACGTCTAAATGCAGAAGTATGTGGTGTTTGGGGCCACATGTGCGACAAGTTCCGGAATTGCATGTTCGTAAAAGATGTCCCCTTTTAAGGCAGTTGAGGCATAAAGATAATCGTTTTGCTTCCTTGAGACGCATCTCTGGAGAAAAATTGCCAAATCTTGGGCATTGCCATATATTATGCTCTTCACCATTGCAAAATACGCAAACAGCAGCCACTGAGTTAATAGCAACGAGTGATGTCCTACTGGGGTTAGTCTGTTTATTCTTGCCCACATGAGAGCTAGGTTGCCATAGCATAATCCACACTCTCTAAGGTTCTGCAGCGTTGCTCTAGAAATGTGGCAATTTGTGCCCATGATGGAATTAAATTTGCAAAGGCGGGATCCTCCAGCTTCTCTTCCCACTTCGCCTGCGTAGCAGGATCCAGCTTTTGCAGTAGCACCTGAACAAGGATGCAACCAGCAATTTGCTCCTTGCTACCCAAACTGGTGATATCACGAATATGGGCATTAAACTTATCTGAGAATTCACGCAGCATGCCAGCGGAGCCATTCTCTACCTTCTTGAGCCCCAGCAGTTCAACGATGTGTGCCTGAAATACTAATCGACGATTATCAAATCGTTTTTGTAACAAATTTAATGCTATGGAATAATTAGCCTCTGATATTTCCAATGAAGGAATGGTATCCAGCGCAGAGTCCTGCAAGCAGAGCCGCAAATGCTGCATTTTTTCAATGTTTGTGAGTTCGGGATGAGTTTCGATTAAAGTTGTGAACATTGAAAAGAAATCTGACCACTCTGTGTAACCTCTAGAAAACGTTGGCAATTTGATTGGCGGTAAGGTCGGTAACGCTCTGGATCTAGTCATTGACGCAGCAGCAATTAGCTCATTTACAAATGTGGAGCTGGACGGCAATGCTCAACTGCGCTTAGCAATTTCAAACCGCACCGAAGTCTTCAAAGTTACTGAAAGCTCATCAAAAGCCTCGCGTAACTCACTGCCGATTTCGTCAAAGTCTAGTTCTTCCAATTTGTTTTGAGCGTCTTCAAATGCAGATTGCATTTTTTCAATCCGCCTGAGCAGCACCGACAATGCAATTTCATCATTATTGGCAAGGGGCGTTTGGTTGAGGCTGGATTGTAGCGACTGCAACCGCTCATACGAGGACGCCACCTTGCACTTTAAAAATGACACCCTGTTTGTAGGCTGGGCCAGCGATTCAGCAATAGAACTTTCCATGGCAACCGAAGCAAACGAAAAAAGGTCAAAGAAAACCGAATTAAAACTGCACACGAAAGTTCGTTGACCGTTGACTTATAGTTAGCAATGTACTCTTAAGCGTGCGCAACAGTTAGTCGAATAAAAACACTAGTAAAATGCAGATAGCGAGAGCCAACGCATCTGTATGTAGGTGTATATATGCTTATGTACACAGACTCCTCTTTACTGCAATTCACCGCATGACACTTGCTCGTACATATGTACGTATGTATATAAGAGCGGATTTTAATTGCTGCCGAAACTAGTAACAACTAGCTCAATTTTAATTTAAATAATTTTATGCAACACTATAATGTTTAATAAAAGAAATCACGTCGGGGTCACCAAAATGTTGGGCTAACAAGCTTTTTTATTAGAACTTAATAGCGAGAAGTTAAGACTGTTATAAAAACTCCACCTTTTCTTATAAATTCATGCAACGGGTTGATTTATTTATATGCTTATAGCAAACGTATAGACAATATGCGAAAATGTACAATTTTTAGCGAAGCGATCGATAAGAGATCCGATATAGCGAACATACGAGACAAGAATGCCTTGCGGAGTCGCTAACATTGATGCGCTAGCCGCTTAAGACAAAGTGCAAAAGGTAAAAAAGCGCGATAAAAGAAACTACGATGAGCGCAAAGCGATAAGCGCTAGATAGTTAACAGCAACTAATATTGAGCTATTTTATGACATGCGAGAAGCGCCAAACAAAACAAAATAGTGACATTGCTTGCCTCGCAGGGCAATATCTAACTGAAATGTTATGCTAACATAATACAAGTTTAATTTTTAGCTGCTGAGCCGAACAAACCCTTTCTTTTTATTTTTTGCATTTTATTTAGCAAAGCTGCTCCTTTTTATTCCCTTTATTCGCTCACACTACAGGAAACTGCTTTTGCTTACTCTCAGTGCTCTTTCATATTGTCTATTTACCGTTTAACTGTCTGTGTGTGTATGTGTCCGACAAGCAAAAATACCCACAAATTTAAGATTTCTCAAATCTCGGACGCATTTATTCTCTTTCAAAGGGGCGGGTAATATGAAATCATAAAAGGGTTTGCCACGTCGATGCGAAATTCTTGCATTTTAGCTCGATATCGTTGGTAAGGGTACCCATGCGTTGGCATGTGTGCATTTACGATTTGTTGGACTTGCCATATTCACGCACACTTGCATATTTTGTATATGAATAGAAGCATTTATGCGCTTGTGTGCCTGTTGGTTGCCAGCCTGACTGTCCCTGTCGCAAATATATGAAGATTTTTGGATTTTTAATATTCGGCCTCTACACACAGACACACACACACAAATGTGTGTGAATGGGCAAAATCAAATCCGCATTTGTCATTTTGCCCGTTTCATGTTGTAGTGTGTGTTGTTTGTTGCTGTATATTCTAGCTTTCGGTAATTGTTGTTGTTGTTATTGTTGCTGATGCCTCTTGTAGTAGCCGGATTCCGCATGCTTTCTGGTTGCAGTAGTTGTTATTCTTGTAAAAGATGTATGTGTGTGTGTGTGTGTGTGTGCTTGTGTATGTATAGAAATTTGTTATTTGCTCTTTTAGAGCAAAAGGCATTTGGGCTTCTTCCGTTTTTTAACTTGCAGTGCAGCCCTGGTTGCTGATTACCGACAACACAGTCGAACCATCTGTATCCGAATACAATAGCCCACTTTTGCTAGTTCCCAAGTAATCACTTTCGGGATCAGAGGAAAAGAAATGGCGAATAGTAATTGACTATCGTCAAATAAATAAAATGCTTTTGTCCGATAAATTTCCCCTCCCCAGAATTGACGACGTTCTAGATCAATTGGGTCGAGCCAAATACTTCCCATGCCATGACTTAATTTCAGGTTTCCATCAGATGGATGACTTAATGGTAATAGATTGTTCAGAAAAACATATGCATACAACTTAAAATTGCATCGAGAATATGTTCATTTTTTATGCATTAAGTGATCTTTTCTAGGTCACAAATTCACTGATAAAGGAGTCTTGCCAGATGTCAAAAATATGACGTCATCAACAATTACCCAGTCCCACATGATGCTGACAGCGTTTGACGATTTGATGCATTTTGCAATGACTATTGACGTTTTATTAATTATGTAAAAAAATTGTACGTTAGACGATTTGTTGCATTTTGCAATTCTATAGTCTCAATATTCACGGCACATGAATAAGTTATGTAAAAAGAATGTACCTTTCAATTGGACAGACGAATGCCAAAACGTATTCCAACATCTATAATTACAATATCAAGATTTTGGCAAAGAATTTTGCATAGTAACGGATGCTAGTAAGCAAGATCGTGGCTCGGTTTTAATTTAGAATATTCAGGTCATCATCAGGCCAGAGGTCATAATGGCATAACAAAAAGGATATCGAAAATTAAGAGACACTACTATTGGGAAAATAAGACTCATCATATAAAAGAGTGCGTACATAGATGTCATAAATGCCAAATGTCAAAAACAACGACACATACAAGAGCCCAATGATTTACACTGAAACACCAACAAATGATTTCGACAAAGTGATAGTGGACACCGTTGTTTCTCTTCCAAAATCTGAATATGACAATGAATACATCACACTAATATGTGACTTAACAATATATTAAGTAGCCATACTAATTGCAACAAAAGTGAAAATAATGTCGCAAAAGCAATATTCGAAAATGTTATACCACTAACCATACAACATATAGACTGGACAAGTGAGCTATTAGTTGGTGCCCGTCGATTTCTTAGCGGCTGGTCCAAATTCGCCTTCGTTTTTGTTCGGGTCCGAGAGCGGCCGCACGCTCTAACAGAGAGCGTGTGTACGAAATACATAAGACTTGTGTGAGGGAAGGGCAAAGCTGCTCTTTTTTATTCCCTTTATTCACTCACACTACAGGAAACTGATTTTGCTTACTCTCAGTGCTCTTTCATATTGTCTATTTACCGTTTAACTGTCTGTGTGTGTATGTGTCCGACAAGCAAAAATACCCACAAATTTAAGATTTCTCAAATCTCGGACGCATTTATTCTCTTTAAAGGGGCGGGTAATATGAAATCATAAAAGGGTTTGCCACGTCGATGCGAAATTCTTGCATTTTAGCTCGATATCGTTGGTAAGGGTACCCATGCGTTGGCATGTGTGCACTTACATTTGTTGGACTTGTCATATTCACGCACACTTGCATATTTTGTATATGAATAAAAGCATTTATGCGCTTGTGTGCCTGTTGGTTGCCAGCCTGACTGTCCCTGTCGCAAATATATGAAGATTTTTGGATTTTTAATATTCGGCCTCTACACACAGACACACACACACAAATGTGTGTGAATGGGCAAAATCAAATCCGCATTTGTCATTTTGCCCGTTTCATGTTGTAGTGTGTGTTGTTTGTTGCTGTATATTCTAGCTTTCGGTAATTGTTGTTGTTGTTATTGTTGCTGATGCCTCTTGTAGTAGCCGGATTCCGCATGCTTTCTGGTTGCAGTAGTTGTTATTCTTGTAAAAGATGTATGTGTGTGTGTGTGTGTGTGTGCTTGTGTATGTATAGAAATTTGTTATTTGCTCTTTTAGAGCAAAAGGCATTTGGGCTTCTTCCGTTTTTTAACTTGCAGTGCAGCCCTGGTTGCTGATTACCGACAACACAGTCGAACCATCTGTATCCGAATACAATAGCCCACTTTTGCTAGTTCCCAAGTAATCACTTTCGGGATCAGAGGAAAAGAAATGGCGAATAGTAATTGACTATCGTCAAATAAATAAAATGCTTTTGTCCGATAAATTTCCCCTCCCCAGAATTGACGACGTTCTAGATCAATTGGGTCGAGCCAAATACTTCCCATGCCATGACTTAATTTCAGGTTTCCATCAGATGGATGACTTAATGGTAATAGATTGTTCAGAAAAACATATGCATACAACTTAAAATTGCATCGAGAATATGTTCATTTTTTATGCATTAAGTGATCTTTTCTAGGTCACAAATTCACTGATAAAGGAGTCTTGCCAGATGTCAAAAATATGACGTCATCAACAATTACCCAGTCCCACATGATGCTGACAGCGTTTGACGATTTGATGCATTTTGCAATGACTATTGACGTTTTATTAATTATGTAAAAAAATTGTACGTTAGACGATTTGTTGCATTTTGCAATTCTATAGTCTCAATATTCACGGCACATGAATAAGTTATGTAAAAAGAATGTACCTTTCAATTGGACAGACGAATGCCAAAACGTATTCCAACATCTATAATTACAATATCAAGATTTTGGCAAAGAATTTTGCATAGTAACGGATGCTAGTAAGCAAGATCGTGGCTCGGTTTTAATTTAGAATATTCAGGTCATCATCAGGCCAGAGGTCATAATGGCATAACAAAAAGGATATCGAAAATTAAGAGACACTACTATTGGGAAAATAAGACTCATCATATAAAAGAGTGCATACATAGATGTCATAAATGCCAAATGTCAAAAACAACGACACATACAAGAGCCCAATGATTTACACTGAAACACCAACAAATGATTTCGACAAAGTGATAGTGGACACCGTTGTTTCTCTTCCAAAATCTGAATATGACAATGAATACATCACACTAATATGTGACTTAACAATATATTAAGTAGCCATACTAATTGCAACAAAAGTGCAAATAATGTCGCAAAAGCAATATTCGAAAATGTTATACCACTAACCATACAACATATAGACTGGACAAGTGAGCTATTAGTTGGTGCCCGTCGATTTCTTAGCGGCTGGTCCAAATTCGCCTTCGTTTTTGTTCGGGTCCGAGAGCGGCCGCACGCTCTAACAGAGAGCGTGTGTACGAAATACATAAGACTTGTGTGAGGGAAGGGCAAAGCTGCTCTTTTTTATTCCCTTTATTCACTCACACTACAGGAAACTGATTTTGCTTACTCTCAGTGCTCTTTCATATTGTCTATTTACCGTTTAACTGTCTGTGTGTGTATGTGTCCGACAAGCAAAAATACCCACAAATTTAAGATTTCTCAAATCTCGGACGCATTTATTCTCTTTAAAGGGGCGGGTAATATGAAATCATAAAAGGGTTTGCCACGTCGATGCGAAATTCTTGCATTTTAGCTCGATATCGTTGGTAAGGGTACCCATGCGTTGGCATGTGTGCACTTACATTTGTTGGACTTGTCATATTCACGCACACTTGCATATTTTGTATATGAATAAAAGCATTTATGCGCTTGTGTGCCTGTTGGTTGCCAGCCTGACTGTCCCTCTCGCAAATTTATGAAGATTTTTGGATTTTTGATATTCGGCCTCAACACACAGACACACACACACAAATGTGTGTGAATGGGCAGATATAGAATGGGCGCAATAGAAAATTTCATGATCACAAATATACCAAATTCAAAGAAGGAGCGATATACATATATTCATAGTCTTAATAATGTTATTTATTTATTAATTAATTAATTTAATTTTAATATTAATAAAATAATTTAAGTGATCAGTCACTTGACCTACATATGCAAGTACAGGTGCTTGCCAAATTTTTACCCTTTCGGCCTAACAGACTGCTGCAGGTAATAAGGGGTCAACATTCATTCATCAATGCAAACCCGAAATCATAAAAAAGAAGGGCGCGCGTCAGACGCGTGCCAATCTTGAAATTTTCTATTGCGCCCATTCTATATCTGCCCATTCACACATTTGTGTGTGTGTGTCTGTGTGTAGAGGCCGAATATCAAAAATCCAAAAATCTTCATAAATTTGCGAGAGGGACAGTCAGGCTGGCAACCAACAGGCACACAAGCGCATAAATGCTTTTATTCATATACAAAATATGCAAGTGTGCGTGAATATGACAAGTCCAACAAATGTAAGTGCACACATGCCAACGCATGGGTACCCTTACCAACGATATCGAGCTAAAATGCAAGAATTTCGCATCGACGTGGCAAACCCTTTTATGATTTCATATTACCCGCCCCTTTAAAGAGAATAAATGCGTCCGAGATTTGAGAAATCTTAAATTTGTGGGTATTTTTGCTTGTCGGACACATACACACACAGACAGTTAAACGGTAAATAGACAATATGAAAGAGCACTGAGAGTAAGCAAAATCAGTTTCCTGTAGTGTGAGTGAATAAAGGGAATAAAAAAGAGCAGCTTTGCCCTTCCCTCACACAAGTCTTATGTATTTCGTACACACGCTCTCTGTTAGAGCGTGCGGCCGCTCTCGGACCCGAACAAAAACGAAGGCGAATTTGGACCAGCCGCTAAGAAATCGACGGGCACCAACTAATAGCTCACTTGTCCAGTCTATATGTTGTATGGTTAGTGGTATAACATTTTCGAATATTGCTTTTGCGACATTATTTTCACTTTTGTTGCAATTAGTATGGCTACTTAATATATTGTTAAGTCACATATTAGTGTGATGTATTCATTGTCATATTCAGATTTTGGAAGAGAAACAACGGTGTCCACTATCACTTTGTCGAAATCATTTGTTGGTGTTTCAGTGTAAATCATTGGGCTCTTGTATGTGTCGTTGTTTTTGACATTTGGCATTTATGACATCTATGTACGCACTCTTTTATATGATGAGTCTTATTTTCCCAATAGTAGTGTCTCTTAATTTTCGATATCCTTTTTGTTATGCCATTATGACCTCTGGCCTGATGATGACCTGAATATTCTAAATTAAAACCGAGCCACGATCTTGCTTACTAGCATCCGTTACTATGCAAAATTCTTTGCCAAAATCTTGATATTGTAATTATAGATGTTGGAATACGTTTTGGCATTCGTCTGTCCAATTGAAAGGTACATTCTTTTTACATAACTTATTCATGTGCCGTGAATATTGAGACTATAGAATTGCAAAATGCAACAAATCGTCTAACGTACAATTTTTTTACATAATTAATAAAACGTCAATAGTCATTGCAAAATGCATCAAATCGTCAAACGCTGTCAGCATCATGTGGGACTGGGTAATTGTTGATGACGTCATATTTTTGACATCTGGCAAGACTCCTTTATCAGTGAATTTGTGACCTAGAAAAGATCACTTAATGCATAAAAAATGAACATATTCTCGATGCAATTTTAAGTTGTATGCATATGTTTTTCTGAACATTCTATTACCATTAAGTCATCCATCTGATGGAAACCTGAAATTAAGTCATGGCATGGGAAGTATTTGGCTCGACCCAATTGATCTAGAACGTCGTCAATTCTGGGGAGGGGAAATTTATCGGACAAAAGCATTTTATTTATTTGACGATAGTCAATTACTATTCGCCATTTCTTTTCCTCTGATCCCGAAAGTGATTACTTGGGAACTAGCAAAAGTGGGCTATTGTATTCGGATACAGATGGTTCGACTGTGTTGTCGGTAATCAGCAACCAGGGCTGCACTGCAAGTTAAAAAACGGAAGAAGCCCAAATGCCTTTTGCTCTAAAAGAGCAAATATCAAATTTCTATACATACACAAGCACACACACACACATACATCTACTACAAGAGGCATCAGCAACAATAACAACAACAACAATTACCGAAAGCTAGAATATACAGCAACAAGCAACACACACTACAACATGAAACGGGCAAAATGACAAATGCGGATTTGATTTTATATACAGTCTAGAGTAGTTATTAATCGCAGTAAGCAATAATAATAAATATCGAATTAATATTATAATATCCTAACTTGTTTTTGTATTTCGTCTACTTGGCTATGAGGACTTCGCTAATTTGTTATATATTTGGTTCATTGTCTCTAGGTCTTACTTTTTCCCGATCAAACTTTTCGACGCGAAATTCCATATGCTATTAAGATTACCTTCGCCGTTGGCGCCTTCAGTTTGCACATAAATCTAAGACAATTTTTAGCTTTGTCAACTCTAAGCTTAAGACATCTATTTTACCATCTTCAGTTAAGTTTGCTGATGAGAGCACGAAAGTTTTTTCAAACTCCTCTAGGTATACTAAAAATCAGCCTTACCAATCATTAATTACAGAGGTCAAACTGCATCTTAAATCTCTTTATTACTGAAGGTTCGCTTCTCAGCGACCTTAAAACAATCATGCCTGCACTGCAGGACTATGTAAACCTTTCTTAAAACTTTCCGAATTGTCTATAAATACTTCCTCTTTGCGACGATTTGGAAAGAATCGTTTATTATCTGCAACTGCAATATCTATGTAGCGCTATTATTTCACCTTCCCAGCATGGGTTCGTGAAGCGAAGATCTACAACCACTAACCTTCTTGAGTTTAGTTTGCTAGCAATAGATGGGTTTAAGAAAAGAAGGTAGACTGACCTCATCTATAATGATTTCAGTAAGGCTTTTGACTACGTTAATTTATCCTTAATTATTCATAAATTATGCCTCTCGGCTTCTTAGTCAAACTTTCGTTCGATCTCAGAGTATTAGCAGTTACAGAATCCAAAAGGTTATATTCAGAAATTTTTTCTAAATGTATTCAGATGACTTCCTGTGTTCCTTAAGGTAGTCATCCTTGCCCGTTACCTTTCCTCGATACTGTCTCACACAGAGAATTATTGTATGTTGATGATGCGAAACTATGCCTTGCATCATGTTATCTTTAACAAACCGACATTGATGGCTTTCAATATTGGTGTCAAGTCAACCTGTTAAATTTTAAGTTTGTATAGTGTAGTGTGTATATGCCTTAGAAGATCAACCTATATTCAAATATAAAGTATGCGGCACTTTGTTGCATACAATAATAATTATATATTAAACAAGCCAGAGCCCTGAGCATATTACGCAGCGCGGTTCACTAGCTCCTCTAGGTGACCGTTCATTTTAACGTGCATTTCATGAGCAACATATATATGCTCACCAACATAGGCATATACATGCAACACACTCTCTTCTTTCCTTATGTAGCTGTTAACTAATAACAGCATAAGTATTTTCATGTACCCATAGGCTAGGCATTATTCTTAAAATGGAAATAAATTCCTTCGACATAACCACGCAAAACTGCACTGACGCAACTGTTTCTTTTATTTATTACAGGTCTCCTCAAACTGTTTCTTAAATCCTTGATAGCTTAACGATCGAGCGTGTCAACAGTACCTGTAAGTTAATGATCTAGATGCCTTTCTTGATCATTAACTTATATTAGATTCTTATGTTACGATCGTAGTCAAAAAGGCCAGAATTATTTTGTGTTTCATCAAGCGATGGTCAAAGTCCCTTTATATATCTTTGGTACAACCCATGCTAGAGTATGCCTCACGTATCTGGTCGCCACAATATTATATTCAACAAGACAGAATTGAATATGTACAGAAACAATTCTTGTTGTTTGCTTTTCGTGGCTTAAAACTTAGATACCGTAATCTTTCGACGCCCTTCTAACTACTGACAGTAATTAGGTCTGTACAATGTGGTTCTTTAATATAAAATCGTTGTAATTTCATTCGAAGCGCCTGCTCCGTTTACCTTCTATCTTTATTCTGACTTCTTTTTTGATACATGAAATGAACTTAAGCTAAATACATGATGTTCTTATTCTATGCATTCTGTATATATGTTTATATGTTTAGCGCAACCACTGTCGCTGGCGGCAGCGAGAATGTGGCGTTTTTGAGCAAATGGAAATGTATGTAACAGGCAGAGGGAAGCATCTCCGACCCCATAAAGTATATATATTCTTGATCAGCATCAATAGCGCAGTCGATCTAGCCATGTCCGTCTGTCCGTATGTATGCACGCAAGGATATCAGAACCTATAATAGCTAGAGACTTGAAATTAAGCTCTAGGTCCTCCTAGTGCCTGCGCAGATCGATTTTGTTTCCGATAATCGATAACTTACTCCGTTTCCAAGCAATCGATAAAAATTGATATCGACATCCTGTTTTTTGAGCAAATTGGGTAAATAATAAGAGCCAGGGTCACCAAACTTGATATGTTTATTCTAGAATAGTATATATATATCAAGTATCATTCATTTGTACCTATAACCCACTTGCCGCTACTACCTCAGAGCTATAAATCCAGTTAATAGCTCAACTAGTATTGTCCACCATATCAAATATCAAAAATCCAAAAATCTTCATAAATTTGCGAGAGGGACAGTCAGGCTGGCAACCAACAGGCACACAAGCGCATAAATGCTTTTATTCATATACAAAATATGCAAGTGTGCGTGAATATGACAAGTCCAACAAATGTAAGTGCACACATGCCAACGCATGGGTACCCTTACCAACGATATCGAGCTAAAATGCAAGAATTTCGCATCGACGTGGCAAACCCTTTTATGATTTCATATTACCCGCCCCTTTAAAGAGAATAAATGCGTCCGAGATTTGAGAAATCTTAAATTTGTGGGTATTTTTGCTTGTCGGACACATACACACACAGACAGTTAAAATGTAAATAGACAATATGAAAGAGCACTGAGAGTAAGCAAAATCAGTTTCCTGTAGTGTGAGTGAATAAGGGGAATAAAAAAGAGCAGCTTTGCCCTTCCCTCACGCAAGTCTTATGTATTTCGTACACACGCTCTCTGTTAGAGCGTGCGGCCGCTCTCGGACCCGAACAAAAACGAAGGCGAATTTGGACCAGCCGCTAAGAAATCGACGGGCACCAACTAATAGCTCACTTGTCCAGTCAATATGTTGTATGGTTAGTGGTATAACATTTTCGAATATTGCTTTTGCGACATTATTTGCACTTTTGTTGCAATTAGTATGGCTACTTAATATATTGTTAAGTCACATATTAGTGTGATGTATTCATTGTCATATTCAGATTTTGGAAGAGAAACAACGGTGTCCACTATCACTTTGTCGAAATCATTTGTTGATGTTTCAGTGTAAACCATTGGGCTCTTGTATGTGTCGTTGTTTTTGACATTTAGCATTTATGACATCTATGTACGCACTCTTTTATATGATGAGTCTTATTTTCCCAATAGTAGTGTCTCTTAATTTTCGATATCCTTTTTGTTATGCCATTATGACCTCCTTGAATGGATCGTCATGATATGTAGACAATATTGTTTGTATCACTTTTTCATTTTGTTTAAGGGTCCCCGGCTGCAGTAGCACTACACTCAATGATTTTAATATTTGATTGCCCACTCTTTTGAAATTATCTATTGAAATTGATTCAAAGATCTTTTCACTCGGCGCTACTTTGAGTAGGCTGATTTCAAAAATACCGGCTTGCGTTTCAAGCCTTTAGAAGAAGTCAAGAGTTCCATGGGTATATAAATCGTCAACATCCACTCGTGCTATAACTTTATTCCCTTGTTGTAATAAGCATTTAGATTCAGTTATTGGCAAGGTCTCTACTTTCCGTACTTCGTCACTTATAATTACTTCTTATTACTACTTTTATATATATATATGGTCGAGAATGTGTTATTGCCCAATAAATGGCAGCTAACTCTTGTTCTGTTGTGCTTTTATTATTTTCACCCTTTGTTAATGAACGTGATACATATGCTAGTGGAAATTGACTTCCATTATGGTTTTGAATTACAACCGAGCCACGAGCTTGCTTACTAGCATCAGTTACTATGCAAAATTCCTTGCGAAAATCTTGATATTGTAATAATAGATGTTGGAATGCGTTTAGGCATTCGTCTGTCCAATTGAAAGATACATTCTTTTTACATACCTTAGTTATGTGCCGTGAATAGTCGGCGAAGTTTTTAATAAAACGACTATAGTAATTGCTGTCCGCATCTTGTGGGACTGGGTAATTCTCATATTTTTTGACATCTGGCAAGACTCCTTTATCAGTGAATTTGTGACCTAGAAAAGTCACTTAATGCAAAAAAATGAACATCTTCCGGATGCAATTTTAAGTTGGATGCATATGTTTCTCGGAACAGCCTATTACCATTAAGTCATCCATATACAGGAATACTTGCAAAGGATCAAGTCCAAAGAATGCTATGGTCATCATCCTCTGAAATGAGTTTGGCGCTGTTTTTGAGCCAAATGGCCATTGCTTGGGGAAAAAATGTTATATTTCTTGTACTTTCTACCAGTTTAATCTGATGGAAACCTGAAATTAAGTCATGGCATGGGAAGTATTTGGCTCAACCCCATTAATCTAGAATGTCGTCAATTCTGGGGAGGGGAAATTTATGGGACAAAAGCTTTTTATTTATTTGACGATAGTCAATTACTAATCGCCATTTCTTTTCCTCTGATCCCGAAAGGGATTACTTGGGAACTAGCAAAAGTGGGCTATTGTATTCGGATACAGAATATGTGAGAATAAATGTTATGTTCTGATATGTTTATGCAGGCCAACTGGTCAGTATTAGATGTATTTAATAAACGGACAATGCAGATGTTGCTATTGTGCTTGCAACGTAAATACCATTTTTATACCCTGAACCCATTAAAAATGGCTAAAAGGGGTCTAATGTTTTTAAGCAAAATGTAAATGTCTGTAACAGGTAGAATCAAGCCTCTAAGACCCCATAAAGTATATATATTCTTGATCATCAATAGCCCAATCGATCTAGCCATGTCCGTCTGTCTGTCCGTCCGTCCGTCCTTATGTAAGAACTCAAGGATATTAGAACCTATTAGAGCTAGCGACTTGAAATTTTAGCTGTAGGTCCTCCTATTGCTTACGCAGATTGCGTTTGTTTCCGATAATTTATAACAAATTGGGTAAATAATAAGAACTAGAGTCACCAAACTTAATATGTTGCTTCTAGAATAGTATATATATATATCAAGTATCTTTCAATATATACCTATCGCCACCTCCCTGCTTCCCCCGCAAAGCTATAAATCAAGTGAATAACCCAACTTGTATTGTCCACCAATTTAAGCCACAATTTAAATGCAATTTACTTTTTCAGAATACATAAATATTCTATTGTACAATAAGATATACTATAGAAAATTTCATTAAGATCGGTTTAGAAATGATAGGGTATGTTATGTGTTTTGATTCCCAAGAATTCCTGTATACATGTACACAAACATATTCATGCGCGTGTGCTTCGAGCTCTAGCAACAGCATTGCAATTGCGTTTGTTTTGTTTTCTGTGCTGCTATTTTAATTCGTTTTCTTCTCACTGAGACCTAATTTTTGGTTTGGCTGTTGAGTAGAGGCGGTGGCATGTGGTATTGCCTGTCGCGATTTCGAGCCCTGCCAAGGAATCTATTTTTTTCTTTTTGGCTGCTGTGGCTTTTGAGTAAAGACGGCGGCAAGTAGTGCGGTTAGTTGTGATTTCGAACCCTTCCAAGGGAACTTTTTTTCTTAAATATATCTTTATTACTACGAAAGCAAACAAGTGCGTAGTGCGATCTGCATTTGGTGTTGAAATAAGAGGGTTCGGATCGGGAGCTCCCAATTAGAACCTCTTACTTGTTTTTTTCTGGCTGTTGTGGCTACTGAGTAGAGTCGGCAGCAAGTAACGCGGTCAGTTCAAACCCTGCCAATGAGACTTTTTTTTTATTTATCAGGATTCAGGGTATTCCCTAGTCGGGAGCTCCCGACTAGAACCTCTTACTTGTTTTCTTTTGGTTAGTGTATTCTGAAATGAAGCCGTTATACTAAGGTCTCGTTGATTAAAGGGTTCAGGGAGTTTCCCGAAGTGTCTCGCGTTACTCGGACATTATTGTTGTGTCCTCTGTTTGAGTTACCACGGCTTCTAGTGTTTCCTCTATTTTGGTCTTGCCCATTATCATAATTTCTGTTGAAACCTTGTTATTATTACTGGAACCGTTGTTCTGATAATTACATCTGCCACGATAATTACCTCGGTTTCCTCTATTATTTCCATATTGTTGCTGACGGAAGTACAATACAGAATTTTCCTGTACTGTTGCTTCCGTACAACTGTTGAAAAATTGAAAAGCCATCATTCATATTGTTGAATGTGCCTGCTTGCATGATAAGTTTTACTTTATCAATGACGCTATTTTGCGTCATGGGCTTTACAGCTAATGTCAAGCTGTGTTTGTAAGCTGGCTCCGGGCTTAAACCATTACTGATATAAGCTCAAGAGACTGGGTCAATTTTATATTTATTTATGTAGAAGATATATCCTTAGACGGATGTTCACCGATGCTTTAACAATGAGTATAGTTAGCAGTATGTTTTTTAACTGCAAATGGGGTGTGGTGTCTACAACTTCTGTCACGTTTACTACATTGGCAGAGTTATCATCTGCCTTTGATTGCTATCACCTATTTTTATACAATGACGCCTGCTATTTAAAATTTTTTTTTTTGTTAGATACTACCCGTGCAGACGTACTAAAAGAATTGTTGTTAACCCTAGAATGGGATGTTCGTCAATAATGGTTTTTATTTTTACATAGGGTAAGGTTGACAAGACTATTCCTTTCTCTATTTCAGAACATTTAAGGAGTGGGCTTCTTAATTTGCCATTTGTTTCAATATAGTCGTCTTTAAATTAATATACTGCTATGAATTCCCTCTGCCTTTGCAAAATGTTTATGGATTGCATACGAAGGTTTGGATCGTTGTTGTATATTTGATCAATTTTGTCTTCAACCAAGACGAAAATAAATTTTTTTTTTTAATTTTCATTAATGATGGCTTGATTTATTTATTTATGTATATCTATTTACAATATTTTTTTTGATTTTAATTTTCGAAATTTCAAAAATTTTGAGAAATACTTGTATATATTATTACATTATAACGTAGTTAAAGGCTTGGAAATTAAAAATTTAAATCACGAGAGTGAATTTGTATCAGTTTATTATGTCGAATATTTGGATTAAGACTGAATAACAAAAGTTGGCTTTCGTTATATTTAAAACTAAATAATAATTGGAGTAGGTAACTTTTTGCAAAGGGACCAAAGCTGCAGCTTGTTTATGCTAGAGTTTTTCTGTTGGTCAGTTTTTATTTATAAATGATTGTTGACAATATTTGAGCTTGGCTGCAGAGGGCATTCTGCTTTTATGATTTTCGCTGCTGTTAGCATTATTTGAATTTGGCTGCAGAAGGCATGCTATTGTTATGATTATTCAATTTGCAAATGCAATGCAGCTCATGAATAACAGGGGTTCAAAATTCTGTTGTTGTGAATAAGTCACTCCTCCCCACTAAGGTATGTCCTTACGCATGAAGGGTGGATAAAAAATAATAAAAAAAAATGTTTTTTAAATACTTGGAAAAAAATTTTGGTAGCATACTTAATTTTCTTGTTTATTTTTTTCAATTTCAAGTTAAACTGGGGGTTGTACAGGTTGCTCATCAATAACATTTAGTTTCTTAATAGATATTCGTTTGGGTATATTTTAAAACGTATAAGCTAGATACATTATTATGATTAATATGATGATTACAAATACTGTAATTATTATTCGTAATTATTGTTCGAAAATTATTACTTTCGTTTGAATGTACGAAAGTGGTTTTAATTTAGTAATATTATCTCTTACGTATATACTTTGTGTGTAATCTGAGTTCAAATTGCTTATAGATATCTCATTAAGTATTACCACTAACCATACAACATATAGACTGGACAAGTGAGATATTAGTTGGTGCCCGTCGATTTCTTAGCGGCTGGTAAAAAGTCGCCTTCGTTTTTGTTCGGGTCCGAGAGCGGCCGCACGCTCTAACAGAGAGCGTGTGTACGAAATACATAAGACTTGTGTGAGGGAAGGGCAAAGCTGCTCTTTTTTATTCCCTTTATTCGCTCACACTACAGGAAACTGCTTTTGCTTACTCTCAGTGCTCTTTCATATTGTCTATTTATTGCGCCCATTCTATATCTGCCCATTCACACACATTTGTGTGTGTGTGTCTGTGTGTAGAGGCCGAATATCAAAAATCCAAAAATCTTCATAAATTTGCGAGAGGTTCAGTCAGGCTGGCAACCAACAGGCACACAAGCGCATAAATGCTTTTATTCATATACAAAATATGCAAGTGCGCGTGAATATGACAAGTCCAACAAATGTAAGTGCACACATGCCAACGCATGGGTACCCTTACCAACGATATCGAGCTAAAATGCAAGAATTTCGCATCGACGTGGCAAACCCTTTTATGATTTCATATTACCCGCCCCTTTGAAAGAGAATAAATGCGTCCGAGATTTGAGAAATCTTAAATTTGTGGGTATTTTTGCTTGTCGGACACATACACACACAGACAGTTAAACGGTAAATAGACAATATGAAAGAGCACTGAGAGTAAGCAAAATCAGTTTCCTGTAGTGTGAGTGAATAAAGGGAATAAAAAAGAGCAGCTTTGCCCTTCCCTCACACAAGTCTTATGTATTTCGTACACACGCTCTCTGTTAGAGCGTGCGGCCGCTCTCGGACCCGAACAAAAACGAAGGCGAATTTGGACCAGCCGCTAAGAAATCGACGGGCACCAACTAATATCTCACTTGTCCAGTCTATATGTTGTATGGTTAGTGATTAGACGTGAAACAGAAAAGGTAGAAGATAAACCATGTTTTAAAAAATTAAGGATTTAAATCAAATATTTAAACCTAAACATTGAAAAAGCTAAGCAGATATTGATTAAATATTTTTGTAACAATTCAAGCGTATTATACATTGAATACGACTCCGATTTTAAAATAATACAAAAAGAATTTAAGGAAATTATGTACCCTGAAACAACTCGAATATAACCAACAAATATTAATTAAACTGAAAGACATTAGTAGCTATGCAGAGTTTAAAGAAATAATAATTAGCAACCACAAGAAACTCTTACATCATATATTTGCGGCAGGGACAGTCAGGCTGGCAACCAACAGGCACACAAGCGCATAAATGCTTCTATTCTATTCTATTCTATTCATATACAAAATATGCAAGTGTGCGTGAATATGGAAAGTCTAACAAATGTAAATGCACACATGCCAACGCATGGGTACCCTTACCAACGATATCGAGCTAAAATGCAAGAATTTCGCATCGACGTGGCAAACCCTTTTATGATTTCATATTACCCGCCCCTTTGAAAGAGAATAAATGCGTCCGAGATTTGAGAAATCTTAAATTTGTGGGTATTTTTGCTTGTCGGACACATACACACACAGACAGTTAAACGGTAAATAGACAATATGAAAGAGCACTGAGAGTAAGCAAAAGCAGTTTCCTGTAGTGTGAGCGAATAAAGGGAATAAAAAAGAGCAGCTTTGCCCTTCCCTCACACAAGTCTTACGTATTTCGTACACACGCTCTCTGTTAGAGCGTGCGGCCGCTTTCGGACCCGAACAAAAACGAAGGCGACTTTGGACCAGCCGCTAAGAAATCGACGGGCACCAAGTAATATCTCACTTGTCCAGTCTATATGTTGTATGGTTAGTGGTCTAATCATTTCTATTTGTCTTTTGAAATAGTTGAATTGTTTTTTTGTTAAATGTATTAAGTTTTCATTATCTTCTTCAGCTATGTGCTGTAGCTTGTGTGTTAATGTCTTGTTCGCCTAGCATATTTTCTTCAATTTTGATGCGTGATAAGGCACTACGTATTTTAATTTTCCATTTAAGATTGATACGCCAACGTTGTAACTCATGTTGGGGTATTTAATGTTATTTAGCCAAACAAGTGGTTGTGATCGCTTAAATTGTCAAGTGGTCTGCCATATAAATATGGGCGAAAATATTTCACTGCCCACACTATTGCTAAATGCTCGTTTAGCATTCTACTTGAGAAACTAATTGGCTTGTTATCTTGTGACAGCACAGCTCCTATTGCAAAATTATTTGCGTTGGTTGTTACCTGAAACTTTTAATTAAAATCTGGACATGTTAACATTGGGTCGTTCATAATTAACAATTTTTATTTTTCAGATGCTTTATTATATTCATCATTTTTAATATATATTTATGGTGCCTTCTTTAAGTAAAAAGTCATGGGTTTTGCAATTTTTGCAAAATCTGGAAAAAACTTTCGATAATAAGTACATAAACCTAGAAATGATTTAATTTCCATTGATGTTTTTGGCAAAGAAAATTCTTGTATTGCCTTTATTTTCAGTTTATTCGGCCGTATGACTTCTGGTCTTATAATGTGGCCAATTCTAATTATTATAAATTCTGTTTAATTTTTTAAAAATTCGCACTTATTTAATTGAAGTTTTAAATTTGCCTGTCTTAATTTTTCATGAAGTGATGTGGAGCAGATAATAATGTCGTCCAAACAAACAAGACAATGCATGTTAATTAAATCACGAAGAACATGATTCATGCACCTTTGGAATGTTGCTGGTGCATTTTTAAGTCCAAATGGCATTCAAGTATACTCATGATGTCCGTATTTGGTAGAAAACGCTGTTTTATTTATTGATTTCTGATCCATTTCTATCTGATGGAAACCTTTTGTTAAATCTATTGTTGTAAGCGTCTGCTTTTTTTGGTACTGTCTATAAAGGACTACAATAAGGCGACTGGCTATGCCGAATAATACCTTGGGTTAGTATATCTATAAATTGCTTTTCGACTTCTTGTTCGAAAGCGAAAGGGTAACCGTAAGGTTTTCTGTAAATTGGATTTTCATGATGTGTATTCATTTCGTGCTCAACAATGCTCGTGAAGGAAATTGTCACCTTCTCGATATGGAATATCACTGAATATTTTCAGTAATTTTAATAATGAGATGATCAACTCTGTAATCTTGTCCCGATGTGCTTTCATTACTTATTGCGTAGTTAACTTGAGTATAACTTTCTGGCTTTAAAACTGCCTCAAAGTTTTTTTTTGTGCATTTGGATCCCAAACAAATGTGTTATGCTTAGACGATCTCTCGCTAATTATTATACTGTATATACTGTATACTGTAGTCAATAATGGCGTTGTTTGTCTTAAATAAATTTCTGCCAAAGAGTAAGTCATAATGAGGTGAAAAATCGTATATGTAAAATATCTGATCTTGCCTAAAGAGGTGTAGTGGATACATAATGATTTAGTTTTGATACCCCTGTCATAGTTCTAAACGAAGTAGTTCTTGTATAAACTGTGTGAGGCGGCTACTAGGATTAGCCTGCCCACAGTATTGAACTCACGGCAAGGAGCCGTCGTTTGCATCTATTGGCAGTATTATTTGATAATTTTTATAGTTTATAAGCATTAAATATAGTAGTATAAGGTAATAGATTTGTAAGAGGCAAGAAGCCGCCGATATTATAATTAAGTCAAAGTAACATTAAGAGGCAAGGAGCCGTTAACCGCACAGTCTGTGTATTATAAGAATAACTGCGTAGTTATGGGCAAGTAGCCTTTCATAGTTTGAATTTAACCGCCGGCCGCCGCTGCAACCGTGCGTTGCTGATCGGTTGCTCAACACCGCCTTCGACAGCGCAGCTTCAATTCGGCGGCGAAGCGGCCGAGGTAACCGCATGGCCCGCTAGCGAGCGAGCAGGCACTTTTTAGAGAGCTATCGAACTGAGTCGACGTGCCGAGAAGAGGCACGCCAACGATAAGAGTGAAGTATACGGCGGAGCGCTAAGGCTCCAAGACAGTGCGGTAGGGCCCTAGTTTAGGAACTCGGTAGGGTAGAAGTTAACAAAACTAGTGAATAAAGTGAATGTAGTTAAAGTAATGAAGAGAAACGCTAATCTTTGTACTCTCGGGCGGTCATATCTGTGCTAAACATCGAAAATAACCGATGTTCACCCTAACCTAGGGCGATAGTGTAGTTGGTGCGATTCCAAGGCCCGCTAGTGTAGTTGGTGCGAGGTCGAGGCCCGATAGTGTAGTTGGTGCGAGGCCAAGGCCCGATAGTGTAGATGGTGCGAGGCCAAGGCCGGCTAGTGTAGTTGGTGCGAGGCCAAGGCCCGACAGTATATATGGTGCGAGGCCGAGGCCCACTAGTGTGGTTGGTGCGAGGCCAACGCCCGATAGCGTAGATGGTGCGAGGCTACGACCCGCCAGAATAGGTAGAACAGGGCCGCGGCTCGGTAGAGTAGGTAGGATAGATGTAGTGCGAGGCAAGCTTTGGTCGAAAACATTCACTTCCCATTTTTTCGTGTTTTATTTCGTTGTTTTTAAGCTCCTCGTATTGGTTGTTCTGATAACCGTTTTCTTCTTGTATGTAATTACCCTGATAGCTGTCTGATTGCTGATCATTTTCATCAACCTGCTTTTTTTGGGAACCACTAGTATTTTCTCGCATATGCTTGTATATATCTACATGGAGAAATATTTTTATTTATTTGGTTATTAATTTGTGCTCATTAGAAATTTTGTTTTAATTTTTTGAGCTAGTTGCTTATTCTGGTTAAACTGGACTTGGTTGTTGCTACTTGTTTTAATTTCGAAATAGTAGTTTTTTACGTATTAAGTTTTCTACAGTATTATGCATAGCATTGGTGAATAATCTGGAATTATCTAAATGCCCTTCCAATTCTAATTTGTCCGTTATAATTATTTTCTTAGCCTCTACCTCACTACAAAATGACCTTGATAATTGGTATTATATAACCTTCGCAGTAGTTGTTCCACGGGTGTTTGCGTCTTGTATTCGGAGATTTAAGCCTCCCTGAGTTGTTGCCAGTTCTCGATTTGCAGCATACTGGGTACCATCTGATGAATGGACCCAGAGTTATGGGATCTCCCTCAAAGGCTGGTACTTTCCGTATTTGTTGAAGCAATTGGTCTAAATTCTTATTCATTGCTGGAAGTTCAGCAGCATGAGAACCTTCTGGTTGGTTCATGTTTTAATAATTTTAGGTGTTTAGTTTGTGTCACAAAATTCACTGTGCTACAACGACCGAAATGGGTTAATACGTTGCTTGAATTGTTTAGACACGTTAAGTCCTTTTGAGGATAGCGAATTCCGGAATTGAAATATGCTCGATTTAATTCTAATACTGTGCACAATAACACTTGCTGATCAGAGAAGACACCAGTTGTATGGATAAACCTCTCTTTTGTTGATCGTATCACTCGCGAACCTTAATTTATTTATTTTCACAAAATGTTACGCTATCCTACCGGCTGCGCCAATAACGTAGTTATAAATTTGGAAATAATAATTGACAAGACTGAATTTGCATCAGATTCATATGTTGATGTTTGTTGAAGATTGTTGACAATATTTGAGCTTGGCTGCAGAAGGCATTCTGCGCTTATGATTTTAGCTGCTGTTAGCATTATTTGAATTTGGCTGCAGAAGGCATGCTATTGTTATGATTATTCAATTTGTAAACATACAGTGGGTTACACCATGCAAAGCAGCTTATGAATAACAGGGGTTCAAAATTCTGTTGATGTGAGTATGCCACTATATATATATATATTTTATTTCAATTACTGTAAATTTCTCATTTAAAAATTCTTTGAAATATAAGTAAATTTGATGATTGTTTTGGCGACCTTTCCATTTTTATAATAGTTTAGTTAGCTGGCTCGAGGTCCGGCAAACCGTCTTCAGGGCACTAACACAAGGTATAAAAAACAATTAACATTAAAATATATTAAATTAAACAATAAATTGACACATTTAACATACATTATTTAACACGTCTGCGCTTTATGACGTGGAGATTTGAACTGTTTGGCTGTTCAATAGGTGTCTGTACAAGTGAGCGCAATTTTCGGTGTCCGTCTTGTAGTTTAGTCGTTTGTTCGTTGGTGTGTTAATTATGTGTAGCATTTCTAATGTGTGTCGTTTGTTGTAGTGTTGTTCTTGTTGTAAGATTGTTGTTGCGTCAAAATTTGGCGTGTGGTGCTTCTCATACAATGGGTCATTAGTGCTGTTTTTTGCATATTATTTTGATGTCTTAATTTGAAGTCTGATTT
The DNA here is from genome assembly GCA_037075305.1 of Drosophila kanekoi. Taxonomy (NCBI): domain Eukaryota; kingdom Metazoa; phylum Arthropoda; class Insecta; order Diptera; family Drosophilidae; genus Drosophila; species Drosophila kanekoi. The sequence goes on along the minus strand of JBAMCE010000005.1, from coordinate 499,382 downwards.
ATGTTGGGTAATCCTTGTTTTTAGTTTTGATTTTGTTGTGCCTATGTACACACTATTGCATTTGTTGTTATTTTCCCCAGCACATGGTATTTGGTAAATCACATTACTTTTGTCGGCCATAGGAATTTTTGTTTTAATTTTGTTGAAGAATTTTTGTAACGTGTTCGTAGGTTTATGTGCTACTTTTATTTCTTGTTTGTTGTAGCAATCTGAGTTCGTGAGGCGTTCTGATAGTCGTGGGACATATATTAGGGATTTGTATATTTTGTTAGGTTCTGTAGGCTTTTCTGTTCTGATATGTCGTCTTTTTAATAATGTGTTAATTACCTTTTTTGGGAAGTCATTTTTCGTTAAGAGTTTTTTAATTTCATGTATAGTTTCTTTGTGGTATATTGTGTCCGATATGTTAAGCATTCTTTTCATACAGCTTATTTCTGTATTGATTATCATACTCTTGGGGTGGTTTGAATTAAAGTTGAGTATTCGTCCGGAGGCTATGGGTTTCTTATACCACTTAATTTTGAGTGTGTTGTCCAATCTAATTGCTAAAGAGTCTAAAAATGGTAGTTTCCCGTCTTTTTCTAATTCAATTGTGAATTTGATGTGTCTATGGAAGGAGTTCAATTCTTTCAGAACCTTCTGTGCATCTGTTTTGTCTGTTATGGCAAACAGGTCATCTACATATTTGGTCAAAAGTCTTGGTTTTATTGTCAATTTTTCCGTCACGTTGTCTAATAGTTCCTCCATTACTATATCTGCGATTACTGGGGAGGCTGGTGATCCCATTGGCATTCCTTTTAGTTGTGTGTATATCTTGTCTTCGTATTTGAAATATCTGATTTCTTGTACAAAATTTCACTATGTCCATAAATAGTTGTTTAGGTATAGTTGTCTGTTCTTCTAACTTTGTCCATTTTCGTCTTATTGTGTCAAGTGCTAATTCCATTGGTATGCTGGGAAACAAGGATACTACGTCAAAAGATACCAATGTTTCGTCTTTCCTAATGTGGGAATTGTTAACTCTGTCTTTAAAATCTACCGCGTTCTTTATGTTGTATTTTGAGTCCACGGTCAGATTTCTTAATATTTTAATAATATATTTACACAGTCCGTAAGAAGGAGATCCGATGGGGGAGCATATTGGTCTCAGTGGTGTTCCTTCTTTATGTATCTTCGGCAGTCCATATATTCTCGGAGGTACCGAAGTTGTCGTAGTCATCTTATTTCAGACAAAACAGATGCACAGAAGGTTCTGAAAGAATTGAACTCCTTCCATAGACATATCAAATTCACAATTGAATTAGAAAAAGACGGGAAACTACCATTTTTAGACTCTTTAGTAATTAGATTGGACAACACACTTAAAATTAAGTGGTATAAGAAACCCATAGCCTCCGGACGAATACTCAACTTTAATTCAAGACACCCCAAGAGTATGATAATCAATACAGAAATAAGCTGTATGAAAAGAATGCTTAACATATCGGACACAATATACCACGAAGAAACTATACATGAAATTAAAAAACTCTTAACGAAAAAAGACTTCCCAAAAAAGGTAATTAACACATTTTTAAAAAGACGACATATCAGAACAGAAAAGCCTACAGAACCTAACAAAATATACAAATCCCTAATATATGTCCCACGACTATCAGAACGCCTCACGAACTCAGATTGCTACAACAAACAAGAAATAAAAGTAGCACATAAACCTACGAACACGTTACAAAAATTCTTCAACAAAATTAAAACAAAAATTCCTATGGCCGACAAAAGTAATGTGATTTACCAAATACCATGTGCTGGGGAAAATAACAACAAATGCAATAGTGTGTACATAGGCACAACAAAATCAAAACTAAAAACAAGGATTACCCAACATAAATCAGACTTCAAATTAAGACATCAAAATAATATGCAAAAAACAGCACTAATGACCCATTGTATGAGAAGCAACCACACGCCAAATTTTGACGCAACAACAATCTTACAACAGGAACAACACTACAACAAACGACACACATTAGAAATTCTACACATAATTAACACACCAACGAACAAACGACTAAACTACAAGACGGACACCGAAAATTGCGCTCACTTGTACAGACACCTATTGAACAGTCAAACAGTTCAAATCTCCACGTCATAAAGCGCAGACGTGTTAAATAGTATGTTAAATGTGTCAATTTATTGTTTAATTTAATATATTTTAATGTTAATTGTTTTTTATACCTTGTGTTAGTGCCCTGAAGACGGTTTGCCGATGCGCAACCGAAATATATTGGAAACAAAATATTAATAAAATTGTTTTTCATTGTTTTATTAAAACAAACTCGGACCTCGAGCCAGCTAAGTAAACTATTATAAATAAGTAAATTTGTTTTAGTTAAAGCATACGGTTGGCTGACAATTTTTATTCCAACAATTAATGGTATTTTCCAAACAGCAACAAATGCATCGGTTTGTAAGGAGCTTATTTATATTGGCAAACACAGTGTGCAAAGTGCCTTGTTCACTTGGTCCACTCGCTCCTTGTAGGTGTTGCGTTCTCCCTGTTTGCTATCTTTAATAGATCTAGAATAAGCCTGCGTTGTTCCAGTAACTTATGGCGCTGTCCGGCTCTCTTCTTTTTTGCTTTCTGTTTTGGCTGTTGCCGTGGCCGATACTCAGCTATCGTGAGTGGGCGCGACCCATTGGCTGGACACACCTCAAGGGCCTCACTCAGCGTCGGTGCGTCCCTTTGCTTGACCGGAGCAGCACTTGTGAAGTTTGTATCTTGGTCTGCTGGTTGTTCGTCTTGTTCTTGGGATTGCTTTTGTTGTTCCTGTTATGTGTCCATCTGTATTATCTGTGTTTCATATATTATAAGTTGGTTCTGCAATTCATTTTTGATTTGCGCGCACAAAATGCTGTAGTTAATTTGCTGCCTCTGTTTTTGTTGTTTGTGCAGCAGCTTTTAATTTTTCTTTTTTTCTTTAGTGCACTGCAAAAGTAATTATGATTGTTTTATTATTGCTTTGGCGTCTTGTTATCCCATAGCCAGTATATATCACGGGCGGATAGTGCTTATGTCAACACTAATAGTCCGCCAGGTAATTGGTTCCGTTTTTGTGGCACGTTTGTTTCATTTTATTTGAAGTATTTGAAATGTAAACTGCACACACAACGTCGACAACGACGAACGGCCGGCAATAATTAAAAGGATGTAATTTTTTTTGGAGCGTCTGCCCCGTTTAGCTTCTATCTTTATTCTGAATTCATATTTGATACATGGAATGAACTTAAGCAAAATACATAATTTTCTTACTCTGTGTATTCTGTATATATGTTTATGCAGAAGGCATAAACATAATATATATACATATATAGCGCAACCACTGTCGCTGGCGGCGAAGTGCATACTCAGCGTTTCTCATGCGCCTCTATCGGTCTGCACATAAGTGGCTGATCGAGTTTAAAGAGCGCTGGAAAGTTAATTAAGTTAATGTTTATGTGTGGTTGGCTTTGTATATTTAGTTATGCACATTGCGACAAAGTGACGCAAAGAATATTTTATATAGATTCACTACAATATGCTGGGTACACATGCTACTGCTAGCTATATATGCTATACTTTTTAAAATATACTTTATACTAATCAGTCGATAGGTTTCATTACCGTGCAACAATTAGCTTCCTGGTACCATAAAGTTTCTTAAAACGTTAATGTGCTCTACGATAATAAGCTTCTCTTATGTAAATTCGCAGGCTCACCTCTGAAAAAACAACAGATGTTAAAAAAATAAATAATACTCTCTACAGTCAAATATTTGTTACTTACCTGGTGCCCCATATGTATCCAAAAGAGTTGGATTGGTAACAGATAAAAAAAAATTATTTTGTTACTTAGTGCTATTAGTATGTTATTTGTGCACTTTTTTTCATATTATATGTGTTCATTTGTGTACTTGTATTATGGTATGGCACAGCTAAGCATCTCTAAAAGCAACGCTAATACAGAAGTTATAGAATTTTCAAAAATGCGTCTTGCTGATCATAGTGATTACACTATGAATGCATGGAACTACCACAAGCTTTAATTTAGTGGCATCCAAAAGTTTTTTTCAGCGAAAGAAAACATTTTAAAAAAGTGCGCATCCGTTTAAGGACTTTCTTAACTTATATACTTCAATATTTAAGCTTTACTTATAAAATATGATTTTTCTTTTAAATATTTCGATATATCGAGGTGTCGATTTCATCCATACATATTTATTATCCGACGTTTGGAATCGATATTCTTTACAGACTTACATCACTATGATAACTATATATTCACCTGTATATTGGAGTAGCTTTGTCATCTCGGTACCACAGAACTAATATAGCTTCATCACCATCGTTAGTTGTTACATTACATGGAATGTAAACATTTTCACCAATCAAGGAATCTATCGTCTGAATGAAGGCTAGAATTTGTAAAATATTAAAATTTAATTTAATTGATAAAATTATTCATGAAGCTGTATTAAGCTGAGTTAAATATAGAAAAATTAATAAGACGGGTAAATTCTTTATATACCCTGAAACCATTAAAAATTGTTAAAAGGGAATAATGTTTTTGTACAAATGTCTGTCTGTCCGTCAATTCGTCCGTATATATGAACTCAACTCAATATTAGGTAGTTTTTAATCCTTATAAAAACATGTGTGAATGCACGTGCCTCGCTCTCACTCATTGCTTTGCGCACTTGTGTGCATCTCTTTCTCTCTGCATAGATTCTCAAGAAACCACGAAATACAAGTAGATCACGGCGTTTGTAGCAAGCAAGAGATATTTTCTTCAGTTGTGCTACATTCAAATATCATGTCTATCGTCCAGTCAGGCAAAATGAGAAGAACTCGATCTATATTTATTTAATAAGCAATTAATTGACCCAAATGAAATATTTATATTATTGTTTACAGTGGGGACCTACTTTGCTTCAAATAAAAAATATGTAAGTCGTAATTCTGCAAGGGTAATTTATCGTCGGCTTGTCGAAATATTCTAAGAAAAGACCAATAATTTAACATTTTCAAATGCAGAAGGTTATTCATGCTATAGTGCGGATCAGCCTTGTGGATGAAGAGGCGAAGCTGCTATCCTGGTCAAGCAGAAGGTTGTTCGAAACGTGGCTCATCCTGCTGACTACTATGATGATAAAACGGCTGTTGTCAATTTTTTCGATAACATTGCTTACAAGTCCTACTAGGGCAACTGGCAACAAAATAAATAGTTGTCATTAATTTCAGAGGCAGCCGTCTGTGCGAGGCAACAATAAGAAAATCCGCCCAGGTGCTTTCCACAGGACCTTCATACTACCCATAAAGCATGATAAGCTTGCTTTCTTGCATTGACTTCTAGATATATAAGGGTATCCCCAAAAGCCAGCTATCGAAGTATGTGACCTTACTCGGGCCATCATTGCAGCAATAACGCTGATGCCACAGAGAACTCCTAGAAGGACAGGGCACGTCCCCTGGCTGTGATATTTGTAGGTTCAAACGTGATTTTACCGAATATCCCAAAATCGACCATTCTAAAGGACAACAACCATATGCCGGCCCAACGGATAAGTGCATGCCAACACTTATTTCCCTAAGAGAAAACTGGGTCAGCAATACTCCACTCCTTGCCAGATACATTACAATAAACTTCGCAAGTACCACAATTCAATGCGTGTGCTACGGATAATTACAATGGATTCGATGTAATAAGATAAATATTGATACTCAAATTGTTTTTGGGCATCAGTCACTTTGTTGCATCATTTCAAAGAGGAAACATTACCGCACGAAGCGATATTCGAATATAAGTGACCTGGGGAAAGTTTCCCGAGATAGGTCTGAAGAGACGACTGAAGAGGAAACGGGTTTAAAATGAAGATTTCAACGATTCTGTGCATGTGCAAAGTTCTTCTAACGTTAGTCTAGTCTTCACTATGTTTTTGTACAGTTAGATGTTTGCACTCGCTTCTCAGAGTCCGTCAAATTGAGATGACCCTAAAGGAATGCAATGAAATCTGTTAAACAACTTCCAGATATTGCATTTTGGTTGGCATCAATAAAGAAAAAGGTACTAGGCTCATTGAAGAAATTGGGGAGCTACAGCAAGATTGGATCTGTCATGAGCACAGGCCACCAACCCACTAATTTTAAGTATTCTATATGGATGTATGAAGTTGAAACCGTTTGTCCAACCTAAAAATAATGAAAGTGTAATTGTTAAAATATTATCTTAACAAAATGCGTCAGAATCAGCAAAAGAATCATGAATATATATCTTAACTAAATGCGTTTTGCTAGAAAACAACAACGGATGCCTTTCACTTTCTGATATTCTAAAAATCGTTCGCGAAATAGGTTTAAAATTATTGGAAGATTTTAATGGTTGATGGATTATTCGAAAGACGTTTTGCAACTGTTGCTGTTTATTCCAAATCCAGCAAAAGCGATCTTCAAATTTTTGATTGTCTTGTGTAAACAATGCAAATTGAAGCATGTAAGCGATGGGACGTATGAATTTATTTTGAAAGGTTAAAAGCGCGATTTCAAAATTGTGTTCAGTTATGCTGAGCACTGACCAAATGGATAATTAGGGTATACTAGTTTTGTGTATATATATGACACAGGTAGAGGGAAGCATATTCGACACCATAAAGTATATCTTCAAATAGGATTTAGTTGTCAAACGAGCTTCGCGTGATGTTTCTGTTTCTCTTGGTATCTAAACTCTTATGGTTCGGATATGAAGGTCTACCTCGTTCCGTGATGGTTCTCTCGATATATATCTGCGCTAACTAGATAATAACGATGTTACTTTTGCTTATGCTGTCGCAAAGCTCGGAGCCAGATGGGTTTCAGGCCTCCAGGGGGAGCCAGTTGACATAAGTTTAAATTGCACCTCCTTGGCTTCTATGTGTGTGCAACAGAAGAGGCGCCTGTACAGGGAGACGCCCAGGTACATATCGGGATTCATTCCTTCTTGAGGACCAGAGAAGGGCAGCTGTTTGCGCCAAACTGCATTGCTATCTCTCCACAGCTACGAAATTGTATGGCAGTTGCGCAGTTGTACTCGTAAGTAAGTACCTGTAAGTAAGCACCTCGGAATCGTCACTAAACATAGTAGGTAATAGCTGGAGATCTGCCACGCACAGAACGTATACAATTGGTCCATAAACACTGCACTTGAACCTGAAAATGCCGGCAAATATGTAGAACCGCATAGCGTAGGAGATCGATGATGAATTTCGGAGATACCTAATCAATTCTGATGCTGAGTATTTCCTTCCTTTAATATGGGAGGCTTGCTACTTTAAGTCTGTACTCTGCATTTAGTAATATTTTGGACTGCTACATTCGTCTACGTATACTGCGGTAAAATGTGCTGCAAGCTTAGCAATTGTGACACAGCAATTGATTGGTGACTAATAGTAGTCGGATTATGAGAACACGCTATAACAAATTACCCCAAAAGACACTCATGGGATTCAAACCTGTTTTAGCCGCATCATCTCCGGAGAAATCCGGAATCTTTAAATATGAGCATGAATGCTGGCGGCGATGATGGCCTGGCAAGGGAAGTTTGGCTATTTAAATAATAATTCGCATTTTGTGTCTCTTTCAAGTTTTTACCCCTGGTTCAAGTACAAGCTTTAAAGGAGGTTGCGGCTCCTCAAATGTATACCCTGAACACATTAAAAACGGATAATAAGAGTAAAATTATTTTGTGCAAATATACGTAGATGGCAGAAGGAAGCATCATTCAAACACACTTTTATGTATGTATGAGGAACACACACATCAGAGCTTCGAAACTAAAAGCACTTCTTAGTTTACTTATTAAGTTGTTAATGAGCAAGGTCGATTTTGATTTTGTTCTGAATTAAAAAACAGTAAAATCATGCCATTAAATAGCTTGGAAAAATATGTTATAGGTTATCCCCAAGTCGGGTACTCCTGGCTAGAAGCACTAACCAAACAACATACAAACAAATTTTTCTTCGTCCATGATCTCCCCATTCAGTGAAGAGGTCGTAAATCCAATATCCAAAAATCTTGTCAAATTTGCACTAGGGACATGTAGGCTGGCAACCAACAGGCACACATGCGCATAAATGCTTCTATTCATATACAAAATATGAAAGTGTGCGTGAATGTGGCAAGTCCAATAAATCGTAAATGCACACATGCCCTTACAAACGATATCCAGCTAAAATGCAAGAATTTCGCATCGACGTGGCAAACCCTTTCCTTCTTTCATATTACTCGTCCCTTCAAAAGGGAAAAAATGCCTCCGACATTGACTTGTCGGACACATACACACACAGACAGTAAAGCGGTAAATAGACAATTTGAAAGAGCATTGAGAGTAACCTAAAGCCGTTTTCTGTAGTGTGAGTAGCTTTGCCATTCTTTCACACAAGTCACATGTATTTCTTACACACGCTCTCTGTTTGAGCGACGAAGCCGACTTTGGACCAGCCGCATTTGTAACAACAGGCCCCAGCAACATACTCTAGTTGTCCAGTCTATATGTTGTTTGGTAAGTGCTAGAAGTGACCGTACAAACTTTATTGTCAAAATATGTTTTTGTTTTGGTCGTACGCTTGCGTTACCTTGTGTTTATTTGTGCGATTTAAATTATTTATACAAAAACAATTTAGTTTTCACTGGTAGCAACAAAATAGTAAAATTAGAAAACCAGATATCTTCGGCAATTCGAAGATAAATTAAGCTAAACATTTAGTGTTTTTATATTTATATCATTAGGGCTTTTTATTATATTTTTATTAAATAAAAAAAAATAAATAAATAATAATAAAAATACATAAAGGAGCATTTGAGTAGATGATGTGTGTTCCCTTGGTGACGCAGGCACAAAAGACTCTATCAAAAAACCAAAGGTATCGCAAATCCATTGAACAAAATATATCTGGCTCGCGTCAATATATATGCATACTAGCGGGAAAAGTCCGGCCTTGCACGTATAAAATGAATTTTCCCAAAAAGCTTTAAAAATTATTTTGACACTGATCGTACGGTAAGCAAACAACTTTCACATAAACCTTTTCCGCCAATTTATAACTATTACGGGTGTAATTTCCCAAATCGCGGACACAGGTATTCTTTAAATTTCTATTAATAACTTTAAAAATAAGCTTGAAGTAAATCGGACAAAACTTAAAGCTGCACCAAAAAAATGCTTGAAGTGCACTTTCCACCGCGAAAACATTGATTTTGCCTTAATGTGTAGATCCATGGAAATGAATTTGAGGGCGAAACGCCACCCACAAAATCTTTGACCCCTTTTCCACCAAGGAGGGATGAGCTTTACGAAAAGTGCGAAACACCCCACTAATGAATTTGAACAACGATCTTTGAAACTGTGATTGAGGCCGGTCGGATGGTAAACAAAAAAATGTTATTCAAACGATGTTCGCCAATTTACCACTGGTGCGGGTGGTATTTCCCAAATCGCTGAAACACGTATTCATTAGTTTCTTATTTAGAGCTTAAAATTAGTTCAAACAAATCGGATGAAATTTAAGTTTAATCGCATTTCTACCGAAATAGTTTGGATTCTGCGAAAAGTGTGAAACACGTCCAAAATCATTTTTCATTTAGATCTTTGGAAAAGAATTTGATATTAACGTTACCCACCAAATCTTAGACCTCCATTTCCACCAAGGAAGAATGGATTTTCCAAAAAGTGGGAAGCACCCATCACATAATTGCACAAACCAATGCGTGAGATTGACAACTAGTAAAGTGTATATGCTACGACAACTACGACTAGAGTAGAGTACAATTCCTGCAACACTTAAGGTATACCTGCAAGAACTGCTTATTTTAAAAATGCTCAGATACACGAAATTTAGTTTCATAAAATCTTTGTTTTATTTCCTTTGACCCTTTTTAATTTTAACGTCTTCTTCTATATGCCTAAAAGTTTAGCAAAAAAAAAATAACTCAGCAGTGGACCAAGCTGAACAAGTTAGAGGTTCTAGTCGGGAGCTCCTGACTAGGGAATACCCTAAACACTCTTATTCCAACAACAAATGCAGCTCGAGCTACGCGCTCGTTTGAAGTAATAAATACAAATTTAAAAAAGGTTCCATTGGCAGGTTTCGAACTCGCAACTGACCGCATTACTTGCTGCCGACTCTACTCAGCAGCTAGCCAAAAAATAGCACCAACAAAAATAATAGTATCACCGGTATGGCTCGAACTGGCGACAGACTGCACCACTTGCCTCTGCCTCTACTCAATAGCCAGAAAACAATAGCAATTGCAATGCTGTTGACAGAATTCGAAGCAGACGCGCATGAATGTGTGTGTGTACATGTATACAGAAATTTGCGCAGGCTGCTCTGCGGTGGTAGCAGGAAGGTGGTGATAGGTACAAATGAATGATTCCATATCAACTTTGGTCACCCTGGCTCTTAATATTTACCCAATTTGCTCAAAAACAGGATATCGATATCGATTTTTATCGATTGCTTGGAAACGGAGTAAGTTATCGATTATCGGAAACAAACTCGATCTGCGCAGGCACTAGGACCTACAGCTTACTTTTAAGTCTCTAGCTATTATAGGTTCCGATATCCTTGCGTTCATACATACGTTCGTACATTCGGGCATGGCTAGATCGACTGCACTACTGATGCGTATCAAGAATATATGGGACCGGAGATGCCTTCTTCTGCCTGTTACATACATTTCCACAAATACATTATACCCTTTTTAGCCATTTTCAATGGGCTCAGGGTATAAGACTTATAAAATCTAGAAGACGATAAATATGGATAAAATTGAAACGTGTAGCAATACAGATATACGGACTACGACGACTGTTAGCGCAAAGCACATCGTCTCCTTCAGCTTAATTACATGAAAGAGCATTTAAATGAATTTTATCATACCTGCTTGCAAACATTGTGAATACTAGTTCCGTTCAGCCAGTCCAGCAATAGCAAATGTAGTTTCCGCTTATTCGCATCGATAATGTACTTGTCCAAATCATTGACACCCTTTTGCAGAGCCATTGAGTTTCGGAATCACGTAAAAACGCAGCTCCTGTAAACCAAATTGGTTGCCGAAGTTAATGAGTTGGACATCTACGTGACACGATGTCAGCAGATTTGGAATTCTATGGAACTTGTCTCCACTTTCTATCTGCTGTTTGATCCTGAATAATGGACGTTATGTTTCCAAAATATGACATCAGTGCAATAGTGCTTTTGAAGCCAGTGATTTAGCAGTCAGCATCTGAACATGGACATTACCATAAGAGTCTGTAGAAAGCATATACACACATCAGCCGTAACCACGTTTTAACGCATCGCTATATGCATGCAGCTGCATGTCTATCAACTCAGCTCCGCTCAAAAGCTCAAAATCAGAGCAACGACATAAAACGATAATTTTACAATTGATGCGCAAATGGGAAATTCGTTCATTTTTTTAATTTGAAATTCGTTGCTAGATACTGCAAGCTATTAACGGCCTAGGTCGCAGGCCGTTCCATATGTTTAGCTCAAACGTCCACAAACCAGCATCAGAGAATGCTCTCTAGAACACATATTGATATTTGCGATCAGCTGGGTTGACTAGAACAAGTCTGTGCATTTTCGTTATGTCTGCTGTGATGGCATAACGGACCAATCAAAAACGAAGGACAGAACTTCCTAACGAGAATGAATGCTGAGGTAACGTAGGGCACGAGCCAGATTTGTCAATAAAGTCATGTTGCCGTGATCATAATATTGTTTCATGATGGTCACAGATTGCAGGCTGTTTACTAAGGCGCCTCTCGAGGGATAGAAATGAGAACGAGCAATATCGCTTGAGTTTCCACCCTTAATCCTCCACCGAAATCAAGCACTCTGCTTAGCTGACTGATAACGTAATTTGCGAAACACAATCATTCCAAGCAAAGTTTTCTAAAGAACTTGCAAAGTGTCTACAAGATATTTCTGTCCAAGAGCCAGGCATTCAAAAAATTATTATGTACCAAAAAGGATATCAATCCGGCATGTGATGGCGATGCAGCTTGCAGCTTCTTTAACGATTATAACAAGGGCATTGCACCATCTGATGGTCTGATTGTTGGCAATTAATGCACAGTCCAGCAATTTTGACGATTCCGTGCTTGAATTTGGGACACATGTCGCACATTCTCTGCTGCAACTAATAATACCTGATGGATTAGTGATAGCAAATGATAATCCCTTGCTACACTTATTCATATCTCTTTGTTTAGTTGAATCAGCCATCTGATATGATGCAAGCAGCAAGACAGAATGACCCTTTTATGCGAAACTTTTCAAAATAGAAGTTACCCCAGCTATGAGGTACGAGATACGAAATAAACCGTCGGTCGTCGGAACAGTCCGGACCGAAGACGATGAACCGGTGTATTCAAAGTTAAATTCCTTTTCCATGCCTGCGCAATTATGCCCAATTAGTTAAAAAACCAGGTAAAATAAGCATCACTATCATACTATCAATCCCTGGAAAAGCTCAATATTTTACGACCTTAGATCTGAATTCGGCCTAAGAACGTGAAATGACGTGTTTCTCTGTCAATGGGGAAACTGCGGGTTCGGTCGACTACTGTTCGACTTTAAGATCGCAGGAAGTAATAAAGAAGAACAACAGAGACTATTACGCAAAAGTCGATAATGCTTTATTTTCAAGAACGTTTCGAAACATGTTTGGAATAATGGCGATAAAAAGCCTCCAAGACCCGAACATGAGGGTCGAAAGAAAAGTCACACATTTTTTAATAAAAAAAAAAAAAATAACAATCTAAAACTTGCACTGACAAAGCAAAGGCGATTTAGGAGTTTGTAACCTTTCTAAACTTTTATAGACAGACAGGCAAATAAACTATGCATCTAATAAAAAAAAGTTGCTGGCAATAGTATGTGCCTTGAATATTTCGCGGCACTACCTACAGAAACCCTAACGCGCAAATAAGGGGTTTGAAAGCGATCATTGACGAACTTGATGTAAAAACTATTTAAAAACTTGTGAAAGCAAACCGTGTGGTGGGTGTATTTTCCAGCCCAGAACGTCAACACGTTGGAAAATGCACCACGGTCCGAATCGGGAACGATTCAAACTGAGCTGGAGTTCCGCGATCGGGGTTACTGAGAAACTGGTTGAGAAACCAAATTGTACTGGAAGTGGTATGTTTTATACGTTAAAAAGACCCAGCATCATATGTATTTTAAAAATTGAGCTTCTATCATTGACACCGTAAAATACGGACGGTGCGACGCAGTAAATGCCATATATTGGCAGCTGTCGATATTGCGTCGCAATCAGTGTTCTCTTGGCGAGATGTTTCCTGCAACAAGTTTTTGGTACTGCAAAGCAAGGGTCTCCGATATTTTTATCAAAGGTCTGATAAAAGATAAATTGAACACAATACAATCGCGCTCACCGAGCTGCGCAGGAAAAAGTGTAGAGGATACTTAGCGGCTTCTATTTTCCTTCAATGGGCAGGTTGGCCTCAGAAATCGTATCAAACTGCAAAATTTATCAAGACCAAATACAGCGGACATCCCCAGCTTAACGTTGCTCCAGTCCCGTCATATACTTCGAGAGTTATTCATATCGATATCTTTATGACAACCGGGAAAAACATTCTCACTGCAATAATTCATTCTCACGTGAAATATCATCATTCAAAATTAATGTTTTTGATGATTCATTCCAAATCATTTTTTATCCCAAGCTTCAACCTCCCCCCATGATTACTCACGAGTCTAATCTAAACATGCAGCTCGTGCTCGTTTCTATTAAAACAGATAAAGTAAAAAAAAATCCTAAATCTACTCAGCAGCCACACCAAACATTAAGCCGTAATGAGAAAAAAAACGAATCAAAATAGCAGCAGAGAAAACAATACAACTGGAATACAATTGTCAATTGCATTGCTGTTGATAGAATTCGAAGCAGACGCGCATGAATGTGTGTGTTTACAGCTACACAGAAATTGTTGGAATTTGTGCTTGGTACTGCTAGCACGTGCGCAGTCAAAATAAATAACTTTTGTGGGTTTTTTGACTGATCTTAATGACATTTTCTGCAGTATATATTATTGTACCATAGAATATTAGTGTATTCTTAAAAACCATTGCATTTAAATTGTGACTTAAATTGGTGGGCAACACAAATTGTATTATTAGCTTGATTTTTAGCTAATAGGTAGTAGCGGGGAGGTGGCGATAGGTATAATATTATATACCCAATTTGCTCAAAAAACAAGAGTTCGATATCGATATTTACCGATTGCTTGGAATTGACGGGTGAACGGACCGCCGTTCAGACAGAGGGACAGACTGACATGGCTAGATCAAGTCTTTTTCATGAAGGTCACAGGTTGCAGGCTGCTGACTAAGGCACCTCTCGAGGGACAGAAAATAAGAACGAGCAATATCCCGAATAGACCCGAATTTCCGGATGGATTCACAATAGAGAATTTTGTAATACTCTTATAATTAACAGAATTTTTAGATTCTTATCAATTGATTCTTCCACCCTCAATCCTCCACCGAAATCAAGCACGCTGCTTAGCTGACTGATAACGTAATTTGCGAAACACAATCATTCCAAGCAAAGTTTTCTGAAGAACTTGCAAAGTGTCTACAATTATAACAAGGGCATTGCACCATCTGATGGTCTGATTGTTGGCAATTAATGCACAGTCCAGCAATTTTGACGATTCCGTGCTTGAATTTGGGACACATGTCGCACATTCGCTGCTGCAACTAATAATACCTGTTGGATTAGTGATAACAAATGACAATCCCTTGCTACGCTTATTCTCTCTATTTATCTCTTTGTTTAGTTGAATCAGCCATCTGATACGTTGCAAGCAGCAAGACAGATTTTATGCGAAACTTTTCAAAATAGAAGTTACCCCAGCTGTGAGGTACGAGATACGAAATAAACCGTCGGTCGTCGGAACAGTCCGGACCGAAGACGATGAACCGGTGTATTCAAAGTTAAGTTCCTTTTCCATGCCTGCGCAATTATGCCCAATTAGTTACAAAAACCAGGTACAATAAGCATCACTATCATACTATCAATCCCTGGAAAAGCTCAATATTTTACGACCTTAGATCTGAAATCGGCCTAAGAACGTGAAATTACGTGTTTCTCTGTCAATGGGGAAACTGCGGGTTCTGTCGACTACTGTTCGACTTGAAGATTGCAGGAAGTAATAAAGAAGAATAACACAGACTATTACGCAAAAGTCGATAATGCTTTAATTTCAAGAACGTTTCGAAACATGTTTGGAATAATGGCGATAAAAAGCATCCAAGACCCGAACATGAGGGTCGAAAGAAAAGTCACACATTTTTTAAATATAAAAAAAAATAACAATCTAAAACTTGCACTGACAAAGCAAAGGCGATTTAGGAGTTTGTAACCTTTCTAACCTTTTATAGAAAGACAGGCAAATAAACTATGCATCTAATAAAAAAAAGTTGCTGGCAATAGTATGTGCCTTGAATATTTCGCGGCACTACCTACAGAAACCCTAACGCGCAAATAAGGGGTTTGAAAGCGATCATTGACGAACTTGATGTAAAAACTATTTAAAAACTTGTGAAAGCAAACCGTGTGGTGGGTGTATTTTCCAGCCCAGAACGTCAACACGTTGGAAAATGCACCACGGTCCGAATCGGGATGAATCAAAATGAGCTTGAGTTCCGCGGTCGAGGTTACTGAGAAACCACATTGTACTGGAAGTGGTATGTTTTATACGTTAATTTAAAAATTGAGCTTCTATCATTGACACCGTAAAAAACGGACGGTCCGACGCAGTAAATGCCATATATTGGCAGCTGTCGATATTGCGTCGCATTCAGACTTCTATTGTCGAGATGTTCCCTGCAACAAGGTTTTGGTACTGCAAAGCAAGGGTTTCCGATATTCTGAAAAAAGATAAATTGAACACAATACAATCGCGCTCACCGTGCTGCGCAGGGAAAAGTGAAGAGGATACTTAGCGGCTTCTATTTTCCTTCAACGGACAGGTTGGCCTCAGAAATCGTATCAAACTGCAAAATTGATGCAAGACCAAATACAGCTGACATCCCCAGCTTAACGTTGCTCCAGTCCCATCATATACTTCGGGAGCTATTCACATCGATATCTATATGACAACCGGGAAAAACATTCTCACTGCTCTTGATAAGTTTTCAACATTTTCAATGGTACAACAGACATAATATGACCACTGCTGAAGTAATACATGCGAGATATTAAAAGACAAACGAAAAATAATCTACAAAGCGGAACAATTTCAGTTGGATAGGAACAAGCAGTCAATCGGGGATAAGGTGTTGTTTAGATAAACTCACACCTTATTATATATGTATATATATATGCTTAGGAAAAATATTGAATGATGAACAAGTGCTCTCATGAGAGGGTCGGTGGGACATATGGACAGCCTTAGGTAAAAAAAAAACGGCAGATATAATATTTTTCATTTAATACATTTTTATATTCTAACTCTTTTTTTTACTCTTTCATTCTTTAAGAATCTTGGCTAACGGAGTCATAACTTATTGGAAAAAATAATAGACAAACAGTTATAAACTCTAAAACGAAGGACATATAAGCACTAATTACTAATTACCCTGGCCAAAGTATATATATATAATAGTCCCACTGTAATTGACAACGGTGATTCAAAAGAAATACGGGATAAAGATTAAAGAGTTATTGATGTTAATGAATGTTTCAAGCGATAAGGTTTTATCTAAATTTTTAAGCCCAAATATGATTGTAAAAAGATAGCAGTTTTCCCAGTCGGCCACGTCGGGGTCGTGGCGGAGTGTTATAATTAAATTGTCGGGGTAAACTCAAGTTACGGATCCGATTACATCGGATTCTGCAGGGTGGCAACAGATGTGCAACAGCAACAGATGTGCTTAATAACTATAGACTGGATGCGTTTTCCACTGCAAATCTCAGCCGAATCACATTGGCCATAGAGGACGAGGGTGTCATTGTAATCAAAGACAGGCCTGTTAAGGTTAGCGTCGACAACGATCTATAGACAACTATGTGTATGGTGGCTTCAACCTATAAGCTGATGCTTCCTGGAGTAGAGTTGTGAGGAGCTAAATTAATTAGTTGTATGCCACGGTCAACATTCGAGCATGTGAATATTATTTATTGCATTTATCAACAGCGGTGTCAGTCCGTAGTTGCAAGTGCTTGCACTGGAGTGCGCTGTCACAAATCATTGGTGGCGCCTAATGATCCAATTAAATGCAAATTCATTCTCCAGAATGTATAATTCTGTGCGATTTTTAAAACTCACCAATGTGACTAAGCAGCTGCTTATCACATATAAATTAAAGTCTCAACCTCATCGCCGGTCAGCGTCTCAATTTTTAAATTTGCCATATTCGCAAAAAGTTTCGCCACTTTTGTCTATTTCTATCGCCTTCTCCAACCGATCCGAATATCACCTCTCTGGTAGCCGCTGGAATAATCCTTGTAGAACCTATCTTTGAAGCTGCCGCTGTCAGCGAAACTCCTCCGGCACCTTCAGTTTCTGACCGCAAATGTAAACCCGCGCCCAACCTAGCTCAGATATTTAACAAAAATCACGGTGCATCTTCAGTCCCACCAGCTCCTTTTTCACTTTCCTTCTTCTGCCTTCTTCTGACAATACTTGCGATGCAGTGGCTTCTTATATTGACAGCAAGTCAATTACCTTTCCTTTCTCAAAATTAAAATTCTCCATTTCTCGTGAAATATCATCATTCAAAATTGAATTTTTTTATGATCTTATGAGAAGACAATACAATTGGAATACAATTGTCAATTGCAATGCTGTTGATAACATTCGAAGCGGACGCGCATTAATGAATGTGTATGTAGTAATGAATGCATATACAGTAATTCTTGGGATTTGCGCTAGCTGCCGCAAACACGTGTTTTTAACCGATCTTAGTGAAATTTTCTACAGTATATCTTCTTGTATCATAGAATATTTGGTTATTCTCAAAAAGTAAATTGGATTAAAATTGAAGCTTAAGTTGGTGGCAATACAATTTGGGTTATTAAATTGTTTTATAGCTATGAGGTAGTAGCGGCGAAGTTGCGATAGAAATAAAATAAAAGATGCTTGATATATAAACTATTCTAGAATGAATATATATACACTTTTCGGGGTCGAAGATGCTTCCTTTTGCTTGTTACATACACTTCCACAAATACATATTAGCGAAGCCGTCCTTTCCCTGTTACCTTTTAGGTACTTACGTGCAAGGTCCTACCAAAGACAATATAAACACTTAGATGAGTAACGCCATACAACAATGCAGCTTGATTTCTTGAAAATTGGGAAAGCAAACAAAATATGTATCATTGGGCTCTCACAACCGAGAGAGCGAAAAAGCTAAAAATTTAATGTACTCTTCGCTTTGGCTCTATGGGGGCCGTGCAAGCAATTATGTTTGTAAGCGTTTGAATACACATACATAACATCATCTCACAAGAGAAAGTTCTCAGAGAGAGTGATTGACGTGTTTTACTTGTGCTGCAAGATTTTTATATATTTTTGCGCTTTAATCCTGCTTTTTATTTCTAAATTTTGCATTTTTTGTGCATTATTTAAAAAGCTTTTATAAATTGTGCAAAGTGTTATCTGTTGTGCAGCGTAAGTCTCTTAATTATTGCATTTATAAAACGCGGCGTCAGTTCCGTGTTGTTGTTATTGCCTGTTTTTGATTCTTTTGCTTTGTTGCTCCCATGTGCATACACTTGTATGTGCGTGTGTTCGCTGCTGCATATTTCTGCTTGTGCATCGCGCTCTAGCAAAATTTTGCTATTGCTTTTGGCTCCAAACAATTGGTTTGTATCCTATAATTGTTTTTTGAGCATTTACTTGCTCTATTTTTGTGCACCGTTTTCGTTTCGCTCTGCGCTCTCGCAACTTGCATATTCTTGTAATAATTATGTCGTGCTGTAAGAAACCTTGCACGTTCAAGCAGGCTGATGATTCTGCACAGCCGCAATTTGTTAATTGCTGGCTGTGAGAGAATATGATACATGCTAAATGTGCAGGTCTCACTGGGCGTGATTGCGAAAAGATCACTGCAGTTGCCAAGAAGGGCTGCGGTGGCTTGCGTTGGTCGTGCCAAGATTACATCGACAAGCAAAAATGTATAATTCTGTGAGAAATCAATTCTTAAAATTGAATAATGTGGCTAAGCAGCTGTCGAGTAATTTTGACTCGAGTTTTGAGTTGCTTGCCAAACATAAAATCAAGTCTCCAACCAATCGCCGGTTGGAGCCTCAACTTTTGCAATTGCCCTCTACGTCTGTTCAGACACCTACGCTTGCGTGTCCCTACCTAGCAACTCTAAGCGACTGCCCAATTACCTCCGTTTCATCCCCTATAGTAGTTCCAGTACAGCCCGTAGCCTAGCCTCAGCCCCGTCAGCTCCCGGCCGCAAAGTTAGACCTGCGCGTAATCTTGCCCAGATTGTTAAACACAATCATGGTGCCTCTTTAGCTCCTCCAACTCCTGTATTACCTGTATTACCTGCAGCCCCTACTTTAACGGTAGTTGCCCCTCGTAGGCAAGTTTTTGTGTCTCGACTTTCATCGGACACCACTTCTGAGCCATTGGCAGCCTATATTGCTAGCAAATCTTCTGCTAGCGTGTCAATAACCAAATTTAATTTCTCCTTTCATCATGCAATATCATCATTCAAAATAAATGTTTCACATGATATGTTCCCAATAATTTGTGATCCAAATTTTGGCCTCACACATGATTGTTCACGAGTTCAAGCCAAAAAAGCGTAACCAGCCTGTCAACCTTCCAGTCCCTTCAATACAGGGTACCATTTCTGCCCCAAAAAACTAACTTCATCTTCTGACCAAATCTGTATTCATTATCAGAATGTCAGAGGTCTTATTTCAAAGCTTTAAAATCTTTTCATGGCCAGTACTTCGTTCGACTCGGATATAATAGCATTTTCAGAAACATGGTAACATTCAACCATATCTGATTTTGAGGTATTTTCGAATAGTTTTATTTTGCATAGAAATGATCTTCCCACTCGAGGTGGTGGGGTCTTAATTGCCGCTAAAGCTACTCTCCAGTCAGAACTTTTCTGTTTTAGTACGCCTACTGACGCTGAGATTGTCTCAGTTAAGGTGTCTTTTCCTATACGGAATATCTATATAACATGCTCTTATGTCCCTCCTTCTTCTTCCCATGTGCGTGATAATGACCTATTTATGGTGTTGGGTGATTTTAATTTGCCGAACATCGCTTGGTCATTATTCACTGCCGATAATTATCTCGCGCCCTCAGCACAGCATGATTTTATAGACTGCATGCTTGATCTTTCGTTGTTTCACATCAATTCAATTTCTAATCATTTGAATAGAACACTTGTTCTTGTATTTGCTAACGACTACCTTATGTCTAATGTGTCTAGGTCCCCTCCTTTATCTCTTCCTGAGGATGTATATCCTCCTACTTTAGAGATTACAATTCTCAATTGTAAACGTCTCATTTCGTGCTCATCAGCCAATAAGCCCCGCCGCTGCTTTCGCAAAGAAAATTATTCATTGCTGAATCAGCTTATTTATGCAACCGATTGGCCTTTCTTATATGACTCGGATGATATGAATACTGCTATTACTTTTTTTATAGCACCCTAAACTCCCTCTTAGATATGAGTATTCCCAAGTCAATTCCTTCGACTACTTCTTCAAAACCACCCTGGCTTACTCCCAGTTTGTCACATCTTAAAAACTTAAAATGTAAATATTTTAAAAAGTTTAAAGAGTCTGGTTCGTGTGCAGACTTGGCTAAATATTCCATAGCCAAGTCTTACTTCTTTCTTCTGAACTCTCAATGCTATGATAATTATCTAACTCGTTGTAAAAGGCAATTTGCCCAAAATCCGAGACAGTTTTACAATTTTGTAAACTTGAAGCGTAAATCTTCAAGTTTGTCAACTTCTTTTTCTTTCGGGATGGATAAAGCTAGTAATGACTCTGATTCTGCTAACCTCTTTGCTAATTTTTTCCAATCAACTTACTCCTCAGTCTGTCCTAATAATAATTCTTACCCTTATACTATTTCTTTCTCTAGTTCTATACCTCCTCCTATTATTTCACACTCCTCTCTCCTTTTAGCTATAAATTCTTTAAAATCTTCTTACTCTCCTGGGCCTGACAATATTTCTAGTTGTCTACTCAAGGAGTGTAGTTCTTCCCTTCTTTATCCATTGTAAAAGCTTTTTAATCTATCTCTTGATTCTTCTGTCTTTCCATCTCTTTGGAAAGAATCTTATATCATTCCTCTCCACAAGAAAGGTGGAAAGTCTGATATACAAAATTACAGGGGCATTGCAAAACTGTCCGCTATTCCTTAATTATTTGAAAAAATAATCACTTCGAATTTGCAGCATTTCTGCAAATCAGTTGTTTCCCCTGTTCAACATGGATTCGTAAAGAATCGGTCAAATACGACCAATCTGCTTGAGTTTACTTCCTTGGTTAATGATGCTTTTCTTTCGAAAATTCAAACTGATGTCATTTCTACTGACTTCAGTAAGGCGCTTGACTCTGTCCACCATGACATTTTACTTTTTAAACTTGACCGAATAGTTTTCCCTCCGTCTCTTTTGCTTTGGATTAATTCTTATTTAAAAGGTAGGACCGAAAGAGTAATGCTGAGGCTGACTTCCTCCACACAAGTTCACGTTACTTCTGGTGTTCCTCAAGATCTTGGACCTTCACTCTTTACTCTTTTTATAAATGATCTCCCCTCTGTTGTATCACATGACCGTGTACTCATGTATGCGGATGATGTGAAACTTATTCTATCATACACTAATCCCCTACATCATTCTCGTCTACAAGACGATTTGAACGCTATGCAACTTTGGTGTTAGACCAATCAATTGCATCTGAATTGTTCAAAGTGTATGCTTATGACATATAATCGTACTACACCTTATCTTGTCAGTTATACAATCGTCAATACCCCTTTGCAACGTATACTAATAGTTAAGGATCTAGGCGTTCTTTTTGATTCTAAGCTCTGTTTCAATCTTCACATAGATACCATCGTCAATAAGCAAAAGGTGTACTTGGATTCATTAAACGTTGGTCTAAAGATTTTAACGATCCTTTTGTAACGAAGCTTCTGTAAATCTCTCTTGTTTGCCCTATCCTTGAATACTGCTCTTGCACCTGGTCTCCGCAGTATAACAATAGCCAGGATCGTATTGAATCTGTTCAGAAGCAATTTCTGTTTTTTGCCTTACGAGGTTTAAATTGGGACCCTAATCTTCGGTTGCCATCCTACTACAGCAGGCTGCTTCTTTTTAACCTTCCGTCGTTAACCAACCGTAGGACAATTCTCGGTGTTGTCCTTCTACATAAGTTGATTATTGGCGATATAGATTCTCCTTTTCTGCTAGGGCGTCTTCAATTCTCTGTGCCGTCTAGACCAACCAGAAATTACCGCCATCTATTTTCGACCATGAATAAATAAATAAATAAAAAAAATAAAAATATTTGAATGTATTGTTATTCACTGCTCTGGAAAAGTCTCTGGCTGGCAATGATGGTATGGCATAATAATACATATGTATGTATGTACATACATATTTTGATGTACTTTTGCATGCATAATTCACGCATACAAACAAAGATGCTTGCACGCCATTGGCTGGGACAAGAACTTCTCTCGAACGAAAGTAAAATCAGTTTATGGGCTCTATTCTCTTAACATAGCTATTGCACAAGATGCGCCTTGAGTAAAATTATTTAATTCTTAAATTTTGCTGTCAAATTTATCGTGAGTATCTAGGGCAATAAATCGTTTAAATGAAACATGCATTTCATTGAAAAAGCAAGGATACTTTGCGTCGATCGTAAGTTTACAACTTTTCCAACCATCGACCAGCTTTGCTGAAGGCAGGCTGGCGACTAACTTCGCTGCTCGTGTCAGCATCAGCAAGTTGCGAATTCGGCGTTCGTTCGTCTAAACGAACAGCAGTCGGCTGCCAAGTCGTGCTAAATCGTAAAAGCCAATTTAGGAAGCTAGGCTAGAAATTTTGCGTCGTATGAAAATGTATGGGCGTTACTCACCTTTGTGTTTATTTATTCTTTGATCCTACTAATAACGCCACAAAAACTTAATTAGTCTTAGAACTAGTCTCTATTCTTTATTAAAATGCCAGAGGACTTTTTTTCCAGTTTAAAAATCTTTTTATGGCTAATATATAATCGCATAATCAGAAGCATGGTTAAATTTAACCATATCTGATAGTGAAGTTTTTCCAAAAATTTTATTGTGCAGAAGAAAGATTGCCAGTGTCGGTTAGTTACGTATTAATTGCCGTTTAGTCAGTACTTGCAGATGAAATCGAAAGCTAGACAAGAAGATATTAATACTATACTCACATTACCTTATCACGACGGTAAGCGAAGTTTGAGATTTCTGCTTGTTAGAGGCCGCTTACAGAAAGCGCCGCTTCCGTTTAGTGCAAGGTCCCGTTTATCAGGGTAAAGGGAACTCTATATTTCCCACCAAATATGCAGTTCTTGCATCAAATTAAATGCCATGCTGACTCTCAAGTGGCGTTCAGCAGTGAAAGAAAAAATTTGCATATTGACCAAGCCCAGGCATAACAAATGAACCCAACAGAGCTTTAAATTAGAAAATAATTGTTTAGTTGACAAATGCCGAATTCCAATGCGCCCCACATTAATATGTTTGTTTTAATCACATTAATGCACTCATTCCGACATTTACTTGTACATATAATCTTTCATAGCCATTAGACACAAGCAGTCACTAATATTGAGCATGAGTTCTCGCATACCGTTTTTAATGTAGATATGTAGTACCGACAAAGACAGGCAAGCACAAAACCACTAAACAGATATCGAGAGAGGGAGCCGAGAAACTCATTTGCAGCAAGAAAGCCTTCAGTACGATGAAGAATCTGCACAAAAAGGAATAGCAACAGAATTAGGCGCTTTTTATAGAGTAAGAGAGATAAGAACGCACCTTTGACGAAAGTTAAATTCGGTTTATCATAGCTGAGCAGGAATTTTGCAAACGAGCCAGCCACACAATGAGACGTTATAGGTCCATTAAGCCCATCGAATGGTACATTTTCAATTCTGACGCAGATTTGTATTTAAGTAGAAAAGTTTAATCGAAAACTCTTTTCATTTTCACAACGTTTCTAAAAAATAATTTTACGATGCATAGTATGTGTTAGATGCGTAAAATGCTCCGTGTTTAATTCCACTCGTCATATAATTTTTCTTAAATTCAAGTAAAAATTTGTAACACAATTATTTCTATTATTTACACTAGAAAGTCCGTTTAGCACTCTTTGCGAAAAAACGGTGCAGTTTGAGTTGGCTAATGATAAAACTGATCTTGACGAACCATTTACTAAGGCATTTTTTCTAATGGTGTTTTGTACTTTGCTTGTAATTCCGTGTATGTTTTGGCAGCACACGTTCTTGGGGCAGCTAGCGCAAATTGGGGGAATTTCTTTGTACATGTACATGAATGTTTTGAAATCTATCAACAGCATTCCAATTGCAATTATATTGTATTCTGAACTGCTTTTATGAGTTCTTATGCTAATTCATGAAGCATGAACAACTGGACAACTATTGAAACTCAATATCCTTTGTTAACATTTGGACTCTACACTTGTGCTAGTTAACACGAAAGTGCGACGCGGTGCCGGATGGCCATTGTGCAACGGTCAGCAAATTCTGACTGTTGAACGATACGCGATATCCTCCGATACGCGCTGAGCGTATCTTAGAAAAGATCTTCAGCCAATATTCCCATCTTTTAAATAAAAGTGCCACGTATGACAAAACACAAGAAATACAACCAACCAAACAAAAACGAAATTATAATCTGCCGGCTGCGCCATGTGCGGAGCCCCAGCTCGTAGAATAGAATTATAGAATAGAATATTCTTATATGTCATTCAAGCAGATTGCGCTGTTGTCACTAAGTTCAACCGAGTCTCGCATTTTTTATAAGCACCGCTCCCTTCACACACAGGAAGCGCCCCGTTAAACTTGGTTTTTACATACAAAAGTCGATCTTTTGGACGCTAGAAATCCCTGCCAAATACACGCGCCGGAATGAGTCTTGGTGCCTACAGTAATGCTGTTTTATGCATATACTTGTATACAAAAATTCTTGAAATCTGCGCTGGCTGATGATGTTTTTTTAACAGTAGATCTTATTGTAATGTAGAGCAAGAAGTATGGTCTGTTGCGTGTTCGAGTTCTATTAAGGGATCTATTTATTTACCCTGAACCCATAATTATGGATAATAGTCACTACGTAGCAATAAATCAAATACATTTGAGCTACCCACCAACTTAAACTATAATTGCAAAACAATTGTCTTTTTAAGAATATAGGAATATTTTATAGCACAATAAGATCGGTTAAGAAATACAAAGAAAACGTCTTTTGGCTGGCCTCGTGCTTGCGGCAGCTAGGGTAAATTGCAAGAATTTATGTATACATGTACACACACACTTTGTATGCGTATTTATTGAATTCTATCAACAGCATGGCAATTGCGATTGAATTGTTTTTTGTGCTGATATCTTAATCCTTTTTTCTTATTAAGAGAAAATGCCTCTAGTCGTTTGCAAATGGTGTAACGAGTAAACAGTTTTTTTAAAATTTATTTATTTTTATTGCTGCTGAAGTAAGTATTCCCTAGTCGGGAGCTCCCGACTAAGGCCTCTTACTTGTTTATCTTATATTTTACCTAATTAACCTATTTATTCTTAACTTTCTTTTGCATATAATTATTATATAAATTATCCTTCATAGATATAGGGCACAAAATAACAAAAGTATAAAAAACAGTCAACACTAAAATTCTGCAAATGTTACGCTATCTATTGATTCCTTGCAAAATGAAAACACAATTTGCAATAGAGACGAAGCTATCAAACGAAACTTCCAATTCGAATAAAATTTATTAAGTGAGCCATTGCTATGCATTATGCAAGTGCCTTCTGAGCGATTTGTGTTTTGAACGGTACACATCTTGCCTAATTTAGTGCTTCATGCAGTGCGTGGCTAAAGAGTTTATGAAACCCCAATTTAATAAATTTATTTCCACTATCAGTAGTGAAAGAAATCTGCTAAGGAATTGACAGAAATGTTCTCAAGTAAGCTCAGATCTTTTTATAACATTATTAACCGCGCTGCAAAACTAAAGAGGTAGGAATTGAAGCACTCGGTAGGCAGACCACCGACACCACAAACATTAACGAAAGTCCTCAAACTAGCCTCAGACAGTTGGCATAGGACTTAAAAAATGACTGCAATAAGACAGGGAGCTACGAGACAGTTCGGAAAGTTTTAAAAATGCATAAACACTCCTCGCAAAAAGCTAGAAAGAAGCCACTACTATCTGCAGTAAATATGCAGAGGCGGCTTAATTTCTCTATTGCCAATGTTAACAAGCCCGCTTAGTACTCGGATGACGTTATTTTTTTGGACGAGACAAAAATAGAAAAAACAGAAAAATAATGTTATACTATTATAATGGATCCAGCAACGCCCAATACAGCTCTGGAACAGATAAATATAATACCAACAGTAAAGTTTGGCAAGCATTCTGTAACAGTGTGGGCTGCATATCGTCAAAAGGTGTTGGTGAGCTGCGCATCTTCAATGATGTGATTTCAAAAGACTATTACGTGGAGATTCTAAAAAAAAGAATTGTCAAGGGGCGCAATAAAGTTTTGTTTCGTAGACCTCCAAAGCCCAATAAACAAAGGGACAAACTTTATCAGGCCAACGACAAATCGTTTCTGTGCGGAACTTGGCTGCTGTACAATTGCAGCAAAGTCATTGACATCCCTATCCGGAGTCCTGGCTCAAACCCAAATAGAAAATGGGGGCTTTCTTAAAGAAGCGCGTGGGGAAACGGAGTCCAACTAATAAAAACCCTTTCATCAAGCCCATTCAAGAAAAATAAATAAAAATACCTGATATTTGCCGGTCTTATATATGCAAAAAAAGTTAGGAAAAATAGTTTAAGTCGGTAAAATGTATGTTAAAAAGTGAATTGGTGTGATGTTTTTCATTTTGCATACAATTACTTATATAGTGTATGTAGGCCAAATCTTAACAACATTAAATAGTTAAGCTTTATAAATGAGACAAAGTGCCAACATTGCCCTACTATACAATATATAGCTCAATTCGTATCAGTCAAAACATATATTTAAATGGCAAAATATTCAATTTTCCAGATATTTTGTATCAAATTCATCATTTGTGAGCTTCACTAAATAAGCAAATATCTTCTAGAGTAGTCTCGTTAAAAATTTTATAATTTCTGTCTAGTCAGCCATAATGAGATGAATCTGTTTTTTTTTTTAAATAAAACTTAAGGACTTTCCTAACCAATGGAAAGGTGCTGATTATGTTGCTCAAATCAAATAAGCCAGAAGATTGTACATCATCATACCGTCCCATAAGTTTGCTAGCTACCATCTTCAAAGTATTTGTAAAAATACTATTAAAAATAACGTTACCTGTGATGGACGTTCCTGCCGTCATACCCGAAAACCAATTTTTGTTTAGAAGAGGATACGGAACTATTGAGTAGTGCTATCAAAGATGTCAAACAGGCGTTTAGTAAAGTGTGGTATTCTGGCTTATTTCTCAAAACTACCCAGCACCATATTACCTTATAATAAAGTCGTATCATACTAGCAAAACCTTTTAATTATGACTCTGTAAAATACTTGGGAGTGTATGTACATGGACCGACGACTAACATGGTAGCTCCATATAAAATCGAAACAAATGGAGCTCAAAGCGAAAATTAGAAAAATGTACTGGCTATTTGATGATATACGTAAAGTCCTTATCATGCCTGTCTGGCTACGCAGCCAAAACAACTGGAGCGACCTCGCAACTGATAAGAGCAGCATTTTAATTTTATCTTATAGTACTCGCTCTGCAAAGCAATTGCCTATATTTGGCTCTTAAGAATTAATTTACATAGAGCTGCCGCTCTTTGCTGTAACGATCGTATTATTGCCCTAGCTTTACTTATGCGAAGGCCTCGATGGTACGCATCGAGTTAGTTAAGTTCGTTCGGTTCATGCATTTGGTACACATCGGCCACTTGAATTACTCAAAATTATAACTAATAATTGTCGCTTCTCTAAAATTGGCACGTACTAATTCGGGCTCGCTTGCCTATATAAAACTATTGTTCTTAAATAATAAGCACATTCCAATTCGGGTCTGCCTGCTTTTCGTAACTTTAAGAAATATAAAAACAAACCTATTGAAAAGGCTCAGTAGCGCAACATTTTGGTGGCCCCGACGTGATTTTTGTTGTTATAAGATTATTGGCTGTACATAAGAGCAATAATCTTAAAAGATCACCACCTGACATTTCGTTTTGTGCGGTTTACATACATATAAGCGATCGGCGTCGTCTTGCCTACTCTCTCGGTCTCGTTAGGTTTTTTGCTCATTTGTGCGTTACTTATGTACAAGCTATTGACGTCGCTTCGTTACATAGCGTGACACTTACGTTCGCCGAAGTTCTTACAACTATTGTTTTGTGAACAGTTTGCATGTACTAGCGATCACCGTTATTAGTTACTCAGCTAGTTTCGCACACGGTTTCTATCAACGCTTCTATTGCCAACCGAAAATAATGCCTCTAGTGCAGTGCCCTTTGCAAACAGGCTAACGTTTCTGAAGCGCTAACCTATTTCAGTTTATGACGGTTTGCAAACACTTCGAAATGCTCTAACTAATTCGCTACTTAGGGCAATTGATGAGTGCGGTCTCAGTGTTAAGCTGAAGCAAATCGAGCGGCTACAGACCTCATTTGATATTACTCACACTAGCTTCGAAGAACTCGACCTTGATGAAATTGGTAGCCAATTGCGTGAGGACTTCGACGAGTTAGCAGTTTCTATGGAAACTGCAGTTCGGAGTGAAATCGCGAAATGTGTCTCAATATTGACCAGCTCAACATTTTGCGACCAATCTATGCTGCCCGCGCAGGCAGTTAGAGCTAAGGCACCACCGGCACTACCGTCAATAAAGTTGCCTAAGTTCAGTGGTGGTTACACAGAATGGGCCGACTTCTATGTTCACAACCGTCATAAAAAATCATGCTGATCTAGCAGATATCGTGAATCTGCAGCATCTTCGATCGTGCCTAAAGGATACAGCGCTGGACGCGATTCGATCATTGGAAATAACAAACGATAATTATGCCATAGCACTTAATTTATTGGAAAAAAGGTTTAATAATAGACGTTTAGTTTTTCAGGCACACATACTTGAGATATTGGGGCTCAAGAGGGTGGCAGGTGGATCGGCCGTGTCGCTAAGGGAGTTATCCGACCAATTCAAAGCGTTAAGGAGCATGGGTAACTCCGAACAAATCGCTGGATGCATCATTGTGCTGATGCCAACATCACAAGCCAAATGGGAAGAAAGGCTAGAGGATTCGTCGTTCGTCAACTTAATACCATCGTGGGAGCATATGGCTACGTTTCTGGAGCAGAGATGCCGAACAAAGGAAACCGTAAATTTTGGTATGGCAAGCTATGCCCCTAGCCATCAGGTGAGAAAAACTAGTGAAATTAACACCAGTAGATCGTCATTTATCGCCACTAACCACGACGCCCCTGTCTGCGTCTTTTGTGACAGCCCTGGTCATAATATATATAACTGCATTACGGCTTAAGGAGGCAAAACGAGTTGCATTGTACTTGAATTGCCTAAAGAAAGGTCATCAATTGCGATCATGCAGCTCTGGATGCTGTCGGACCTGCGGGGCGAAACATCATTCTCTGCTGCATTTAAATAATTCGGTATTTCCGTCTGGTCGGCTGACTAAGCCTTCAAATTGATCGCCGATAGCCCATGCCTCTTAGCTAAGTCATCGCCATCTACCTCCACCTCCCTGTTGCCCAGTATTTCAGTAGTGATGTTGACGTCTTGGCTACGGCTATGATCTTTGTTAAAAATCGCTCCAGCACGTTGATACCTTGTTGTGCTCTTTTGGATTCTGGTTCTCAGCTTCACCTTATAACGTCGTGCCTTGCTCAACAGCTTCAGCTAAAGAAGCACAAGTCCTCAGCCATTGTCTCTGGTCTAGAAGATTCTTGTTTTGAGACAAGGAAACACGGTCACTATCACAATACAGTCTCAAGTCTCTGAATGGTCAACATGCCTCACAGCTCTGGTAGTGCCTAACATAACTGATAGTCAACCGTGTTTTACTATCAACACGACGAATTGGAACATTCCCGATAACATAAAACTTGCAGATCCGTCTTTCTTTAAACCTCAACGCGTGAACTTGCTACTTGGAGCTAGCCTGTTTTACGATTTCCTCAGCGTCGGCCAGATAAGGCTTCTCCCAGGACTACCGTGTCATCAAAAAACACGGCTTGGTTCGGTAGTTTCTGGAGGCGGGCCCCGCTTGAGTGGTCCTATGTTAATGGCAAAGCATACTGCGGGCAAACTTGAGTCAAGTTCTGAAGAACGTGCTGATGAATTGGTTCGAAGATTTTGGGAGATAGAATCCTGCTTGGAAAGTACACCTACCACTTCAAAGGAAGAAAACATCTGTGAAGAACATTTCGTAAAGACTCATATCTGATTGCCTACTGGCCAATATTCAGTTCGTTTACCCTTCAAGTTTGGAATGTCTAGGGACGTCATACCAACAAGCCTTTCGTCGGTTCCTGACCCTGGAACGCAAACTACAAAATCGTCCAGATCTGAAGATTCAATATTCAAACTTTCGAAAGGAATATTTGGATCTTGGTCATATGTCGCCTGTTGCTCCAGAGCTTATAGGATTTTGTCAATACTTTCTTCCTCATTACTGTGTCTTTAAAGAAGACAGTTCAACGACAAAGTTGCGAGTCGTTTTCGACGGGTCAGCAGCTACCTCGTCAGGCTATTCATTAAATGAACTATTGATGGCTGGACCTGTTATTCAAAGCTCGCTGTTTCATATCCTTCTTCGCTTTCGTAATTTCCCGATCGCCCTAACAGGAGATATTGGAAAAATGTATAGCTGCGTACGCGTTTCAGCACCGGACGATTTTCTCCAATGCATTCTGTGGCGAGACTCGCCAGAACAGGATATAAAGGTTTTTAAGCAGGAAACAGTTACATACGAAACAAAGCCAGCTTCATTCCTTTGTATCCGTGTTATGCAACAGCTGTCCTGGATAAGGACCTAACCCTGCAAGCTCAATGTGTTTATGGCTAATCGCGTCACAGCAGCTCAAGAGCTAACTAATGGCATGGAATGGCGTTACGTGCCTACTTCATTCAACCCGGCAGCTATACTCTCAAGAGGATCTAAGCACAGTGAATTAATTAGATTAATCGTCACTGTGGTTCAACGGCCCAGAATTTCTAGTTTAAAACAAATTGGACTGGCCTGCTTCTTGCTTGTCAGAAAAGACAGAACTCGAACTTAGAAAAAGGGTCCTTTTTGCGTCATTTCCGTTCGTTGATATAACTGCCACTTGTAAATACGTCAACTCATTTGATACAATGCAGCGTGTATTCGGATATATTTATAAATTCATACACTGGCAAGCAGGCATCCTGGACTAACAGTGTGTGATATACAACATGGGACCCAACTCTTACTAAGGCTCGTCCAGAGAGCACACCTGTGGGAAGAGATCAAATCATTGCAATCGAGAAGAGTTGTTAAACCGTCCAGTTGTATCGCATCACTTAACCCTTTTTTGGATAATTTCGGCATTCTTAGAGTTGATGGGCGCTTGAAAAACTTTTCGCTGGATTTCGACGCTCGCCATCCAATAATTATCCCATCACAGACTCAGTCATCACACGGTTACACAATCGGGACTCACACGCTGGTCAACGGGCACTTCTTGCTCATATTCGGTTGCAGTATTGGCTGCAAAATGTGGTTGGAATTGGTTGGAAAATGTGTGATATGCTTTCGTGCCAAGCCTCGATTAGTAGAGCATATAATGGTTGATCTGCCCAAAGAACGTTTGACTGATTGTCGAGTCTTTGAAGTCTCTGGCGTTGACTATTGTGGACCATTTTTCAAATGTCAAATGTTACATGGCTGTCTTCGTCTGTTCACCTGGAACTGGTCAGGGATCTGTCGACAGCATCATTCTTGAATGCGTTTAAGAGGTTTATATCGATTCGAGGCAGGCTATCTCAGATATGGTCGGGTAACGCTACCAACTTTGTCGGCGCCAAGGACGAGCTTCTGGATCTCAAGCGTCTATTCATAAGTCGCAATCATATTGATTCAGTGCATTAATTTTGTATGGCTGATTCCATTGGTTGGAAATTTATACCTCCTCTTTCACCGCATTTTGGCGGCCTTTGGGAAGCAGCAGTGAAGACAGCAGGCCATTGTTTCCTCTTTCAGAAGATTCACCAGATCTAGATGTGCTCACTCCAGCTCATTTCTTGATTGGTGGACCCAGCTCATCGTTCGTTGAGCCTGATGTGAGCACCTTCAATTCAATCGTCTGGATGGTTGGCAACGCGTAACATACCTCCAACAACTGTTTTGGTCTCGCTGGCGTGAAGACTACTTAACACTGCTTCAGCGCTCCAAATGGCGTACTCAGAAACCAGGCCTATGCGTCAACGACATAGTCCTCGTAAAGGATGAAAATCTCCCGCCTCTAAGGTGGCCACTGGCGAGAAACACGGAGTTAAACGTGGGAAAGGATGGAGTCGCTCGAGTAGCCATTTTATTGCCCTAGCTTTACTTATGCGAAGGCCTCGGCTGCGCATCGAGTTAGTTAAGTTCGTTCGCTTCATGCATTTGGTACACATCGGCCACTTGCCTAGTTAGCTATCACAGTTCTCTAAATAGCATCACCGACCGATGTAGGTGTTTTAGTTGCCAGCCCGGCCAGCTGTTTCCCTTTTCACAGCTAAACTTGTCGGTGACGCTATTAGAGCCTACATCTAAGCAGAAGGGTGTAAGTAGGAAAAAAGTGTTCCTAAGTAAAATTAAAAATAATCTTAGTTTGCTATATTTATTAATAAAACACAATAAATAGGAAAAATAAAGTAAGAAGATTGTTAATAAAGTAAAGAAACGTAAGCTAGATATATAGAGTGTTAAGTAGATAGGACAGAGAGAAGAGTAATGGGAAATAAACGACGGTGGGGAAAAATTTACAGCCTGTCCGGCAAGCTATGTCCCTGCTCATAGCTGGGAATGGTCAGTGCAACGATTTTATTAGGGGTAGAGAGAGTTCGGTAGAGAAAACGTGATGCAAACTATTATAATTTTTACATAGCACGCGAAAAGGATTGTGCATAGCGTAGTCTGTTGTGCACGTAGCCAGGAATTAGGGCGTTAATTTCTGGTTGGTCTAGACGGAACAGAGAATTGAAGACGCCCTAACAGAAAAGGAGAATTTATATCGCCAATAATCAACTTATGTAGAAGGACAACACCGAGAATTGTCCTACGGTTGGTTAACGACGGAAGGTTAAAAAGAAGCAGCCTGCTGGAGAAGGATGGCAACCGAAGATTAGGGTCCCAATTTAAACATCGTAAGGCAAAAAACAGAAATTGCTTCTGAACAGATTCAACACGATCCTGGCTATTGCTATACTGCGGAGGCCAAATGCAAGAGCAGTATTCAAGGATAGGGCGAACAAGAGAGATGTACAGAAGTTTCGTTATAAAAGGATCGTTAAACTCTGTAGACCATCGTTTAATGAATCCAGCTACACCTTTTGCCTCATTAACGATGGTATCTATGTGAATATTGAAATAGAGTTTAGAATCAAAAAGAACGCCTAGATCCTTAACTGTTAGTATACGTTGCAAAGGGGTATTGTCGATTGTATAACTGACAAGATAGGGTGTAGTACGATTAAATGTCATAAGCATACACTTTGAACAATTCAGATGCAATTGATTGGTCGAACATCAAAGTTGCATAGCGTTCAAATCGTCTTGTAGACGAGAATGATGTAGGGGATTAGTGTATGATAGAATAAGTGTCACATCATCCGCATACATGAGTACACGGTCATGTGATATAACAGAGGGGAGATCATTTATAAAATGAGTAACGAGTGAAGGTCCAAGATGACTACCTTGAGGAACACCAGAAGTAACGTGAACTTGTGTAGAGGAAGTCAGCTTCAGCATTACTCTTTCGGTCCTACCTTTTTAATAAGAATTAATCCAAAGCAAAAGAGACGGAGGGAAACCTATTCGGTCAAGTTTAAAAAGTAAAATGTCATGGTGGACAGAGTCAAACGCCTTACTGAAGTCAGTAGAAATGACATCAGTTTGCATTTTCGAAAGAAAAGCATCATTAACCAAGGAAATAATCTCAAGCAGATTGGTCGTAGTTGACCGATTCCTTACGAATCCATGTTAAACAGGGGAAACAACTGATTTGCAGAAATGCTGCAAATTCGAAGTGATTATTTTTTCAAATAATTAAGGAATAGCGGACAGTTTTGCAATGCCCCTGTAATTTTGTATATCAGACTTTCCACCTTTCTTGTGGAGAGGAATGATATAAGATTCTTTCCAAAGAGATGGAAAGACAGAAGAATCAAGAGATAGATTAAAAAGCTTTTACAATGGATAAAGAAGGGAAGAGCTATACTCCTTGAGTAGACAACTAATAATGTCAGGACCAGGAGAGTAAGAAGATTTTAAAGAGTTTATAGCTTAAAGGAGAGAGGAGTGTGAAATAATAGGATAAGGTATAGAACTAGAGAAAGAAATAGTATAAGGGTAAGAATTATTATTAGGACAGACTGAGGAGTAAGTTGATTGGAAAAAATTAGCAAAGAGGTTAGCAGAATCAGAGTCATTACTAGCTTTATCCATCCCGAAAGAAAAAGAAGTTGACAAACTTGAAGATTTACGCTTCAAGTTTACAAAATTGTAAAACTGTCCCGGATTTTGGCTTTTACAACGAGTTAGATAAGTCTCATAGCATTGAGAATTCAGAAGAAAGAAGTAAGACTTGGCTATGGAATATTTAGCCAAGTCTGCACACGAACCAGACTCTTTAAACTTTTTAAAATATTTACATTTTAAGTTTTTAAGATGTGACAAACTGGGAGTAAGCCAGGGTGGTTTTGAAGAAGTAGTCGAAGGAATTGACTTGGGAATACTCATATCTAAGAGGGAGTTTAGGGTGCTATAAAAAAAGTAATAGCAGTATTCATATCATCCGAGTCATATAAGAAAGGCCAATCGGTTGCATAAATAAGCTGATTCAGCAATGAATAATTTTCTTTGCGAAAGCAGCGGCGGGGCTTATTGGCTGATGAGCACGAAATGAGACGTTTACAATTGAGCATTGTAATCTCTAAAGTAGGATGATATACATCCTCAGGAAGAGATAAAGGAGGGGACCTAGACACATTAGACATAAGGTAGTCGTTAGCAAATACAAGAACAAGTGTTCTATTCAAATGATTAGAAATTGAATTGATTTGAAACAACGAAAGATCAAGCATGCAGTCTATAAAATCATGCTGCGCTGATCAAAATAAAACTATTCGAAAATACCTCAAAATCGGATATGGTTGAATTTAACCATGTTTCTGAAAATGCTATTATATCCGAGTCGAAGGAGTTACTGGCTATGAAAAGATTTTTAAGCTTTGAAATAAGACCTCTGACATTCTGATAATGAATACAGATTTGGTCAGAAGATGAAGTTAGTTTTTTGGGCAGAAATGGTACCCTGTATTAAAGGGACTGGAAGGGTGACAGGCTGGTTACGCTTTTTTGGCTTGAACTCGTGAACAATCATGTGTGGATGTCAAAATTTGGGATCACAAATGATTGGGAACATATCATGTGAAACATTTATTTTGAATGATGATATTGCACGAGGAGTGGAGCAATTAAATTTGGTTATTAACACGCTAGCAGAAGATTTGCTAGCAATATAGGCTGCCAATGACTCAGAAGTGGTGTTCGATGAAAGTCGAGACACAAAAACTTGCCTACGAGGGGCAACTACCGTTAAAGTAGGGGCTGCAGGTAATACAGGTAATACAGGAGTTGGAGGAGCTAAAGAGGTACCATGATTGTGTTTAACAATCTGGGCAAGATTACGCGCAGGTCTAACATTGCGGCCGGGAGCTGACGGGGCTGAGGCTAGGCTACGGGCTCTACTGGAACTACTATAGGGGATGAAACAACATTGACATAAAGACAACATTGGAGATAAATCCAAGTTGCTAGGTAGGGACACGCAAGCGTAGGTGTCTGAACAGACGTAGAGGGCAATTGCATAAGTTGAGGATCCAAGCGGCGATTGGTTGGAGACTCGAATTTATATTTGGCAAGCAAATCAAAACTCGAGTCAAAATTACTCGACAGCTGCTTAGCCACATTATTCAATTTTAAGAATTGATTTCTCACAGAATTATACATTCTGGAGAAATCAATTTGCTTGTCGATGCAATCTGGGCACGACCAACGCAAGCCACCGCAGCCCTACTTGGCAACTGCAGCAATCTTGTCGCAATCACGCCCAGTGAGACCTGCACATTTAGCATGCATCATATTCTCACACAGCCAGCAATTAATAAATTGCGGCTGTGCAGAATTATCAGCTTGATTAAGAAACCTTGCACGGTTTCTTACGACATAATTATTACAAGAATATGCAAGTTGCGAGAGCGCAGAGCAAAACGAAAACGGTGCAAAAAAATAGAACAAGTAAACGCTCAAAAATAATTGTCGTACACAATCAAATTGCTTGGAGCGAAAAGCAATAGCAAAAATTTGCGAGAGCGGGATGCACAAGCAGAAATATTCAGCAGCGAATACACGCACATACAAGTGTATGCACAGGGGAGCACCAAAGCAAAATAATCAAAAACAGGCAATAACAACAACACGGAACTGACGCCGCGTTTTATAAATGCAATAATTAAGAGACTTACGCTGCACAACAGATAACACTTTGCACAATTTATAAAAGCTTTTTAAATAATGCACAAAAAATGCAAAATTTAGAAATAAAAAGCAGGATTAAAGCGCAAAAATATATAAAAATCTTGCAGCACAAGTAAAACACGTCAATCACTCTCAACTGAGAACTCTCTCTCTGTTATGTGGTGCTGTCCTCCTTATTATTCTATGTTATTTATTTATTAATGGTCGACAAGACGAGTGTCTTCTTATTTAGTCAATACCATATACATATATTATGAAAATCTAATGCTAAAAGCCTAGTTAGAGTACACAATTTTCTAATAACATCACCGACCGATGGAGGTGTTTTATTTGCCAGTCCGGCCAGATTTGCCTCTTTTACAGCTAATTCTGTCAGTAACGCTATTAGAGCCAACAACTAAGAAGAAGGGTGTTAGTAGAGAAAATAGTGTTCTTTAGTAAAATTTAAAAATAATCGTTAATTACTAAATTAATTAAGAAAATAAAATAAATACAATAAATAAATAAGTTATATATACAGTAAGGGAATTTAGACAAGATATATAGAATGTTAGGTAGATAGGATAGAGAGACAGTAATAGAAAATCACCAACCCGGTGGGGTAAATTTATAGTTGGTTCGGCAAGGTATGCCCCTGCTCATAGCTGCGAATGGTTAGTGAATTCCCGAAGGTATCCTGAAAACAACGACTTTATTGGGGTTAGAGAGAGTTCGGTAGAGAAAACGTGATGCAAACTATTATAATTTTTACATAGCACGCGAAAAGGATTGTGCATAGCGTAGTCTGTTGTGCACGTAGATAGGAATAAAAGGCGGTAATGTCTGGTTGGTCTGGACGGAACAGATAATTGAAGACGCCCTAACAGAAAAGGAGAATCAATAACGCAAACAATCAACTTATGTAGGAAGACAACACCAAGAATTATTCTACGGTTGGTTAACGACGGGAGCTTAAGAAGAACCAGTCTGCTGGAGTAAGATGGCAAACGAAGATTAGGGTCCTAATTTAAACCTCGTAAGGCAAGAAGCAGAAAGTGCTTCTGAACAGATCTAATTGCTATCGTTATACTGTGGAGACCAGATGCAAGAGCATTATTCAAGGATAGGGCGAACAAGAGAGATTTTCAGTAGTTTCGTTATAAAAGCATCGTCAAACTACGTTGCAATTGAGTATTGTCAATTGTATAGCTGACAAGATAAGGTGTAGTGCGATTGAAGGTCATAAACATACACTTTGAACAATTTAGATGCAATTGTTTGGCCGAACACCAAAGTTGCATAGCGTTCAAATCGTCTTGTTGACGAGAATGATGTAGGGGATTAGTGTATGATAGAATAATTGTCACATCATCCGCATACATAAGTACCCGAGCATATTACCGAGGGGAGATCGTTTATCAAAAGAGTGATAGGTAAAGGTCCAAAATGACTACCTTAAGGAACACCAGAAATAGCGGCAACCTGTTTAGAGGTAGTCAGCCTTAGCATCACTCTTTGGGTTCTACCTTTTAAATAAGAATTTACCCAATGCAAAAGAGACGGAGGGAAGCCTATTCGGTCAAGTTTAAAAAGTAAAATGTCATGGTGGGCAGAGTCAAACGCCTTACTGAAGTCAGTGTAAATGACATCAGTTTGCATTTTCGTAAGGAAAGCATCATTTACCAAGGAAAGAAACTCTAGCAGATTGGTCGTAGTAGACCGATTCATTACGAATCTAGGGGAGACAACAGATTTGCAGAAATGCTGCAAATTCGAAGTGATTTTTTTTTCAAATAATTTGGGCATAGGATTTGTATATCAGACTTTCCACCTTTCTTGTGGAGAGGTATGATTTATAAGATTCTTTACAAAGAGGTGAAGGGACAGAATATTTAAGGGATAGATTAAAAAGCTTTAGCAATGGACGAAGAAGGGAAGAACTACACTCCTTGAGTAGACAACTGGGATCATTGTCAGGACCAGGAGAGTAAGCAAATTTTAAAGATTTTATAGCAGAAAGAGGTGAGGATTGGGAAATAATAGGAGCAGGTATAGTACCGATTGAAGAAATATTGCAATGGAAAGAGTTATTATAAAGACAGACGGAAGAATAAGTTGATTGAAAAAAATTAGCAAAGAGGTTCGCAGAATCGGAATCGTTGCTAGCTTAATCTAGAATACATTATCTCGCATAAATGTAGAAGACTTAATACAAAAATAAAAACAGAAGTATATTGATGGTCCAAACAAGATCATCAAAAAGGCAGGAAAACATCTGCGCAGATTAAAACATTAAAATGCATGATAAAATATATGAGCCCAATGTCTACGAAGTCGTTAGCACTAGCGATGTAAAGTCATTTGTAAAAATAAAAATGAATAATTTCAAATGCTTGCTGAAAAGAGGAAAGCAGATTATTTCACAATTTTCAGTTAGAGATTTATATTCTAATGAAAAAATCGATTTAGGTAAATTTGTTCAAAGGCTTACTTCAGAAGCCGGGATACACAAAATCATTAACTTCCAGATGTCACCAAGTGAACAAATTTTGGAATTTGTCACTCTAAATGAATTTAAAAATAAGGGCAACAAACGTTTACAAAATACAAAAATAGCGGTATTACAAAAGGTGACACAAGTAGATTGTCCCTAACTAGCAACTTGGATTTATCTCCAATGTTGTCCTTTTCGCCTTCTCCAAGCGACTGCCCAATTACCCCCGTTTCATCCCCTATAGTAGTTCCAGTAGAGCCCGTACCTGATACTGTCCCAGTTATCCAAGCTGCCTCAGCCCCGTCAGCTCCTGGCCGCAAGGGTAGACCTGCGCGTAATCTTGCCCAGATTGTTAAACACAATCATGGTGCCTCTTTAGCTCCTCCAACTCCTGTATTACCTGTATTACCTGCAGCCCCATCAGCACCTACTTTAACGGTTGTTGCCCCTCGTAGGCAAGTTTTTGTGTCTCGACTTTCATCGGATACCACTTCTGAGTCATTGGCAGCCTATATTGCTAGCAAATCTTCTGCCATCGTGTCAATAACCAAATTTAATTTCTCCACCCCTCGTGAAATATCATTATTCAAAATAAATGTTTCACATGATATGTTCCTAAAAATTTGTGATCCTAAATTTTGGCCTCCACACATGTTCACGAGTTCAAGCCAAAAAAGCGTAACCAGCCTGTCACCCTTCCAGTCCCTTTAATACAGGGTACCATTTCTGCCCAAAAAACCAACTTCATCTTCTGACCAAATCTGTATTCATTATCAGAATGTCAGAGGTCTTATTTCAAAGCTTAAAAATCTTTTCATAGCCAGTAACTCCTTCGACTCGGATATAATAGCATTTTCAGAAACATGGTTAAATTCAACCATATCCGATTTTGAGGTATTTTCGAATAGTTTTATTTTGATCAGCGCAGCATGATTTTATAGACTGCATGCTTGATCTTTCGTTGTTTCAAATCAATTCAATTTCTAATCATTTGAATAGAACACTTGTTCTTGTATTTGCTAACGACTACCTTATGTCTAATGTGTCTAGGTCCCCTCCTTTATCTCTTCCTGAGGATGTATATCATCCTACTTTAGAGATTACAATGCTCAATTGTAAACGTCTCATTTCGTGCTCATCAGCTTTCGCAAAGGAAATTATTTATTGCTGAATCATCTTATTTATGCAACCGATTGGTCTTTCTTATATGACTCGGTTGATATGAATACTGCTATTACTTTTTTTTATAGCACCCTAAACTCCCTCTTATATATGAGTATTCCCAAGTCATTTCCTTCGACTTCTTCTTCAAAACCACCCTGGTTTACTCCCAGATTGTCACATCTTACAAACTTTAAATCTAAATAATTTAAAAAGTCTGGTTTGTGTAAAAACTTGGCTAAATATTCCATAGCCAAGTCGAACTTATTTCTTCTGAATTCTCAATGCTATGAGAATTATCTAACTCGTTGTAAAAGGCAATTTGCCCAAAATCCGAGACAGTTTTACAATTTTGTAAACTTGAAGCGTAAATCTTCAAGTTGCCAACTTTTTTTTCTTTCGGGATGGATAAAGCTAGTAATGACACTGATTCTGCTAACCTCTTTGCTAATTTTTTCCAATCAACTTACTCCTCAGTCTGTCCTAATAATAATTCTTACCCTTATACTATTTCTTTCTCTAGTTCTATACCTCCTCCTATTATTTCACACTCCTCTCTCCTTTAAGCTATAAACTCTTTAAAATCTTCTTACTCTCCTGGTCCTGACATTATTAGTTGTCTACTCAAGGAGTGTAGCTCTTCCCTTCTTTATCCATTGTAAAAGCTTTTTAATCTATCTCTTGATTCTTCTGTCTTTCCATCTCTTTGGAAAGAATCTTATATCATTCCTCTCCACAAGAAAGGTGGAAAGTCTGATATACAAAATTACAGGGCAATGCAAAACTGTCCGCTATTCCTAAATTATTTCAAAAAAATAATCACTTCGAATTTGCAGCATTTCTGCAAATCAGTTGTTTCCCCTGTTCAACATGGATTCGTAAAGAATCGGTCAACTACGACCAATCTGCTTGAGATTAGTTCCTTGGTTAATGATGCTTTTCTTTCGAAAATGCAAACTGATGTCATTTACACTGACTTCAGTAAGGCGTTTGACTCTGCCCACCATGACATTTTACTTTTTAAACTTGACCGAATAGGTTTCCCTCCGTCTCTTTTGCTTTGGACCGAAAGAGTAATGCTGAGGCTGACTTCCTCTACACAAGTTCACGTTACTTCTGGTGTTCCACAAGGTAATCATCTTGGACCTTCACTCTTTAATCTTTTGATCTTCCCTCGGTAATATGCTCGGGTACTTATGTATGCGGATGATGTGAAACTTATTCTATCATACACTAATCCCCTACATCATTCTCGTCTACAAGACGATTTGAACGCTATGAAACTTTGGTGTTCGACCAATCAATTGCATCTGAATTGTTCAAAGTGTATGTTTATGACATTTAATCGTACTACACCCTATCTTGTCAGTTATACAATCGTCAATACCCCTTTGCAACGTATACTAACATTTAAGGATCTAGGCGTTCTTTTTGATTCTAAACTCCATTTCAATATTCACATAGATACCATCGTTAATGAGGCAAAAGGTGTACTTCGATTCATTAAACGATGGTCTAAAGAGTTTAACGATCCTTTTATAACGAAACTTCTGTACATCTCTCTTGTTCGCCCTATCCTTGAATACTGCTCTTTCATCTGGTCTCCGAGGCATAACATTAGCCAGGATCGTACTGAGTCTGTTCAGAAGCAATTTCTGTTTTTTGCCTTACGAGGTTTAAATTGGGACCCTAATCTTCGGTTGCCGTCGTACTCCAGCAGGCTGCTTCTTCTTAACCTTCCGTCGTTAACCAACCGTAGGACAATTCTCGGTGTTGTCCTTCTACATAAGTTGATTATTGGCTCCTTTTCTGTTAGGGCGTCTTCAATTCTCTGTTTCGTCTAGACCAACCAGAAATTAACGCCCCTTATTCCTGTCAACGTGCACAACAGACTACGCTATGCACAATCCTTTTCGCGTGCTTTGTAAAAATTATAATAGCTTGCATCACGTTTTCTCTACCGATTTTTCTCTACCCCCAATAAAATCGTTGCTTTCAGGAACGCGAAGTCACTGACCATTCCCAGCTATGAGCAGGGCATAGCTTAGCAAGACAGGCTGTAAAGGTGTCGACCATTAATAAATAAATGAATAAATAGACAAAAATTACGAAAGTCAAATTAATGCAATCCTGTTAAAATAATCATCTACACAACCTGCAAAGCTCCCGCCTGGCGTTACGGCATTCAGGTATACGGTATTGCTGCAAAATCCCATCTTAATAAGATCAGGGTGTTTGTGCTGCGTGCAACAGAAAAAGGGACTTCTGCAAAGTTTCATTAAGATAGCTTTAAAACTGAGAGACAGTTCGCATAGAAACAGACAGACCGACATGGCTATATCGACTCGGCTGTTGATGCTGATCAAGAATATATATACTTTATGGGGTTGGAGATGTCTCCTTCTATGCGTTACACATTTCACGACAAAATTATAATACCCTCTGCAAGGGTATAAAAAGAAGGATTAAGGCGCAAAAATATATAAAAATCTTGGAGCACTAGTAAAACACGTCAATCACTCTCAACTGAGAACTCTGTCTCTGTGATGTGGTGCTGTCCTCCTTATTATTTTATGATATTTATTTATTAATGGTCGACAAGACGAGTGTCTTCCTATTTAGTCAATACCATAAACATATATTATGAAAATCTAATGCTAAAAGCCTAGTTAGAGTACACAATTTTCTAATAACATCACCGACCGATGGAGGTGTTTTATTTGCCAGTCCGGCCAGCTGTGCC
Source organism: Drosophila kanekoi (assembly GCA_037075305.1). Classification (NCBI taxonomy): domain Eukaryota; kingdom Metazoa; phylum Arthropoda; class Insecta; order Diptera; family Drosophilidae; genus Drosophila; species Drosophila kanekoi. The sequence continues at coordinate 455,908 of JBAMCE010000005.1, read as the reverse complement.
CCTTTTACAGCTAATTCTGCCAGTAACGCTATTAGAGCCAACAACTAAGAAGAAGAAGGGCGTTAGTAGAGAAAATAGTGTTCTTTAGTAAAATTTAAAAATAATCGTTAATTACTAAATTAATTAAGAAAATAAAATAAATATGGCAAAATAAAGAAATAAGTTATATATAAAGTAAGGGAATTTAGACAAGATATATAGAATGTTAGGTAGATAGGATAGAGAGACAGTAATAGAAAATCACCAACCCGGTGGGGTAAATTTATAGTTGGTTCGGCAAGGTATGCCCCTGCTCATAGCTGCGAATGGTTAGTGAATTCCCGAAGGTATCCTGAAAACAACGACTTTATTGGGGTTAGAGAGAGTTCGGTAGAGAAAACGTGATGCAAACTATTATAATTTTTACATAGCACGCGAAAAGGATTGTGCATAGCGTAGTCTGTTGTGCACGTAGATAGGAATAAAAGGCGGTAATGTCTGGTTGGTCTGGACGGAACAGATAATTGAAGACGCCCTAACAGAAAAGGAGAATCAATAACGCAAACAATCAATTTATGTAGGAAGACAACACCAAGAAATATTCTACGGTTGGTTAACGACAGAAGATTAAGAAGAACCAGTCTGCTGGAGTAAGATGGCAAACGAAGATTAGGGTCCCAATTTAAACCTCGTAAGGCAAAAAACAGAAAGTGCTTCTGAACAGATTTAATTGGCTATTGTTATACTGCGGAGACCAGATGCAAGAGCAGTATTCAAGGATAGGACGAACAAGAGAGATTTACAGTAGCTTCGTTATAAAAGCATCGTTGAACTACGTTGCAATTGAGTATTGTCAATTGTACAGCTGACAAGATAAGGTGTAGTGCGATTGAAGGTCATAAACATGCACTTTGAACAATTTAGATGCAATTGTTTGGCCGAACACCAAAGTTGCATAGCGTTCAAATCGTCTTGTTGACGAGAATGATGTAGGGGATTAGTGTATGATAGAATAAGTTTCACATCATCCGCATACATAAGTACCCGAGCATATTAGAGGTAGTCAGCATCAGCATTATTCTTTGGGTTCTACCTTTTAAAAAAGAATTTACCCAATGCAAAAGAGACGGAGGGAAACCTATTCGGTCAAGTTTAAAAAGTAAAGTGTCATGGTGCACAGAGTCAAACGCCTTACTGAAGTCAGTATAAATGACATCAGTTTGCATTTTCGAAAGAAAAGCATCATTTACCAAGGAAGTAAACTCAAGCAGATTGGTCGTAGTAGACCGATTCATTACGAATCTAGGGGAGACAACAGATTTGCAGAAATGCTGCAAATTCGGAGTGATTATTTTTTCAAATAATTTGGGGATAGCGGACAGTTTTACAATGCACCTGTAATTTTGTATATCAGACTTTCCACCTTTCTTGTGGAGAGGTATGATTTATAAGATTCTTTATAAAGAGGTGAAGAGACAGAATATTTAAGGGATAGATTAAAAAGCTTTAGCAATGGACGAAGAAGGGAAGAACTACACTCCTTGAGTAGACAACTGGGATCATTGTCAGGACCAGGAGAGTAAGCAAATTTTAAAGATTTTATAGCAGAAAGAGGTGAGGATTGGGAAATAAAAGGAGCAGGTATAGTACCGATTGAAGAAATATTGCAATGGAAAGAATTATTATAAGGACAGACGGAAGAATAAGTTGATTGAAAAAAATTAGCAAAGAGGTTCGCAGAATCGGAATCGTTGCTAGCTTTATCTAGAATACATTATCTCGCATATATATAGAAGACTTAATACAAAAACAAACAGAAATATATTGATGGTCCAAACAAGATCATCAAAAAGGCAGGAAAACATCTGCGCAGATGAAAAAATTAAAATGCATGATAAAATATATGAGCCCAATGTCTACGAAGTCGTTAGCACTAGCGATGTAAAGTCATTTGTAAAAATAAAAATGAATAAAATGAAATGAAGATTATTTCACAATTTTCAGTTAGAGATTTATATTCTAATGAAAAAATCGATTTAGGTCAATTTTTTCAAAGGCTTACTTCAGAAGCCGGGATACACAAAATCATTAACTTCCAGATGTCACCAAGTGAACAAATTTTGGAATTTGTCACTCTAAATGAATTTATAATAAGGGCAACAAACGTTTACAAAATACAAAAATAGCGGTATTACAAAAGGTGACACAAGTAGATTGTCCCTACCTAGCAACTTGGATTTATCTCCAATGTTGTCCTTATCGCCTTCTCCAAGCGACTGCCCAATTACCCCGTTTCATCCCCTATAGTAGTTCCAGTAGAGCTCGTACCTGATACTGTCCCAGTTATCCAAGCTGCCTCAGCCCCGTCAGCTCCTGGCCGCAAGGGTAGACCTGCGCGTAATCTTGCCCAGATTGTTAAACACAATCATGGTACCTCTTTAGCTACGCCAACTCCTGTATTACCTGTATTACCTGCAGCACCTACTTTAACGGTTGTTGCCCCTCGTAGGCAAGTTTTTGCGTCTCGACTTTCATCGGACACCACTTCTGAGTCGTTGGCAGCCTTTATTGCTAGCAAATCTTCTGCCATCGTGTCAATAACCAAATTTAATTTCTCCACCCCTCGTGAAATATCATCATTCAAAATAAATGTTTCACATGATATGTTCCCAAAAATTTGTGATCCCAAATTTTGGCCTCCACACATGTTCACGAGTTCAAGCCAAAAAAGCGTAACCAGCCTGTCACCCTTCCAGTCCCTTTAATACAGGCTACCATTTCTGCCACAAAAAAACTAACTTCATCTTCTGACCAAATCTGTATTCATTATCAGAACGTCAGAGGTCTTATTTCAAAGCTTAAAAATCTTTTCATAGCCAGTAATTCCTTCGACTCGGATATAATAGCATTTTCAGAAACATAGTTTAATTCAACCATATCCGATTTTGATGTATTTTCGAATAGTTTTATTTTGATCGACCGACTCGAGGTGGTGGGGTGTTAATTGCCGTTAAGGCCACTCTCCAGTCAGAACTTTTCTGTTTTAGTACGCCTACTGACTCTGAGAATGTCTCAGTTAAGGTGTCTTTTTCTACACGGAATATGTAAATTTCATGTTCTTATGTCCCTCCTTCTTTTGATATTCAAGTTTATATGAAACATATTACTTGTATTAAAGAAGTTTCTTCACACGTGCGTGATAATGACCTATTTAAGGTGTTGGGTGATTTTAATTTGCCGAACATCTCTTGGTCATTACTCGCTGCCGAAAATTATTTAGTGCCCTCAGCACAGCATGATTTTATAGACTGCATGCTTGATCTTTCGTTGTTTCAAATCAATTCAATTTCTAATCATTTGAATAGAACACTTATCCTTGTATTTGCTAGAGATTACAATGTTCAATTGTAAACGTTTCATTTCGTGCTCATCAGCCAATAAGCCCCACCGCTGCTTTCGCAATGGAAATTATTTATTGCTGAATCAGCTTATTTATGCAACCGATTGGTCTTTCTTATATGACTCGGTTGATATGAATACTGCTATTACTTTTTTTTATAGCACCCTAAACTCCCTCTTAGATATGAGTATTCCCAAGTCAATTCCTTCGACTACTTCTTCAAAACCACCCTGGTTTACTCCCAGATTGTCACATCTTACAAACTTTAAATCTAAATAATTTAAGAAGTCTGGTTCGTGTACAGACTTGGCTAAATATTCCATAGCCAAGTCGAACTTATTTCTTCTGAGTTCTCAATGCAATGAGAATTATCTAACTCGTTGTAAAAGGCAATTTGCCCAAAATCCGAGACAGTTTTACAATTTTGTAAACTTGAAGCGTAAATCTTAAAGTTGTCAACTTCTTTTTCTTTCAGTCTGTCCTAATAATAATTCTTACCCTTATACTATTTCTTTCTCTAGTTCTATACCTCCTCCTATTATTTCACACTCCTCTCTCCTTTTAGCTATAAACTCTTTAAAATCTTCTTACTCTCCTGGGCCTGACAATATTCCTAGTTGTCTACTCAAGGAGTGTAGCTCTTCCCTTCTTTATCCATTGTAAAAGCTTTTTAATCTTTCTCTTGATTCTTCTGTCTTTCCATCTCTTTGGAAAGAATCTTTTATAATTCCTCTCCACAAGAAAGGTGGAAAGTCTGATATACAAAATTACAGGGGCATTGCAAAACTGTCCGCTATTCCTTAATTATTTGAAAAAATAATCACTTCGAATTTGCAGCATTTCTGCAAATCAGTTGTTTCCCCTGTTCAACATGGATTCGTAAAGAATCGGTCAACTACGACCAATCTGCTTGAGTTTACTTCCTTGGTTAATGATGCTTTTCTTTCGAAAATGCAAACTGATGTCATTTACACTGACTTCAGTAAGGCGTTTGACTCTGTGCACCATGACATTTTACTTTTTAAACTTGACCGAATAGTTTTCCCTCCGTCTCTTTTGCTTTGGATTAATTCTTATTTAAAAGGTAGTACCGAAAGAGTAATGCTGAGGCTGACTTCCTCTAAACAAACTCACGTTACTTCTGGTGTTCCTCAAGGTAGTCATCTTGGACCTTCACTCTTTACTCTTTTGATCTTCCCTCGGTAATATGATCGGGTACTTATGTATGCGGATGATGTGAAACTTATTCTATCATACACTAATCCCCTACATCATTCTCGTCTACAAGACGATTTAAACGCTACGCAACTTTGGTATTCGAACAATCAATCGCATCTGAATTGTTCAAAGTGTATGCTTATTACATTTAATCGTACTACACCCTAAAATTTTGGCCTCCACACATGTTCACGAGTTCAAGCCAAAAAAGCGTAACCAGCCTGTCACCCTTCCAGTCCCTTTAATACAGGCTACCATTTCTGCCACAAAAAACTAACTTCATCTTCTGACCAAATCTGTATTCATTATCAGAACGTCAGAGGTCTTATTTCAAAGCTTAAAAATCTTTTCATAGCCAGTAATTCCTTCGACTCGGATATAATAGCATTTTCAGAAACATAGTTTAATTCAACCATATCCGATTTTGATGTATTTTCGAATAGTTTTATTTTGATCGACCGACTCGAGGTGGTGGGGTGTTAATTGCCGTTAAGGCCACTCTCCAGTCAGAACTTTTCTGTTTTAGTACGCCTACTGACTCTGAGAATGTCTCAGTTAAGGTGTCTTTTTCTACACGGAATATGTAAATTTCATGTTCTTATGTCCCTCCTTCTTTTGATATTCAAGTTTATATGAAACATATTACTTGTATTAAAGAAGTTTCTTCACACGTGCGTGATAATGACCTATTTAAGGTGTTGGGTGATTTTAATTTGCCGAACATCTCTTGGTCATTACTCGCTGCCGAAAATTATTTAGTGCCCTCAGCACAGCATGATTTTATAGACTGCATGCTTGATCTTTCGTTGTTTCAAATCAATTCAATTTCTAATCATTTGAATAGAACACTTATCCTTGTATTTGCTAGAGATTACAATGTTCAATTGTAAACGTTTCATTTCGTGCTCATCAGCCAATAAGCCCCACCGCTGCTTTCGCAATGGAAATTATTTATTGCTGAATCAGCTTATTTATGCAACCGATTGGTCTTTCTTATATGACTCGGTTGATATGAATACTGCTATTACTTTTTTTTATAGCACCCTAAACTCCCTCTTAGATATGAGTATTCCCAAGTCAATTCCTTCGACTACTTCTTCAAAACCACCCTGGTTTACTCCCAGATTGTCACATCTTACAAACTTTAAATCTAAATAATTTAAGAAGTCTGGTTCGTGTACAGACTTGGCTAAATATTCCATAGCCAAGTCGAACTTATTTCTTCTGAGTTCTCAATGCAATGAGAATTATCTAACTCGTTGTAAAAGGCAATTTGCCCAAAATCCGAGACAGTTTTACAATTTTGTAAACTTGAAGCGTAAATCTTAAAGTTGTCAACTTCTTTTTCTTTCAGTCTGTCCTAATAATAATTCTTACCCTTATACTATTTCTTTCTCTAGTTCTATACCTCCTCCTATTATTTCACACTCCTCTCTCCTTTTAGCTATAAACTCTTTAAAATCTTCTTACTCTCCTGGGCCTGACAATATTCCTAGTTGTCTACTCAAGGAGTGTAGCTCTTCCCTTCTTTATCCATTGTAAAAGCTTTTTAATCTTTCTCTTGATTCTTCTGTCTTTCCATCTCTTTGGAAAGAATCTTTTATAATTCCTCTCCACAAGAAAGGTGGAAAGTCTGATATACAAAATTACAGGGGCATTGCAAAACTGTCCGCTATTCCTTAATTATTTGAAAAAATAATCACTTCGAATTTGCAGCATTTCTGCAAATCAGTTGTTTCCCCTGTTCAACATGGATTCGTAAAGAATCGGTCAACTACGACCAATCTGCTTGAGTTTACTTCCTTGGTTAATGATGCTTTTCTTTCGAAAATGCAAACTGATGTCATTTACACTGACTTCAGTAAGGCGTTTGACTCTGTGCACCATGACATTTTACTTTTTAAACTTGACCGAATAGTTTTCCCTCCGTCTCTTTTGCTTTGGATTAATTCTTATTTAAAAGGTAGTACCGAAAGAGTAATGCTGAGGCTGACTTCCTCTAAACAAACTCACGTTACTTCTGGTGTTCCTCAAGGTAGTCATCTTGGACCTTCACTCTTTACTCTTTTGATCTTCCCTCGGTAATATGATCGGGTACTTATGTATGCGGATGATGTGAAACTTATTCTATCATACACTAATCCCCTACATCATTCTCGTCTACAAGACGATTTAAACGCTACGCAACTTTGGTATTCGAACAATCAATCGCATCTGAATTGTTCAAAGTGTATGCTTATTACATTTAATCGTACTACACCCTATCTTGTCAGTTATACAATCGCCCTTTGCAACGTATACTAACAGTTAAGGATCTAGGCGTTCTTTTTGATTCTAAACTCAGTTTCAATATTCACATAGATACCATCGTGAATGAAGCAAAAGGTGTACTTCGATTCATTAAACGATGGTCTAAAGAGTTTAACGATCCTTTTATAACGAAACTTCTGTACATCTCTCTTGTTCGCCCTATCCTTGAATACTGCTCTTTCATCTGGTCTCCGCAGTATAACAATAGCCAGGATCGTTTTGAATCTGTTCAGAAGCAATTTCTGTTTTTTGCCTTACGATGTTTAAATTGGGACCCTAATCTTCGGTTGCCATCCTACTCCAGCAGGCTGCTTCTTCTTAACCTTCCGTCGTTAACCAACCGTAGGAAAATTCTCGGTGTTGTCCTTCTACATAAGTTGATTATTGGCGATATAGATTCTCCTTTTCTGTTAGGGCGGCTTCAATTCTCTGTTCCGTCTAGACCAACCAGAAATTAACGCCCCTTATTCCTGTCAACGTGCACAACAGACTACGCTATGCACAATCCTTTTCGGGTGCTATGTAAAAATTATAATAAAAAATAATAAAATCGTTGCTTTCAGGAACGCGAAGTCACTGACCATTCCCAGATATGAACAGGGCATAGCTTGCAAGACAGGCTGTATAGGTGTTTACCATTAATAAATAAATAAATAAATAGACAAAAATGACGGAAGTCAAATAATTGCAATCCTGTTAAAATAATCATCTACAAAACCTGCAAAGCTCCCGCCTGGCGTTACGGCATTCAGGTATACGGTATTGCTGCAAAATCCCATCTTAATAAGATCAGGGTGTTTCAAGCAAAAACGCTCCGCTATCTGTCTGGTGCCCCCTGGTATATGCGAAATTCCGATTTGGAAAATGACCTAGGAGTGCCCAAAGTCGGGGACGTCATAAATACACTGACTGCAAATTATATAGCGCGACTGGGAAACCATACAAATCGTCTGGCTAGGCGCCTTCGAAGAAGGCGTAGAATTGGAGAAGTCTGAACGCGGAGGAGATTGCGAAGGTCGCTTCCAATCGATCTCCCAAATCGATTTATATAGTCACCATAGTATATTAGACTTAATAGTATAATAAGTAGTTTTGTAAATATTCATTCAAATTTAATTTAATTTGTTACTCATAATAACAAGAAAATTAAAAAAAATAAACATATAATAAAAAAAAAGACGCTATTATATCCGAGTCGAAGAAAGTACTGGCCATGAAAAGATTTTTAAGTTTGGAAATTAAACCTCTTACATTTTGATAATGAATATCGATTTGGTAAGAAGACGAAGTTAGTTTTTTGGGGCAGAAATAGTACCCTGTATTAAAAGGACTAGAAGGGTAACAGGCTGGTTACGCTTTTTTGGCTTGAACTAGTGAACAAAGATGTGTGGAGGCCAAAATTTTGGAAAACATATGATTGGGAACATATCATGTGAAACATTTATTTTGAATGATGATATTTCAAGAGGAGTGGAGAAATTAAATTTGGTTATTGACACGCTAGCAGAAGATTTGCTAGCAATAAAGGCTGCCAATGACTCAGAAGTGGTGTCCGATGAAAGTCGAGAACACAAAAACTTGCCTACGAGGGGCAACTACCGTACAAAAAGGGGCTGTTGGGGCTGCAGGTAATACAGGAGTTTGAGGAGCTAAAGAGGCACCATGATTGTGCTTAACAATCTGGGCAAGATAATTCACAGGTCTAACTTTGCGGTCAGGAGCTGCTGGGTAGGGACACGCATGCGTAGGTGTCTGAACAGACGTAGAGGGCAATTGCAAAAGTTGAGGCTCCAAGCGGCGATTGGTCGGAGACTCGAATTTATATTTGGCAAGCAACTCAAAACTCGAGTCAAAATTACTCGACAGCTGCTTAGCCACATTATTCAATTTTAAGAATTGATTTATCACAGAATTATACATTCTGGAGAAATCGATTTGCTTGTCGATGCAATCTGGGCACGACCAAAGCAAGCCAACGCAGCCCTTCTTGGCAACTGCAGCTATCTTGTCTTGAAAACGGTGCACAAAAATAGAGCAAGTAAATGCTCAAAAAACAATTATAGGATACAAACCAATTGTTTGGAGCCAAAAGCAATAGCAAAATTTTGCGAGAGCGCGATGCACAAGCAGAAATATGCAGCAGCGAACACACGCACATACAAGTGTATGCACAGGGGAGCAACAAAGCAAAAGAATCAAAAACAGGCAATAACAACAACACGGAACTGACGCCGCGTTTTATAAATGCAATAATTAAGAGACTTACGCTGCACTACAATTTATAAAAGCTTTTTAAATAATGCACCATAAATGCAAAATTTAGAAATAACGATGAAGAAAGGCTATCTTCGGCACGCCGAAGATCTAATACCCTTGCAACCTTTTAATGCCGAGAAGGTATCTTGATCAACTAAAAAGGCTTTTAATCAAAAACCTAGTTTTCGACCGATCGTTCCTATGGCAGATATATGGTATAAAAGTCCGATGAAAATACGATTTTGCAAAAATTAAGGGAGCATAGTGAAATCTTGAAATGCCGAGTTTGGTCACGATATCTTGAAAAACAAAATGTTTTTTCATACAAAATCTTAATTTTCGACCGATCGATAGTGGTCCGATCTTAATAGGATTTTGCATATATATGGGGAGCTTAGTAAAACTAATAAATGTCGAGTTTGGTCAAGATATCTTGAAAAACAAAATGTTTTTTCTTACAAAAACTTAATTTTCGACGATCGTTCCTATGGCAGCTATATGATATAGTGGTCCGATCCAGCTGGTTTTGACATATGTGCTGCGTGCAACAGAAAAACGAACTTCTGCAAAGTTTCATTAAGATAGCTTTAAAACTGAGAGACTAATTCGCATAGAAACAGACAGCCGGACAGACGGACAGACGGACATGGGTATATCGACTCGGCTGTTGATACTGATCAAGAATATATATACTTTATTAAGGCGCAAAAATATATAAAAATCTTGGAGCACAAGTAAAACACGTCAATCACTCTCAACTGAGAACTCTCTCTCTGTGATGTGGTGCTGTCCTCCTTATTATTTTATGATATTTATTTATTAATGGTCGACAAGACGAGTGTCTTCCTATTTAGTCAATACCATATACATATATTATGAAAATCTAATGCTAAAAGCCTAGTTAGAGTACACAATTTTCTAATAACATCACCGACCGATGGAGGTGTTTTATTTGCCAGTCCGGCCAGCTGTGCCCCATTTACAGCTAATTCTGTCAGTAACGCTATTAGAGCCAACAACTAAGAAGAAGGGTGTTGGTAGAGAAAATAGTGTTCTTTAGTAAAATTAAAAATAATCTTTAGTTACTAAATTTATTTAGAAAATAAAATAAATATGGCAAAATAAAGAAATAAGTTATATATACGGTAAGGAAATTTAGACAAGATATATATAATGTTAGGTAAATTGGATAGAGAGACAGTAATAGAAAATCACCAACCCGGTGGGGTAAATTTATAGCTGGTTCGGCTTCGGTTCATAGCTGGGAATGGTCAGTGAATTCCCGAAGGTATCCTGAAAGCAACGATTTTATTGGGGTTAGAGAGAGTTCGGTAGAGAAAACGTGATGCAAACTATTATAATTTTTACATAGCACGCGAAAAGGATTGTGCATAGCGTAGTCTGTTGTGCACGTAGATAGGAATAAAAGACGGTAATGTCTGGTTGGTCTGGACGGAACAGATAATTGAAGACGCCCTAACAGAAAAGGGGAATCAATATCGCCAACAATCAACTTATATAGGAAGACAACACCAAGAATTATTCTACGGTTGGTTAACGACGGAAGATAAGGAAGAACCAGTCTGCTGGAGTAAGATGGCAAACGAAGATTAGGGTCCTAATTTAAACCTCGTAAGGCAAAAAGCAGAAAGTGCTTCTGAACAGATTTAATTGCTATTGTTATACTGCGGAGACCAGATGCAAGAGCAGTATTCAAGGATAGGACGAACAAGAGAGATTTACAGTAGTTTCGTTATAAAAGCATCGTTAAACTACGTTGCAATTGAGTATTGTCAATTGTATAGCTGACAAGATAAGGTGTAGTGCGATTGAATGTCATAGACATGCACTTTGAACAATTTAGATGCAATTGTTTGGCCGAACACCAAAGTTACATAGCGTTCAAATCGTCTTGTTGACGAGAATGATGTAGGGGATTAGTGTATGATAGAATAAGTTTCACATCATCCGCATACATAAGTACCCGAGCATATTACCGAGGGGAGATGGTTTATCAAAAGAGTGAAAGGTAAAGGTTCAAGATGACTACCTTGAGGAACACCGGAAATAGCGTGAACCTGTTTAGAGGTAGTCAGCCTCAGCATTACTCTTTGGGTCCTACCTTTTAAATAAGAATTTACCCAATGCAAGAGAGACGGAGGGAAACCTATTCGGTCAAGTTTAAAAAGTAAAATGTCATGGTGGACAGAGTCAAACGCCTTACTGAAGTCAGTGTAAATGACATCAGTTTACATTTTCGAAAGGAAAGCATCATTTATATGGAAAGAAACTCAAGCAGATTGGTCGTAGTAGACCGATTCATTACGAATCTAGGGGAGACAACAGATTTGCAGAAATGCTGCAAATTCGAAGTGATTATTTTTTCAAATAATTTGGGGATAGCGGACAGTTTTACAATGCACCTGTAATTTTGTATATCAGACTTTCCACCTTTCTTGTGGAGAGGTATGATTTATAAGATTCTTTACAAAGAGGTGAAGAGACAGAATATTTAAGGGATAGATTAAAAAGCTTTAGCAATGGACGAAGAAGGGAAGAACTACACTCCTTGAGTAGACAACTGGGATCATTGTCAGGACCAGGAGAGTAAGCAAATTTTAAAGATTTTATAGCAGAAAGAGGTGAGGATTGGGAAATAAAAGGAGCAGGTATAGTACCGATTGAAGAAATATTGCAATGGAAAGAGTTATTATAAAGACAGACGGAAGAATAAGTTGATTGAAAAAAATTAGCAAAGAGGTTCGCAGAATCGGAATCGTTGCTAGCTTTATCTAGAATACATTATCTCGCATATATATAGAAGACTTAATACAAAAACAAACAGAAATATATTGATGGTCCAAACAAGATCATCAAAAAGGCAGGAAAACATCTGCGCAGATGAAAAAATTAAAATGCATGATAAAATATATGAGCCCAATGTCTACGAAGTCGTTAGCACTAGCGATGTAATGTCATTTGTAAAAATAAAAATGAATAATTTCAAATGCTTACTTAAAAGAGGAAAGCAGATTATTTCACAATTTTCAGTTAGAGATTTATATTCTAATGAAAAAATCGATTTAGGTCAATTTTTTCAAAGGCTTACTTCAGAAGCCGGGATACACAAAATCATTAACTTCCAGATGTCACCAAGTGAACAAATTTTAGAATTTGTCACTCTAAATGAATTTATAATAAGGGCAACAAACGTTTACAAAATACAAAAATAGCGGTATTACAAAAGGTGACACAAGTAGATTGTCCCTACCTAGCAACTTGGATTTATCTCCAATGTTGTCCTTATCGCCTTCTCCAAGCGACTGCCCAATTACCCCCGTTTCATCCCCTATAGTAGCTCCAGTAGAGCCCGTACCTGATACTGTTCCAGTTATCCAAGCTGCCTCAGCCCCGTCAGCTCCTGGCCGCAAGGGTAGACCTGCGCGTAATCTTGCCCAGATTGTTAAACACAATCATGGTGCCTCTTTAGCTCCTCCAACTCCTGTATTACCTGTATTACCTGCAGCCCCATCAGCACCTACTTTAACGGTTGTTGCCCCTCGTAGGCAAGTTGTTGTGTCTCGACTTTCATCGGACACCACTTCTGAGTCATTGGCAGCCTATATTGCTAGCAAATCTTCTGCTAGCGTGTCAATAACCAAATTTAATTTCTCCACCCCTTGTGAAGTATCATTATTCAAAATAAATGTTTCACATGATATGTTCCCAAAAATTTGTGATCCCAAATTTTGGCCTCCACACATGTTCACGAGTTCAAGCCAAAAAAGCGTAACCAGCCTGTCACCCTTCCAGTCCCTTTAATACAGGGTACCATTTCTGCCCCAAAAACCTAAGTTCATCTTCTGACCAAATCTGTATTCATTATCAGAATGTCAGAGGTCTTATTTCAAAGCTTAAAAATCTTTTCATAGCCAGTAATTCCTTCGACTCGGATATAAAAGCATTTTCAGAAACATGGTTAAATTCAACCATATCCGATTTTGAGGTATTTTCTAATAATTTTATTTGGATCGACCGACTCGAGGTGATGGGGTGTTAATTGCCGTTAAGGCCACTCTCCAGTCAGAACTTTTCTGTTTTAGTACGCCTACTGACTCTGAGAATGTCTCAGTTAAGGTGTCTTTTTCTACACGGAATATGTAAATTTCATGTTCTTGTGTCCCTCCTTCTTTTGATATTCAAGTTTATATGAAACATATTACATATTACATAAAACTGTCCGCTATTCCTTAATTATTTGAAAAAATAATCACTTAAAATTTGCAGAATTTCTGCAAATCAGTTGTTCCCCTGTTCAACATGGATTCGTAAAGAATCGGTCAACTACGACCAATCTGCTTGAGATTAGTTCCTTGGTTAATGATGCTTTTCTTTCGAAAATTCAAACTGATGTCATGTCTACTGACTTCAGTAAGGCGTTTGACTCTGTGCACCATGACATTTTACTTTTTAAACTTGACCGAATAGGTTTCCCTCCGTCTCTTTTGCTTTGAATTAATTCTTATTTAAAAGGTAGGACCGAAAGAGTAATGCTGAGGCTGACTTCCTCTAAACAAACTCACGTTACTTCTGGTGTTCCTCAAGGTAGTCATCTTGGACCTTCACTCTTTACTCTTTTGATCTCCCCTCGGTAATATGCTCGGGTACTTATGTATGCGGATGATGTGAAACTTATTCTATCATACACTAATCCTAACTAACGCTATGCAACTTTGGTGTTCGACCAATCAATTGCATCTGAATTGTTTAAAGTGTATGTTTATGACATTTAATCGTACTACACCCTACCTTGTCAGTTATACAATCGCCCTTTGCAACGTATACTAACAGTTAAGGATCTAGGCGTTCTTTTTGATTCTAAACTCAGTTTCAATATTCACATAGATACCATCGTGAATGAAGCAAAAGGTGTACTTCGATTCATTAAACGATGGTCTAAAGAGTTTAACGATCCTTTTATAACGAAACTTCTGTACATCTCTCTTGTTCGCCCTATCCTTGAATACTGCTCTTTCATCTGGTCTCCGCAGTATAACAATAGCCAGGATCGTTTTGAATCTGTTCAGAAGCAATTTCTGTTTCTTGCCTTACGATGTTTAAATTGGGACCCTAATCTTCGGTTGCCATCGTACTCCAGCTGCTTCTTCTTAACCTTCCGTCGTTAACCAACCGTAGGATAATTCTCGGTGTTGTCCTTCTACATAAGTTGATTATTGGCGATATAGATTCTCCTTTTCTGTTAGGGCGGCTTCAATTCTCTGTTCCGTCTAGACCAACCAGAAATTAACGCCCCTTATTCCTGTCAACGTGCACAGCAGATTACGCTATGCACAATCCTTTTCGGGTGCTATGTAAAAATTATAATAGTTTGCATCACGTTTTCTCTACCGAACTTTCTCTACCCCTAATAAAATCTTTGCTTTCAGGAACGCGAAGTCACTGACCAATCCCAGCTATGAGCAGGGCATAGCTTGCAAGACAGGCTGTAAAGGTGTCGACCATTAATAAATAAATAAGTAAATAAATAAATAGACAAAAATGATGAAAGTCAAATTAATGCAATCCTATTAAAATATCATATATCAACACATATTATTGTAACCAACACCCCAAACACAGCTTTTTTGGCCAGCCAAAACACGTTTTCTTTAATAGCTGTTGTGTTTTTAGCCGATCTTGAGAAAATGTTTAAATATAGATCTTATTTTGCTATAGAATATTTGTATAAATCAAAAAGTCAATTGCATTTGATTTGTGCCTTAAATTGGTGGGCAATACAAATTAATTTTTTTACTTGATTAATAGCTATGTGGTGGTAGCGAGGAGAAGGGTTAACCATAAAATGAATGATACTTGATATATGAATATATAAGCTAAAAGTCAAGTTTGTGTGACTCTACCTTTTATAACTTAGGAAATTTGCACAAAAAAAAGTTTTCAATATCGATTTTAATCGATTACTAGACGGACTTGGCTAGATTGACTCGCCTGTTGATGCTGATCAAGAATATATGTAGTTTTAAAGTATGTACATGTTAACGTTAAATCAAGACGTACATATGTATTACCGAATTGAATTTTTCACATTTGAAAAAGTTGCAGCAAAAAGAGGGCAACTAGTACATTCATATAAACCAATTTGAAATCCTAGCTCTTCAATTGAGATGAAAATATTTTTTACAGACGAAGTGGTCTAAGCTTAATAACTTTTATGTGTCTTAACCGTTGTTCATGCATTTTTTACTGTAGATCTTATTGTGCTATAGAATATATGTATGTTCTTAAAAAATCAATTGCATTTTATTTTGTGGCTTCTGTTGGTGGGCAGTATAAATTGGTTTTTTTATATGATTTATATCTATGAGTTAGAAGCGTGTGGTGGTGATCACTATAAAATGAAAGATATTTGATATATATATATATATATATATATATACTATTCTAGAAGCTACATGTCAAGTTTGATGACTCTACCTCATATTATTTACCAAAATTGCTCAAAAACCAGGATTTCGATATCGATTTGCATCGATTACTTGGAAGCGGTGCAAGCTTTCGAATATCGGAAACAAACACGTTCTGCGCGGGCAGTTGAAAGACCTACAGCTAAAAAAAGACTCTTATAGGTTCTGAGATCCTTGCGTTCATACATACGGACAGACGGATGGACGGACAGACGGACATAGCTAGATCGACTCAGCTTGTGATACTGATTAAGTATATATATATATATATACTTTATGGGGACGGAGATGCTTCCTTCCGCCTGTTACATACATTAGTACAAATACAAAATACTCATATTACCCATTTTTAATGGTTTCGGGGTATAAAAAGACATCAAATCAGAACACAAAAGCCAACAGAGCCTATCAAAATAGACATATATCTAACATATGTACCACGATTAACATAAGCCCTCACGAACTCAGACTGATATAACAAATAAGAAATATAAGTATCCTACGAATACTTTTCAAGCATTTTGAAGCACAAGATTATTGCTGATATGCCGAAATATACCAGAAAAATATGAAATAAAACAAAATTGTTTTTCATTTTTGTTTTTAATAAGCCCCGGACCTTGAGCCAGCTAAATTATGATTTATTAAATGGAAAGGTTTACAACATCAGCATTGCGTTATAAATCTAAGAATATTTATAATGTAAATATTTTCGTAAACTTACCTTCTTTCATTCCAACAATTGATTTTAAAAAACAAATGAATAATATGCACTGGAAAGGCTTTTCCATTGTTTTCTTATTTTTAATTGGAATGTATATATGTTAGCTTGCACATTCACTACGCCGACGCTTGAAAATGTTGAAATACTTTTTTTAAGTTATCTATTAGTGGTTCGCATATGATTATTATATTTCATATCATCAGAATTAAAATTTGACAATAATTGTACATAACTTTACGAAAAAGATAACGCTTTCTATTTTACATAGGCAAATCAGAAGCATGACATGAAACCGGCGTTCTAAAAGTAAGATTTTCATCATAATTTAAATTTACCTAAATAGGTGGAATGGAAAATTCTAAAAGCTTCGCTGCTAAATCAGTCCTCTTTCGATTGTTTAGTAACTTTGTAAAAGTCAAGTAAAATCTTCATGTGCGAAAATTCATGATTCGAGAAGTGTCTAGTATAACTTGGTTATAACCCAGAAGTGCATTTAAATTTTAATAATAATTAAACATTTAATAAATAATAATGAAGTAAAGATTATTATTTAAAAAACGAATTCGTAAGAAAAATATTATTTTTTTATACATTACAAGTGTTCTAACTATTGATTTTAATTTAAAATTGGACAATTTCACAAATTAATCACGTCATTTGTTATGTTTTAGGCACAGCCGATTTGGCCATGCGTTTATCCTTCTAGGCGGCTTCAAGGATGTTGTTTTTATATATGGTCCAGGTTACTAGGATTATTAAATTGCTTAATCATTTTTCATCAAAACCTTAAAATTACTCACCACTTGTTAAAACTAAATAATTAAGAAATTAAGTATATATAATATGTAAGTAAACTTGTAGAATTTGAAAATAAAGTACTGTAAATAAAGTAAATGGTAACACCAAAAAAATAAAACGCAGAGGAACAGGCGCACATTTTCACCATTGATTGATACTTTCTGTACACTTTGCGTTTTGCTTTTCAATAGCCATGTCTTCAGCAGCGAAGGTTTCATGAAGTGACCATGCCACTTCGGTATGTTTTTGTCTGTTTGGCTCGCACTATCTGACATAGCGGCGACGGTTGCATGTCTCGCTGCTGCTTTGCCCTCCGAAACGGTAAAACCAGAATGTGCTTATTTTTCCAATTAGCTACTTACAACTTTATCCCATTGAAATTTCAAATACATGAATTAGTGCATGTGAAAATCTAGTACCGTATAGACTTTGTTATTCGACCAGTAAAATATTATAATTGTAATCAAATAATATTGCTTTCATATTTAAGTCAATAATATGAATTTGGAGCACTTATTATACCGGTAAATACGTACACATGACTTGACACAGCATCTCAAAGTGCAATTGAATGCACTTAATAAAAATAATAATCAAATATTATAATATTAGAAATATTTAATTAATATATGAATAATGAATTATATGGATTACACTTTAATTAAATGGAACATCACATTTGCGTTTTTGTTATTATTTATACATCTAGACATTTGCTGAATTTAAATACATAAATTTTTTGCGATGATTAACTTTTCTACTAATAGATAAGTCATGTATAATTAACAATAGATGTAAGTATGTGGATGGGAGGGTTCTTTATTCTGCTATAAAATCCTCTTTATAATACTTTTTTCAGCCTCTAAGCAGCGCAAATTAATTCCCCGAACATCAGACAAATTTTGTGAAAATACTGTTAAACTGGCGCATGCGCTGTTGCGGACTGATGGAGACGTCAGAAAATATGACTTTTGTGTATATACGAGTACAAATGTACACATGCTCACGTATGTTTGCATACTTTATTCGTTATTTTCATTTTATAAGCATAAGTTGGTAATGATATAAGTTTGTTTTATTTAATAAATAAGAAAGAAAAGTTGTCTCTGAGGTGGCAAAGAAGACAGAACTACATTTATTGATGTCAAAAATTATTCAATTCATATGTAGCTTTTGCCTACCCATATCCACAATCTCTTCTGGTATCTAATCCATTAGCCGTTAAATACCAGTTTATCAACTTAAAAGAAAAATGTACACCTTGTTCTGTTTTTTCACGGTAGATTGGTTCCAGAAACAAACGTGTAAAAAAAGACATTGATCGTATGCAAAAATATGTGATAGGTTCCTTATTTTAAAACCCATTCAAATTAGTGAAAAACAAGGATTTTTTAAGAAAGGGTATTCATGTTTATTTTATTAAATCACATATATAATGTGTATTTAGAAGAGCATAGTTATTAAGAAAAAATATATATATATGTATATGAATAAAAAAATATTTTTTTATGTATTTAGACAAGAAAGAAAAAAAAAATAAATATAAATAACTGAATAAATAAAAAATATTTTTTTTATTTGGCGGACCTCTTATCTCAATACTTTAAAATTTAATTTAATGTAATGTTGAAAAAACACATACGTCTATACAAAAATTTTTTATCAAACACGTCTGATTGCATTGATAGTTCACAAAATATTCACACATTTCAATTGTTCTGACAAGTAAATTAGCTTTTATGCACAAAAAGAGAATTCACCTAAATTTCTGATATGAACCTATCTCAAAAAATTAAATTTAACAAAAACATTTAAGCCCAAAAGATTTTAAATCGCGCTAAATGGATTAAAATTGTGTAGAATGTAAAAAAATGTATTTTCAATAAGGTGTATTGATCTCCTGCAATGTGTTTATATCTGTCCCATAATATGAACGATTTCGTTTTTATGAGTTTTTGATAGCAAGCATCGTAAAGCTTAAAGCTTAAATTCCTTGACCTCTTGCACTTGGTGCAAGTGTAATTAAATCTGTTTAAATAGTAGCCATATGAAAAAATACACTTTTAAGAAATTGGTCTTCCCAGATGCCAAGCAAAAAATTTTCTTGTAAGCTGTTTATTTTTACAAAAATATCCATAATTCCATTATATAATGAATTTTCATCGCAGATTTGATCTTAATTGACATGCGATCAAAAAGCAAGTGTTTATTTTTTAGCTAAGTGACGCCATAAGAGTAGCGACATGAAAATACAAAATAGATGTGCAGATGTGCATATTCAGCAAACTTATATTTAATTAATTTTTTATTTACGCTTTATTTTTATTTAAGCCGTTAAATTTGAAATTGAGTGTACCAGACAACGAAATCTAAAAGGCAGAGCTTCCCGAGCTTGAAGTATTCACTGACATTAATCACCCATTTTGAATTTAGGGATCCCGTGGCTGCCTCCCATTCTGAAGTCACCGCACACGTAAGCAACCTCAATGTAAGAATAAAAGAATTTAACTCGAAGTTTTACGCAGCTCAAAATCTGAGCACAGTTACCTAGTATCTACATAACAAATTTTAAATTGAATAAGTTATAACGCAAAATTATAATTTATAGGGACTGGAAATTCTTGATGTTCATCTCTTTCAAAGTGCATTTAGCAAAGTTAAATCCACATGAATCCTTAATAACATATTAAGCAAAAAAAAAAAAAAGATCAGTCGGAAAAAATACATAGTATTAAACATAGTTAAAATAAATCAACAAATATGCATTAGCAAGAGTAACCCCTTCTGATAACATACTTAAACAACAAAACATACTACTAAATTAATGATTACCTATTATGACCTGAAATGATCGACCTGCTGATTAACGCACGTGTTCTTCTTTCTTAAATACTCTTAAATACCTTTTTCCTAATATATTTGCTCACGGTAAATTCTATTTATGCATCTGCATTGTAACACTTTGATACAATCATAAACATATTAAATATGATAAGCCATTTGACGGCCACCGTCCAATGCCGTCTTATGGCATAAGCGTTGACCATGCTTCCCAACTACAAGAAGTTCACAGCTGCACGTGCATTAACACTTATTTTTATAAATGTTTATTGAATTGGTTCAAAAAAAGCGATCATTTTTATTACAACACAGATCGCCAAGCCTGGTTGGGCCTTCAAACTTATTCATAAATAATGGGGTCAAAAGTGTCTTTTTTGAATAAGGCTGCATCGTTACTTAGGTAGTCGGGAGACTCTGGAGCATCTCGTCTGTCGTGGTTGGAGGAGGTCCTGAAACGATCTTGTCTTGTGCCTTCTGACTACACACCTCCCAGCGGGGTCTCTTGCTACCCGGTTGCAGTCTATGATCGCCATGGCTGTCTATGATCGCCATTGTAAGGTCTCTGTGCAAGGTAGATTTTTTGACGTACCAGTCAGCACCAGGCATTTGGCGCAAGGCCAAATTTTGGAGTGTCTGAATCCGTCTTCGATTTGTCCGAGACGCCGTGCCCCAAACCTGGATATCTCCGTATCTGTAAGTGGCAATGGGCTGCTGGGGTTAAGTAGCCAATTGGCCTTGGCCATCTTAGATGGGCACTGCTTGAGAAGACCGTCAATGTGCGCCCGTAAGGTAAGCCCCTTATCCAATACAATTCCAAGATACTTGGTGCTTGTGCCAGGGTGAAGGGGGATGCCGCGGAGTTCCCAACGCCCGGGTAGTGTCATCTCTCTTCTGGGGAGGCCAAATCGAAAGTCGTCTGGCACCTGCGTCTGCACCGTCTCCTCATCCTGAGCAGGTTAGCTATGTCTGCGGGAAGGCCGTTGCCATTACCATTGCCCGGCTACGGTCCTTACGTTAAGCAGCTCAATGACGTCCTTTACATCCAGTTCAGCTCAGATTTAGATGTTGAGGTGAATACTTTCACTCATCTGTCTCTGGGAGACAGTGAGATCAGTGCACGCGTTGATCAGCCTCGTTATTAATGCAACTACTTTAATGCAACTATATAAGCATGGGTACGGTCTCCCTCTCAGACTATGCTTTAAGCTTTAACATAATAATGCATTATGCTAAGTTAGAATTGTAAGCTACGATGATTTCTTTTCCACCTCATAAAAGTCATTCTTTAAACTGACACCAAAACGACTGTCACCGGACAGTTAGTCTCTGGTCGAACGTCAAGGGTTAATCACATTCCCCGACTAATTGTGGACAAAATGGAAATGCAAGTACTCAGTCAATATTGCAGATAAAGCATTATAATTGCCCTGCCTGATAATGTTAAAATTGATTCGATGATGAAAACACTTTCAACATTTTATCTTAATATCATCATAATATCATTATCACACGCATACGCATGTGGAAAGCGAAACCTTCAGTGGATTGAGACATGCGGCCTTGAAGTAAAAACATGGAAACTGAGAAATCTGAATGAGTAGTTTGGCTTGCAGTGTACATATTTTTAAAAGATTTAAAAAGCTCTGTCGTATGACAGTCCTATGAAATGCAGGCGTTTATACGACAGACCAGGACTGAGTTTAGGGGCCATGTTGTTGGCTTTCGAGAACTAAACATCAGCTCACAACCCTGGATACCAAATTCGATAGGCTAAAACTGTTGGATGAGTCTCCAGGGCCGTAAAGTTCACTCCTCGAGACTTCAGCCTCTGACTGCAATCCAGCTACCCTGATCACACAGCCGCTCATCTTTTTTGTTACTCCGGTTGCTGTAAGGTCTGCTGTGGACTCTAGTCCTGTTCGGAAACGTATGATATCGCTACGAGTAAAACCAATTGTCTTATCCGAGTCGTCCGCTATCGTAGAAAGCAACATTAGCAATTAAATTTACAGCGGCCGCTAAATGGCTCGTTGTCCGGACTACCGTCTGTTTTAGCGGCCGCTAGATGGCTCGTCGTCCGGACTACCGGCTGTTTTAGGATTCCCACTGGCCGCCTTCTCATCGGGTGGTGTAAAAGCCTTAACACAGGCAAAAACTCCAAGCACCAGGCAAAACGGTGGAAAATGTTCTACCAGAAATATATACAAACATCTGTTGTAGAGAGTTTTGGCCGGAACATTTAAAAATTAAAGAATATAAGGCCAAAATGAAAAATACGCCTTCAATTTCAGTACCACTTCCATCTAGTGGTGGACTAACTTAAGTTGCTACGTCAAAGAACTAAATTCTCAATTCAGTCAATTCTCATGCATTTAATTTATCTTTTACTGAGACCTGACTTAAGGCGGATATATCAGATTCCTCAATATTTACTCACAAAGATACCACTTATAGATGTGTTCGAGCCGTATCGGAGAAGGAGTACTCATAGCTGTGAAGTCTGCTCTTTCGTCGGAACACATTGAACTTACCATCTCGGATATATAAAAAAAAAATATAAATAAAATATATAAATCTTTATCCTCTCTACTTTCTGATAGGGACCTTTAAGTTGTTCTTGGATGCTTAAATCTCTCCGATCATCGCCATTGGATTCAAACTTTCTATTGTCCTCTTTGTCAAATGAATTTATTGTTGTTCTTCATAAAATGTCTCTCCGGTAGGCTTATCGGGTGCGTCCTATAAGAAATAGATCTCTGGATCTGATCTTCGAGGCGGTTAACCAATCGGAATCGAATTTTTATTCCATTAAAATTCGTGAGATGATAGGCAAATTATAACAGGCACTACATATGACCGGACCAAGCATTGCTGTTGACGTGCATATGCCCACCCTTCCCTGATCCTGCAAAATGGCCAATTTAAATATATATATTGGCGGGTTCCCTAAAGATAATCCAGCTTTGACCGAGTCACGCATAAAACAAATTGGCAGTGATTATGTGTAGCTTAAATTATATATTTATAACGCAAATATTCAATAATTTCTTTTCTGCAAGCTGTGTAAGTGCTCCAGCTGTTACTTGCATAACAAATATGAAGTGCTTGTTGTAAACTGTGCTAATAGATAGAGCAAGTGGAAAGCTTTTACTCGGTCTTATGAGCTTTGGATATTTTGGTCGCTCAGCTTAGTTTACGCGTTAAAGAGAAGCCTTGACCCGCTTATATTAGTTGCATGTATTAATGTATTGTGCCAGACTAACGTCAATATCGCACGCAGAAAGATCTTTCGGTGTGTATGTGCTCGTGTGTGTGGTCGCTAAGCTGTGAACAAAATTAACCTTTTGCGCATGATTGATATTTCACAACAATTTACCAACAAAAAAATACAATAGAAGGATTTTAGAATTAATAATTTGAATGTTTGTTTAGGCTATGGCCTTAGCCTGAAAATGTAAGCTTAAATTTTAAAGCTTAATTTTAATTATGACTTAATTGGGTAACTTTATACCTTTGACTAGCAGTTGTTTGGTGTATTGATAGCTTTAGTGACTTGATAGGTACAATTTGAATCTTATGTATGGTGCAAAATGTAAAGAGACAAAAATCGACAAAAACATTTCACGGTATCAGACAAATACTTGAAAGGCACAATTAAACCAGAAAATGTTTACCCTTTTTTATACCCTTGCAGAAGGTATAATAATTTTGTCTCGAGATGTGTAACGCATAGAAGGAGACATCTCCGACCCTATAAAGTATATATGCACATATATTCTTTATCAGTATCAACAGCCGAGTCGATATAGATATGTCCGTCTGTCTGTTTCTATGAGAGCTAGTCTCTCAGCTTAAAGCTATTGTCATTATTCATTCTACTGCACGCAGTACATATGTCGTAACCAGCTGGATCGGACCACTATATCATATAGCTGCCATAAGAACGATCGGCCGAAAAGTGTGTTCTTGATAGATATAGATATTTTGATGAAAATCGGCATTTATCAGTTTTACATTTTATAAGTTTTACATATATGCAAAATCTTATTTACATCGGAATCATATCAATCAGCTGCCATAGGAACGATCAGTCGAAAATTAGGTTATTGTATAAAAAAACTTTTTGTTTTCCAAAATTCCTGTGCTTAGATACGGGTAAGCCACCATGAGCATTATGAAACGGTTTGGTCTGCAAGGGTCTCACCTTGATACGCGAGTGACTATCAAGGAATCGGAATTATCTGATCTTGTCCGTTGTTTTCAGAAGGCAGATTTTAATAAACTTAATGATCTTATTCTGCAAGTCGTTTGGTCCCAACTGTACAATTGTGCCTACATTGATGTCGCCAATAAACTTTTTTATGATAATTTGTACTCGGTTTTTTATCTCTGCGTTCCTCTTGACCTCAAGGAAAAATGTACATGGGAAAAAATGTGAAGTCGAAGTGCTATAAAAAATTTAAGAAATCGGGATATTACTCTGATATCTCCCGTTAAGCAGTTCCAGATCAAACTTTTCTACGTAAAATTCCATATGCTGTAAGGAAGTTACTGGCCGGGGAACAAATCTCAATCTTACCCTTACCAGTCATCTACAAGACATGAGATGGTTTTCTGGGATGGAAGGCTTAGAGGGGGAGGAAGTGCTTCAAACAGACTATGACTCCCACTATTCTATATATTCGACCACTGGTTAGCCTCGTGGCTCATTACTAGAATCAATAACAAATAAAAGTGTTAAATGACTACTCTACTAACTTCATTTTTATTTATATCCACTTATTTGCGCTACATAATACGACTTCCCTAACTTAAAGCCCTGTACAGGAACTCTAGCGCTCCGCTGCACACACTAAGTCTCCCTTTTCTTATTTCCCTCTGACACAAGTGCTCACCTCGACGCTCGATCGCAAAGTGCCGTCTCACTCGCTAGCGAGCCGCGAGGTTGCCTCGGCCGCTCAACTTCGCCGCGAGCTTTCGCAACTTCGCCTCGGAGCTTTCGTTCTTCGCTGCCGAATCGAATCAGCGCTCCCGCAGGCGCTGCTGAGCAACCGATCAGCAACGCACAGCGGACGGTGGTTAAATTCAAACATACCTCAAACTGGGCTCCTTCCCTTTAACTAACTCTAATAATACTACGAATTATTAGGTTGACGTCTTCTTGCCTTTACTCTCTTATTCTAATAATAATTCTAGCAAAAACTTAACTGTAGTACTGACGGCTCCTTGCCTCTTACTCTTATTATAAATGCTTATAAACTAACAAAGATATCTAAATTTTTATAATTATAATGGTTCCTTGCCTGACTTCCGATTATTATTGTGACGGTTCCTTGCCGTGGATCCATAACTGTGGGGTGGCTAACTCAAGTAGTCAACTCACCCTCGGTGGCGCTTACCCCGGGTGGCCGTTTGTCGTTGGTGGCGGCTCCGCCGGCGTTTTTCGCCAAGGGCTTTTACCGTGCTCGCTTCTCCAAGTTTCGAGCGGCCAGATCGGGGTTCACTGCCGTCCTTGGGAATCTCCACCAGTTAGCGGAGGCCTATCCGAGGAAATTGGTTGCTCGGATCTATCTCCAAATGGTGTGTGGCTAAGCGGAGGCGGAATGCCGGTTCCGTCCTCCGTCACTGGCTCGTAAGTTGCCACAGGCTCCGGCGTCGGCAGGTCCCTTTTCTGTAATTTTAGCTTATTCGTTAAATTATCCATTACTAAGTTGTTAGTACCCTATCACAGTGCGGCTCACATTCTAATAAGCCTATGTGTTGCCATGTCTCGACCGTGGAAGGGGCCCGATGAAATCCGCGACCCGCCGGTCTGAGTTGTACGCTCTTGAACTTCTGGCAGATTTGGCAGCATCTCACATACTTAGCGTCGTCCATGATACTGTTTTCCAAACGCCTTGATGATCGGCCGTGGAAGCATCATGACATTCCCGAAATACCATCTGCCGTTGACCACTGGCCACTCATAGCTTCCAGGGGATGTAGTCCTCGTCGTTTGTCCGGTGGCAGAAAAGCCTATCTAACTGCCCATTTGCTTCTGTGTACTCTGTGAACTTGGCTGGCGATTTTCGATCTTCAGCGATTCTAGCACTCATACTCGCGAGCCATTTGCAGGGTGACTCGGCCACCTCTAGGAACCAGTGGAAACAGTTATCTAGATGATGCCTCGATAGTGCGTCGGCCACGACATTGAGCTTCCTTCGACGGTAGTGAACGTCGAATTGGAACTGTTGCAGTTTCAGTGCCTATCGCGCGATCCTTCCTGAAGGGCTGTCGATCGAATTGAGCCACTTAAGTGCCAGATGATCCGTTATCACGTCGAACCGTTACCCGTCTAGGTAGCAGCGCAACTTCCGGATCGACCATACTATTGCCTGGCACCCTTTCTCCGTGGCGGAATAGCTCATGTCAGCTTTCAGCAACTTCCATCTCGCGTAAGCTAACACCCTCTCATAGTCGCTCGCGTCAGTCTGCAAGACGAATTAGGCGGAAAAGTCCGGAAAAGTCAACAGAGGAGCAGTGGTCAAGCTATCCTTCAATTGACGCAATACCTTCACCGGTTTTTCGTCCCAATCTTATTTCCGCCCTTTCTTTAAGAGCGCTGTGAGCGGCTGTACCTGAGACGCAAAGGTGGGAACGAAGCGCCAGTACCATAACGCCATATCGAGAAACTGCCGCAACTCCTTACAATTTGTCGGGACCCGCAAATGACTTGTCCCAGATAGACCAACCTCTAGACCAACGCTCGACCGTCTTCTTCTTGATTAAGACGATTGAGGCGCTGTGCGGGCTACGCGACGGTTCGATGGCTCGATCAGCTCATCCACCTGTTTGTCAATTACCCTCATCATGGCCGGATTCTTCGGATAATATCGCTGCTTCAATGGCTTGTCATCCTTCAGCCGGATCCATGCTCCGCGATATGCGAGACTCCCTGCAGACCCTCGAAGAGTACCAGTTCCGACTTCAGGAACTCCCTAAGTTCCGGATCCAGATCCGCTGGCCACTCTGCCTCTTCGATGCTGGGTTCGCTCTACGTCTCGCCTTCTCCACGCACCACTCCGACTCCAAATAGAGCTCCATGATCGCTCTACTCTGGCAGTTACTCGCCATTGCTCCTAATCCCTTCGTTCTCTGGCACATATCCGCCGTGCCGCCTCCATGACCAGCGTATATCTGCCTTTGTAGCTCTACCCGCCGCCTCTTGGGCTCTTCAAGCTCTTGGTCCAATCCCGAGTAAGAGTCCTCCCTCGCAGGGGCGTGAGGCCTTCATTCGACTTCTCTCTACTCTGTTGCCGAACAGGGGCTCCCTCTTCCTGACCTATGAGGCCTTCCTTCGGTTCTCTCTTCGTATTTTCGCCAATCTGTGGCAGATGCTTTCCTTTCATGACCTGGGACACCTTTCTTCGGCTCCTCGCTCGTATCTCTTTCCGTTCGTTGGCGAGCTGGCGCTCCCGCTTCTCGACGTGATCAACCACCGTCCACCTTCAATGGGTGCCCTGTTACCGAGTCCCGTGTGTGTCGGCGCCGGCCCGATGCTGGCCTAGGCGGTGGCAACAATTCTGGCTACTTTTGCCCCGGCTCCCACCTACCCAACACAACAAGACGGGTGCGGTGGAACATTCTCTAGCGGAGTTCCCCTCCTGTGCGCACCTACGACAAGCTCGTCGCGGATCATACCCAGTTCCGGCCTCTTGGCTCATTATTTGGTGGACAACTTCTGCAGGGGCCGTCGCCGGCGGGGCAGAGACTTGTCTATCCACAACGGTCGCTCCGATTCCGATGGGATTAGACGGGAATGGGTTAAGGTATCCGCCGGGGGCCGTACCGTCCTCGCCCACTCTGCGCTACTCGAACTCGTGACCATCTGACTTCCTAACCTTATACCCGAGTATTCCACTCTCTGTCTCATCATCGACTCGTACTCCACAGCAGGGACAGCTGGGACAAGGTGGAAAAATTTTACCGCCGCACTTAAACCCTGTATTCAGGGGCGGCATTCTCATATATCCGGTGCAACTCCTGCGCCGGCTCATATCTGGCATGATGCATCAACGCCCTCGGCTCTATTAGGTATTATTTAAACTCCTCCCCCACGCGCTGCCTTATGGATCGGATTTCGTCCTTCAGCCTCTAGAAGAAGCGTGGTTGTAGAAAAAACTCCAAGCAGCCCCTCCTAAAAACTGACCATGGCACATCCCTCAGTCCACTACTCAAGAACTAACGAGAGGCCCGGTCGCAGAATACCTTACATATGGCCCGAGGCAATCGATCGAGGGCAATACCGTACGTAATGGCACGCTCCTCTAGGTCCTCGAGGAACTCATTCCCCACTTTTGGATTTGTTCCGAAACGCTTGCAAGAGGCTTGGCTTTCGACTGAGGATATGGCTTGGCAGAATAAGGGACCCTTCTCGTTTCCACAGGGACTCGCCCAAGCTCCGCGTCGACCGCTGTTGTTCGGCAAGCTCCCTTTCTTCTATCGTCATGAGCCTCCCCACATCCATGACGGCTATGCTAGGAATCGGCATCTGGGGACGCTCGTACAATTGTGAGCTCTTCAAGTCGAGTTCCGATATCTGACGCGGCCTTCCTCCAACAGGCGCCCCTGAATAGCGGCTCCAACGTTTTGGCAACTAAGCTTCTAACTCGACAGGCCGAGCCCAAATTTCGGATGTATGGCCGCCATCATGCACGAAAGTGGATAGCCGCTTACGCAACTCCTCCACGCACCCTGCCCTTTCCAGCTTGAAATCATGCCGCTGGTGGATGTCTGGGAATTCTCGTTACGTGGGTTTTTTATACCCTTGCAGTGGGTATTATAATTTTGTCGTTAAATGTGTAACGCATAGAAGGAGACATCTCCTACCCCATAAAGTATATATATTCTTGATCAGCATCAACAGCCGAGTCGATATAGCCATGTCCGTCTGTCCGTCTGTCTGTTTCTATGTGAACTAGTCTCTCAGTTTTAAAGCTATCTTAATTAAACTTTGCAAAAGTCCCTTTTTCTGTTACACGCAGCACATATGTCAAAACCAGCTGGATCGGTCGAAAATTAAGTTTTTGTAAAAAAAAACATTTTGTTTTTCAAGATATCTTGACCAAACTCTATTATGCAAAATCCTATTAAGATCGGACCACTATATCATATAGCTGCCATAGGAACATTCTTCATCTTGGTCTTTGTGTTTTACATTGCTTATATATTATTTTCTTTCGTTCACTTTACAACAAATCTATCTTTTCTGCTCTCTGCTTTGTGTGATCGACTCTGCACATATTTTTGCTGCCTAAATATTGCAGGTGTTCACTTTATCGCCTAACATAGGGTATGTAATTCACTTGCTAAGGTATGCTCGACTACTTAATACCCTAGACTTGCATTTAACCCATATAATATGTCTTATTTTTCCCTAAACCTCTGCTAGGAAACTCTAGGGTATGCGCGACTTGAAATACCAGGTATGCAACTTATCTCCTTTAATTTTTTGAAAATACTTATTTGGGCATCCTTGCGGGGCTTTAATCCGCAAACATGCCACTTGTAAGGAAGCTACTGGCCGGGGTAAAAATCTCAATTTTACCAGGACCTGTAATCTACAAAAATTTAGTTTACTGGGATGTAAGGCTTAGAGGGGGGAGGAAATGCTTCGAACAGACTATGACTCCAACTATTTTACAGAATAAAGAGGGAAATACATACACACGCTACGCCCTGATCTGCACTAACACGGACGTGATTGCTCGGGTCGGCAAGCTAGGCCCTGATTCGCACAAACACGGCTGGGATTGCTCACGCGGTCGTCAGGCTAAGCCACGATTCACACATTTACGATACACTAGGATTCGGGAAGAGGTTATATTCGAACACAGATTTACCTCAGTGAGCACATATATGTACATATATATGTACATATATGTATATTGCTCATGAAATGCGCTCAGACGGAACGTGGATATGCAGTGTAAAGTGAGCAGCGCTGCGTAATATTAGCCACAACCAATACATGAAATGGCTCTGGGTTTGTTTGATGTAAATTGTTATTGTATGCAGCAAAGTGCCTTATACTTTATCTTTATATGCCGGGTGTTATTTTAAAGCATATACACACTTCACCTACCTTTTAAGAGGAATAATTTAATATAATGTAGTTGTTTTTAATTTATTTTAATATCTGAAAAGGCGTAAAATATTTAAATTTAAAAATATAAGATTATAAAAATAAAAAAAATTTAAAAATAGAGAAATTTAAAAATGAAGAATTTTGAATTTTTTGTTTTGTTTTGTTTTGGCTTATCAGGCCGTTATATATTAGTTTCTGCAAATATATTTTTGAATTTACTGAAAATTAAAATTTAATTTCTTTCCTTTTTATGTGAAATAATTGATAAACTAATAAATGATTTAATGATATAACATATTTTGTTCTTTTGTGTATATATATTTAAAATATTTATTTTATGTAAAAGCTTTACTATATACGTACTTTACTATATACAATGCTAGTTACTACTTATGTATGGCCACACTGCATCACTATGAAATAAAAGTTTTAAGTCTATTCTTATTTACTTTTGTTTTTAACGTCCGATACTATGATATTATCGTTGTCTTCTATTTATTCTTTTTTATATGGTCCTATATATTTAAAATCTAGCTTATGACCTGTTTCGTTTCTTAATGAAACTTTATCTCCAATTTTTAATTATATGTCATTTACTTTCTTATCATATATAAGATTATTTTTATGCTTGTTCTGTTCAAGCATTTTCTATATTTTGATTCCTTAGCGTAACCATCTATATTAAACAGAGGCTCAATGTTCTCACATACACTATTAAATGCCTTGATAATATTAGCTTTCTTATTAAAAATTAATTGAAAGGATAATAGTTATGGATTGTGTTGTATTAAAACAATATACAAAGTATTGTAACCAAACATCAGATCGAATGAATTCGCTTAACGTTCCATGACTTCGCTCCACTGTTCCTAACGTTTTGTGTGCCGTAAAAGTTATGTTTTTAATACCAGGGTACTTACATAAATCTTCTATAACTGAATTTTTATATTCTGTACCCATGCCCGTCTTCATTGGACCGTATTTCAGAATAAAATCTTCGAATATAGCTTTAGCTACGAATTTTGCACTTTTGTTTCGAATAGGTATGGCAAAAATAAATTTTGTTAAGTCACATATTAGTGTAACTGCATATTCATTGCCTTGCTCTGATTTTGGTAGTAAGCCGATTGTGTCAACTATTACTCTATCGAAAGCATTGATTGGGGTTTCCGTAATTGTTAAAAGAGTTTTTGTGTGTGTTGTCACTTTTGAATTTTGGCATTTTTGACATTTTTGTATATACTCAGTAATATATCGAGTCATACCCTTTCAAAAATAAAATCTTTTGACCTTGGCCAAGGTTTTTGTAATGCCTGTGTGACCTCCTTGTAGTGGATCATTATGAAATGTAGACAATATAGCTTCTTTTTCTTTTTCTTCTTTTATTAGGGAAACCGGGTTGAGTAGCGCTACTCTTAACTTTTCAATATCTTACTGCCCATTTGTTTGAAACTATCATTTTAAACTTGTTCACAGATATTTTCCCACTGTGCCACTTTAAATTGGCTAATTTGATAAATACCGGCTTGTGTTTCATGCCTTTGGAAGAACTGACCAAAGTCAAGAATTCCATCGTTATATAAATCGCTAACATCATATCTTGCATTAATTTTCTTCCCACTTTTAAAGAAACATAGCATATCGTTT
The DNA here is from genome assembly GCA_037075305.1 of Drosophila kanekoi. Classification (NCBI taxonomy): domain Eukaryota; kingdom Metazoa; phylum Arthropoda; class Insecta; order Diptera; family Drosophilidae; genus Drosophila; species Drosophila kanekoi. The sequence goes on along the minus strand of JBAMCE010000005.1, from coordinate 424,124 downwards.
ACATGCAAAGTCACTACATTACGTACACCGTCATTTTTGATGACGTTGGGCTTTGAAGCACTTTCAATAGATTGCCTAGGCAATTTTGTTTCTTTATCATCTCCTGCGCAGGATTTCTGCCTGCTATGGTGCCTGGTAGTGACTTTCAGGATTTTTATTTGTATGTCTTTGAGTTCTTGAATGGTTATTCTTGATAACGCATCCTTTATCTTTACCCTTAAGATACTTTACTGTCAACTCGTACTCCTTTAAATCAAGCCAACCAAAATTCTGGTTAATTTTAATTTTTTTTAAATTTAATTTTAACCATTGAAAATAGGTAAGTTAACGGTCTGTGGTCTGTTTTCACTGTCATATATCTACCATATACATATGGTCCTATGTATTTAAAATCTAGCTTATGACCTGTTTCGTTTCTTAATGAAACTTTATCTCCAATTTTTAATTATATGTCATTTACTTTCTTATCATATATAAGATTATTTTTCTGCTTGTTCTGTTCAAGCACTTTCTATATTTTGATTCCTTAGCGTAACCATCTATATTAAACAGAGGCTCAATGTTCTCACATACACTATTAAATGCCTTGATAATATTAGCTTTCTTATTAAAAATTAATTGAAAGGATAATAGTTATGGATTGTGTTGTATTAAAACAATATACAAAGTATTGTAACCAAACATCAGATCGAATGAATTCGCTTAACGTTCCATGACTTCGCTCCACTGTTCCTAACGTTTTGTGTGCCGTAAAAGTTATGTTTTTAATACCAGGGTACTTACATAAATCTTCTATAACTGAATTTTTATATTCTGTACCCATGCCCGTCTTCATTGGACCGTATTTCAGAATAAAATCTTCGAATATAGCTTTAGCTACGAATTTTGCACTTTTGTTTCGAATAGGTATGGCAAAAATAAATTTTGTTAAGTCACATATTAGTGTAACTGCATATTCATTGCCTTGCTCTGATTTTGGTAGTAAGCCGATTGTGTCTACTATTACTCTATCGAAAGCATTGATTGGGGTTTCCGTAATTGTTAAAAGAGTTTTTGTGTGTGTTGTCACTTTTGAATTTAGGCATTTTTGACATTTTTGTATATACTCAGTAATATATCGAGTCATACCCTTTCAAAAATAAAATCTTTTGACCTTGGCCAAGGTTTTTGTAATGCCTGTGTGACCTCCTTGTAGTGGATCATTATGAAATGTAGACAATATAGCTTCTTTTTCTTTTTCTTCTTTTATTAGGGAAACCGGGTTGAGTAGCGCTACTCTTAACTTTTCAATATCTTACTGCCCATTTGTTTGAAACTATCATTTTAAACTTGTTCACAGATATTTTCCCACGGTGCCACTTTAAATTGGCTAATTTGATAAATACCGGCTTGTGTTTCATGCCTTTGGAAGAACTGACCAAAGTCAAGAATTCCATCGTTCTATAAATCGCTAACATCATATCTTGCATTAATTTTCTTCCCACTTTTAAAGAAACATAACATACACCGTCATTTTTGATGACGTTGGGCTTTGAAGCACTTTCAATAGATTGCCTAGGCAATTTTGTTTCTTTATCATCTCCTGCGCAGGATTTCTGCCTGCTATGGTGCCTGGTAGTGACTTTCAGGATTTTTATTTGTATGTCTTTGAGTTCTTGAATGGTTATTCTTGATAACGCATCCTTTATCTTTACCCTTAAGATACTTTACTGTCAACTCGTACTCCTTTAAATCAAGCCAACCAAAATTCTGGTTAATTTTAATTTTTTTTAAATTTAATTTTAGCCATTGAAAATAGGTAAGTTAACGGTCTGTGGTCTGTTTTCACTGTCATATATCTACCATATACATATGGTTTGAAGTGATAAATTGACCAATGAATTTCTGATAGCTCTTGTTCTGTGGTTCACTTATTACTTTCACCTTTAGTGAAACTGCGGGATCCATATGCTACAGGTAATTGAAGACCATTATAGATTTGAGTTAAAACTGCTCTACATGCCTCGTTGCTAGCATCTGTGATTATGCAAAATTCTTTGCTAAAATCGAGGTATTGCAGTAAAGTTGGATTCATTAATGCCATTTTAAGATGTTCAAAAGCATGCTGGTAATCAGCTGTAAATTCGAATTTTACATCCTTTTTACATAATCTTGTTATGTGACGAGAATAATCGGCATAATTTTTTAATTAAGCGTCTATAATAGTTACTAAATGCAACAAATCTTCTAGCGCTGTCTGCGCCCGTAGGGACTGGGTATTTCCTAATAACATAATATTTTGTGTCGTCAGGCAATATACCTTTATTGGTGTACTTGTGTCCGAGAAAAGTGACCTCCTTCATGAAAAATGAGCACCTTTCTGGATGCAACTTGATGTTGTTTTTTCTGTATAGATCGAAAACATTTGTGAGATTTTTGGTCATATGCTCTTCAGAACAACCAATAACAATTAAGGTATCCATGTATAGGAATGCTTGAGATGGTTCAAGACCAGTGACTGCGATTGTCATTATTCTTTGAAAGGAATTAGGCGCTATATTTAAACCGTAAGGTATTCGTGTTAGCGATAAGAGCTATTGCTCGTAGAAAAAGACGTTATATTTCTTGAATTTTTTTTAAGTTCTATCTGATGGAACCCAGGCATTAGACCTAGACACGAGAAATATTTTGCTCGGACCAATTGATCAAGATTATCATCTACTCTTGGAAGTGGAAATTTATCAGAAATTTAGCATAATTTTTTATTAATTTGGCGATAGTCATCCCTAAAAGATTTCTTTGGTACTAATAGTAACGGAATATTATATTCAGACACAGAGAGTTCTACTATTTTATCCTTAACAGGTTTAGTTACTTGTTTAGCTATATATATGCTGCTTTTTTATCTTTAACAGGCTTAGTTACTTGTTTAGTTATTTTTGCTTGTTGTAAATGAGGAGCTCTATAGTTTTTAATATAACTTGGTTCATCATCTTTCAATCTTAATTTTTGCTTGGAAAAATTATTGGTTGTGATTGGTTCTGTTTCCAATCCAAAGATATCTACATATATATTTTGAACATCATTTTGTGATTATTTTCTTATATGATGGTACAAAGTTCTTTTTTAGCTTATTGAGAAATATTCCGCTGTTTGAGAGTCGTAAGAGTCTGCTATTTGATAATATGATAATGGTTCAAAATATATTTTATTTGTTTAGAATTTTATTACTGCTAGTTGTGTTTAATATTCGCACGTATGCGTTTTTTGAATAGGCAATTGAATTACCAACAAATATACCATCTCCTATCTCCTGATTAGGTATTAGGATTTGATTATATCTAGTATCTTAGTATCTACGTTAATTTTTCTGATTACTTCACAACGGGATGGTATAATTATCTCGTTGTTGTTGATACTATGAAAAATTTGTATTTGTATAGGATGTGCAATATGATTGGGTCTTAAAATGACACAGTCACTTTCTGTATTGAAATCTAATTGACAATTGAATTGTTTTATGAAATCTATTCCAATTATTCCGTCTCCAGAGATCGGAAAATCTTGTTCTACTATATGAAAACTATGTGGTATAATGAAGTTAGAAGTTCGCATTTCGAGGAATGTTATACCTACTGAGCCTTTTGATCCTTGATCCTCATGATCAACATCTAAAAATTGATTAGAATTTTCTTATATGATTGAGATGTCAGCTCCTGTATCTATTAGAAATGTGAATTTCCTACCATTATGTTATTTTTTTGCTGATAAATAAATTTAAGTTAAGATTGATGGTGTGAACTATTGTTTTTATTAATTTTGAGTACTTAAGGGGCCTATTGCTTTTCCGAGGTACCTTGTGTAACTCGATTATCTCTGTTATTATTATTGTTTATATTACCTTGTCTGTAGCCGCCTCTGTTGTATGGTCGGCCACTATAATTACCTCTGACGCGGCTTCCACCACGATAAGGCTAATTTTGGTAATAAAAGACAGTGTTTGTTTGTCCAGTTGTCATTCAGTTTGTCATTCATGTTACTGAATGTGCCGGCTTGCATAATAAGTTATACATAATCAAAGGTACAGTTGTTACTCATTACCTTGACATCCAGCGTTGTGCTGTACTTTGTGGCTAGAACTGGTGATAAGCCATCGCTAAGATAGGCTTCTTCCAGGGACTTTGACAACTTTTCCATTTCTTGGACGTATTGGTTGGCCGTCTTATTTTTCTGTTGAAGATTTAGTAATTTTGCAGAAATCACATCTACTGATTATCCTTTTGACTTTAACTGTTAAATTATCAATTATTTAACTAATTGTTTGTTCATTGCTTATTAGATTTTTTGCATGACCCTTCAGCTTAGTCTTTATTGGGTTGACTGCTACTGTTTCATGCGCTCCTTTTAAGGAATCAAGTAGATTTAATGCGTCTTTGAAACTTTGTAGATTCTCTGCCCTTCCATCGAAATCGGGTAAAAGCGATAAGGCCAGTTTTTAGAACTCAACAACTGTCTGAGCATTGCTTTCTATTTTAATCTCTTCTTCTTGGTGGTTTTCTGTTGAGTTTTAGAAAAGTGACTGATCGAAGGTTACCGGTGTGTTTAGTGCAGATGATAAATAAAGCTTAAAATCATACTTTTTATTTAGGCTTACCAAATAATCCCTGAGACATTGTAAGACGTCTGAAATTTGGACTTTGTGTAAACTTGTCAGTTTATTTTTCCATTCGTTAACTAAACTCCTCATTTTATTGTATTCATATACAAGGATCTCAGTATGTCTGATTATGGTGGGTCTCAAAACTTATATGTCTCACTTATATGATTTGTCAAAATTTTCTCTGTGCAGCTTTATTTTCTGGGCTATTTGGTGCCATTCCATGTGGCACTGTCTTACTTAAATATGTTTGTCTGTGCAATCGCACCATTAGTATCGATGCTGGTCCCAAAATTGTGTGTTCTTCAGTAACTAATTTTACCAAGACATATGGCAGCGTACTTAGTATGATTCACTTTTCGATTTTGAACAATGTATCATGATAGATAGGTCTTTATTAATAATTATTGGTGGATCCGTTTTCGAAATACTATTACCATTCATTATTTCTAGATCCAGTTTTTAATTAGAGTATTAAAATTGCGAATATAAAAATATATGTGATTTATATGACCATTGTTGCCACTAAACTAACAAAAAGGAATTTTCATAGTCTTCGCTACTCTCAAAAGTATGTTCGCTTTGCTTTAGATTTTTTCAATTGTTTGTTCAATTGTTATTAATTTCCCATTACAAATAAATTTTTTTGTTAACATCTTTCTACCTAATGCTTGTGTGGCTTTACGGTTCGCATTCTAACCGGGCAACGCAATTATTGATGTTTTACAATAATTTTTATAATAATTATAATAGTTGTAGAATAATAATTAATTAGAAATTATTAGGGGCCCTCGTCGATGCATCAGCTGGGCGTCGCCGGATGTGGCACGCTGTTGCTCCTTCGTTGGCGCAAGGGGCTGTATGCCTCTCGTACTTGTTGCTATTTCCTCTGCAGTCGTTGGCACAAGAGCGGTATGCCGAATAAAAAAGAGCAGCTTTGCCGTTCTATCACACAAGTCATATGTATTTCTAACACCCGGCGTGCGGCCGCTCTCGAGCCCGAACAAAAACGAATGCGACTTTGGACCATCCGCATTTGCGACAACAGGCCGCAGCAAAATACTCTAGATGTTTAGTCTATATGTTTTTTGGTGAGTGATCCTATGAATTTTTTTAACTTTGGTAACTCTAAACGTAGTATTCTTTTTACACTATGCTTAAGAAATGTTACATTTTTAAGTATCACATATTGGTGTTCCATTGGCAAGTGTCGGTTGTCGATAACATGTGAGTGGCAAAAGTACCGCGGTTTTAAACAAACAGCTAATTGGGTGTATTTGATTTACCTAAGCGCCGCAAAGTTTTCCTTTCAAAACTGATCTTATACGGCCCCAAAGTAGGGAGTCCATGTAATGGATTCTTTGCGGGATTAGGCCAACATTAAAGGTTAAAAACTGTGGGACTACTAAAATTTAAAAGCATAATGTAAAGTTATCGCTTGACTTCGATTCTATATCAGCTGTTTATGGTAATGATAACTTCGAATTTATCATAACATCGATACGAAATTCGATAAGTCATTGCAAGAAACACCATATTTTGGGGGCGAATTCACACATTTCTTGGAATTGTCACATTTTTGAAAAAAGTGAAAAATGTGTTTTCTTGTGGGAAAGCGTACAGGCTAACTTTTTCACCGTTTTCAAAAATGTGACATTTAAAAAAATGTGTGTCAGAAATGTCGACACTGGAATAAGGGCATACGACATCTATTATGCCATTTTTGGTTAAGTTTGCAGATGAGAGCGCAGATAATGAGAGTTGCAGATGATCTAGGCATTGTCGATCTGTTCGCAAAATTTTTTTCTTCACTAGTTTTTATTAATAAAATTAAACTTATCCTTATCAGTTACAGAGGTCAAACTGCACCTTAAACCCTATTATTACTAGAGTTCACCTCAAGCCGGCTTACTCACCGGGCTGATGGTGTTCCTGTGTACTGTGCTGCAGCACTATTTAAGCTTTTTTCTATCTTAAAACTTTCTATATTGTCTGATAACACTTTATCTTTTCCGACTATTTGGAAAGAATTAGATATTATCCCTCTCCATAAGAAAGGGAGTTAGCTCGATGTTGTAAATTATAGTAGTATTTCAAATTATCCGTTATACCTAAAGCTTTTGAAAGAATCACAACATCTCAACTGCACTATTTGTGTAGATCTCAGATCTCAGAATGGATCTCAAGAATACCTTTTTGAATTTATCTCGCTTGTAAATGATGGTTTAAAGAAAAGTTTTATAAGCTATGCCTTTTCGGCTTCCCGCTCAATCTTTTGAAATGGATCTCTAAGAATTTGCGTAACAGAACCCAAAAAGTTCTTGTCAGAAATAAGTTTTTTTTTAAACGTATTTTGGTGGCTCCCGGACTCTTTGCCCGTTACTCCTTACTCATTTCATCAATGGCCTTCAATCGATACTGTCTCACTATCGAGTATTAACGTATGCTGATGATGTTAAATTATGCCTTGCATATTAAGATATGGCATCACATTATCTTTCACAAGCCGTCATTGATGTGTTTTAGTCTTGGTAAATGTAATGTTATAAATTTCTTTAGAATCGTTCCACTCTTTGTTTCTTAAATCCATGATAGCTTACCGCTCGAGCGTGTTAACTGTATTTGTAATGAAGTTAACGATCTAGGTGGAAACTTAAATTCGACTCTCATGTTAAGACCATGGCCAAAATTGTTTTGGGTTTCATTAAGCGATGGTCAAAGGAGTTTTCCGATCCCAAAACAACAAAAGCGCTATATAAATCTTTGGTACGATATATACAGAATATGCCTTATGTATCTGGTCACAATGTTCTATTTATCAAGACAGAATCGAACCTGTACAGAAACAATTCTTCAGAAAGAAGAATTGAATCTTCTCTATCCCTACTATACTAACACATAATCAAACACCTTTATAACTTAAACTTTTCTCAACTAACTATGCCTTGCATGAATCTTTCAATGTTCTCTGTTATGATTATACCAAGCATTAGAGAGTGTTCAGCTCGGAGTCTTTTCTTCTTCAAATAAAGTCATTTATTCTTTACTGTTTAGTAAATAAATGGTTTTATTTGTATTTGTACACATAGTCGTCGATTGTATTCCGCGACTCGTGCCGTACGTTACACGACTGCGCCCCGCGGTCGGTTGGGCGCATGGTGGGATGCAGTACATTTCTTCGGGATTCGCGCGACAAGAAAAAAAAAATAGCCAGGAGTCTTCAGCGTGGATCCACTCGCTGCCGGAATCACTTATTGTTTCGATTTGTTCCTCATTTTATGGAATTTCTTGAGTTGTTTTTCATTTATTTTTAATTTTGTTTTATAGTTTTAATCTTAATATATACAATTTTTTCTATTCTTGATCTGTACAATTTTATATATGTATATATATGTTTATTGTTATTTTCTAAAATTACTAAAAGTATTAAATTGAGTGTCTTCAATAATATTTAACTGTCTTTCATTTAAAATTTGATTGGTGGTCTGACAATTAAAAAGGTGCGTTTGCGCACAGCACGATCGTTTTTGACCGCAACTAAAATCAAACCAAATGCTCGCGTTTGCTCACATTTCCCCGCTCATCGCACTGGGTCCTAAGATCGGCGTCGCCACCTCACTATTTGGACGCTCTTATACATCGTTAAAACATCGATCAAATATCGACGATGCCGGTAATGTCAACTGCAGCATCCCCGCATTAATTATTTATTACAAACGGACAAACTGGTTACAATTAATATACGTGCACCTTTCCGAAATGGGCCACCCAGCCGGCTAATTGCAAATTTCGAAAGTAGGTCACACCCACGACAAATGGTCTACCATTCTATCTTACGTAGAATACGCCTGGCACTCGTCCTTGCAGATCCTCTGATTCGTGGGCGTTGGTTCGGACATCGCGGCTCTTTAAGTTTTCGCGATTTACCAAAGCTGCTGTGTTAAGTTTGAGCCTCCATACCTCTTCTCTCGGCACCAAATTGAACTGACGCGCGCGTTGGTCGTAGCGTTGGCGACTTTATTCATAATCGGTGTGCATATGTTGTTTGACTTCACGTCAGATTACTGGTAGTCTGTCCTTCACGACCAGATCAGAGATATTGTGATCCGCGAGTGATATTAACTTCCTGGCCAGTTTGTAGCTGAACCCGCTCATGTACGTATGTAAACCAAATACAGAGAAGAGTAGAGTCACTCCCGTAGAGTTATGCTCCGCATTCCGCCTCTACATTAGGTACGTATGCATCCCATCCATGTGATCCTGATCAAAATACGTTTTGATCGCAGACAGACCCGTTCACGCGCTCAGCGGCGTTTCTGTGGGGTGAGTACATGGGCGTGCGCAAATGTGTAATCTCATATGCCTTGGCCATCACCTTATTGTTCTACGACTATGAATATCCGCGATTGCTCACATTTTGATTGAGCATACTTCCCCAGGAAATCTGTGTAGAAAGGAACGATTCGTCGCCAATCCCAACCTGCATCCTCATCCTAATCCGCATGTGCTCAACGAACGAGCCGGCGGTTAGCGATTACGGCACCGAGAGTTTCCAACTCATGTCTCGGTCTCATCCTCAAAAAATTACGTGCGTCGTTCTTTTCAATAGGAGTCCGTTTTGTACTCTCAAGTCTGGTAACCTTTTTATTTTTTCATCACCTTGCTCAGAATTATAATGCTCTAGACCAACAAAATTATAAAGATATTCTAATGAAAACACCTGCTCACAGAAAAAATAACAATCATTATGGACAAATTAAAAGAATTTATTCAAAAAAATATCTAACAATAATTAAACACCTTTTCCAAAATTGTCTCAAAAAGTACATTTTCATAAAACAGCACCAATTGCTATATCAACTCCAAATCTATCAAAATCATCTAAAAAAGGGGAATATACTTAAATCTAGAAAATAATCTATTAATAACGAGAAGAAGCTAAGAGAATACTTTGGTAAAATAATACCTGAACTAAATGAAAAACTAGATAATCTCGAAAAACTAAAAAAACTAAAAAATCTCCCCAAGAAGTGTATTAAAGAATGATGAAGATAAATTCAAATTGAAGGTGAAAAAATACCATTAAAGCTTTCAAATAAACCAACATAGACTAAAAAGAGTATACCAAGATGAAGAGTGCATTAGTTAATGAGTTGCATGGACCAGCGCGAAAAAACGTTGAGCGTCGAAAGGTTATTTTGAAAGGAATCGATGATCATTGGCAAGCAGATTTGGTAGATATGGAGAATTATAGATCATCAAATACAAATGTTCGATTCCTATTAACTGTTATCGATATATTTTCCAAATATGCATGGGGTGTAGCACTCAAAACCAAAAATGCTCAAGACGTTACAAAGGCGATGTTAAATATTTTTAAATTGGGTCGCATTCCTAAAAATTTGATGATGGAAAAGAATTTTTTAACAAGAAGTTTAAGAATTTAATGAATAAATTTAATATTAATCATTACTCAACATATAGTGGGTTCAAAGTCTCAATACACCTATCCCCCGATTTACACGGTAGATACGTTCCTGAGAAAAACGTGTAAATCGAAAATTAAAAATTTTCAAGTCAAAACCGTGTAAATCGAAAAGCTTGCAGAAAATGCATAATTTTGCTATTTAACAGTTGTGATTTTTTTCAATATTTTTAGGTGTACACAGAAATAAAAATAAAATGCATTAACAGGTTAAAATATGTAATATATTACGGAAACACGGTTTTTTTTATTTAATTACAATACATTAAACAGAAGAACAAAAAATAAAACCAAAGGTGTTTTATTATCCTTCATCACTATCAGAAATTACCCTCATTCTTTTTTTCGGAATCGAAGGTTGGAATTCACTTGCATCACTCGAAGTTATTTGTGCCGATTCGATGTTTAAAGCAGAAATATTTTCATTCTGAGAGCTGGTAATAAAATCGGTTATTAACAATTGCTTCGAATTTTTTGTAAGATCTTTGTAAACTTCTTCATATTGATCCAAGCAGCGATTTATATCACGTTGGAATCGTAAAGCCCTTTCAACGTTTGTGTCATTTTGTATAAAATGATTACCCAGCTTTCTTCCCAATGCGAGTCCTTCGCGGATGACTTGGGCTGCATCTACGTCGCCAGAAGCCAGTTCACCTTTTAATTTTAAGCTGTGTAAATAAATCTGTCAAACCAGCCATGACTTGCCAAAAAATTTGGCTTCTTTTCAGTTGAAGAAGAAGATGGTAGTTGCTCTACAATTTTTTCGTAAATTCGTAATGCTTTATATGTCATAGCGGCCGTATCAATGGGTACTCTTTTTTGTGTTTGATCTTCTATCCAAAGCATTAACGCTTTCTCCATTTTTTCCATTGCGATATTTCTGGTGTATGATGTTGTGCCCTTACTCGTGGTATTGCCAGCTGCAACATTCTTTCCAATTGTGTTTTCATTTGTTCTAATAGTTCTTATTGTAGCTTCGTTCATGCTATATGATTTTGCAACATCTACTATTCTATCTCCTTTTCGTAAGCGATCCAAAATTTCGATTTTAGTTTCCAAAGAAATAACTTTTCTTTTAACTGTAACTGTAATTTTTTTTAATTTATGTTAATTTATAATAATCTAAATTATGCACTCACTTGTAATTTACGAATATGGAAAATTAAATCTTTCTGAAACTGTGAGACTTTCACTCAAATACAATTTTCAGTAGATAAAATTTTAATTTTATGCGAAGAAATACAGACACAGTATGCATGTGCTGCAAGTCAGCACATAAGCTCGGGATTCCCCGTGAGATGTGTACACAGCGCACGTGTTCAAACACATTTGCATTTAGTAGAGTGCGTTAAAAACAAAAAAAGGTAGAATTTAGTAGAGTGCGATAAAAACAAAAAAAAACTTTTTTGGAAAACCGTGTAAAACTTTAAACGTGTAAAACAAGTACCGTGTAAATAGGGGGATAGGTGTAGTTGAATAGTTGGAGTTGTTAAGCACGGTCTACAGCAAAAAAATATATTTACCGGCTCACAATTTCATATTGGTGATAATGTACGCATTAGCAAGTATAAAAATGTCTTTGAGAAGGGATATACTCTGAATTGGACGACTGAAATTTTAGGAATTTCTCAAGTGACTGGCTTTCCCGATACCTGACTAGTTGAGAAGGTTATAAAGAACACTGGTAATGGTAAAAAAGTATATGTTAAGTGGTTGGGTTTCTCAGATGACCACAGCTCCTGGATAAACAAAAATGAAATTTTATAAAATGATCTATATAAATGATATATAAAACGATATATATATAGTGACATATGTACCACACCCACAACATATACTATAAGTACACGCACACTCATGTATGTAACTAAGCGCACCACATATGCAATATGAGAAACTCCAATTGTAAACAATAAGCCCCAGAGCCCCAAAATTATAAATCCTTGGTGACAATAACAATTCTGGCGTGGGACCGATCATAAAATCGAAAACAATTAGCATAAACATCCGCCACAATCGTTATTTCCACCAAATCCCCAATCTGTCAACGCAGCTCAAATTCTAGCTCTTAGAATATTCTAAAAACTCATTAAGAGAATGAGAGCATTGTTTAAAGAGAGCGAGCTCATGATCATGAGCCCTCAGCCGAGGTTTGCTAAGCGTTCACAAGATTACAGAAGGCGAGTTTTACTGAGGACGTTAAACCGTTAAGTTCACAAATCTGTAAATTCCCATAAGTCCCGTTTGTTAAAAATAAACTTATATTTTTTTTCTAACAACGCGTATTGGCCTATGTAATTGGCGCAGCCGGTAGGATACGCGAGTGATATAAGACCATTAAAGGACAATCGTTGTCCCAGGCCTTAAAAGCAAATCGTGGTCGGCGCTGATGATCGACGCGAACGCACAATCATTCGAAAATCGTATCCGCAAAAGGACACACGCGAAACTTACCGCGAGTGCCTATTGACCGTTCACGGATTACAACATCCCAGGTCAATCAAAAACCCGACATTGCAATTGCATTGCAATTATCTAGTACTCAACTAAGTATTGATCCTTTGGACAATCAGAGTTACTAGGTAGTGAATTTTATTCACTACACAATAGTGAGTGTGCCCTTGGTCTTGCACATCCTTTGATCCCTGCAAAACACACTCATTGGTAAAAGGCACGAAATAACGCCACACCTAAACAAAAAGAAATACACCAAGAACAATAACAACAACAAAAGCGAAAAGTGAACAACATGGCACAAACAAATGAGCCAGTATTGCAACTAAGCGAGCAACACCTTTCACAAGCACTAGGCCAAATTAGGCAAGTGCCAAGATTTCATGGAGCCACCGAAGAGCTAAGCGCCTTTATAAGACGCATCGACTTCATCATGCAGTTATATCCCACGAGGGATATTCGCCAACACAGCGTCCTGTTCGGAGCCATCGAAATTCAAATAGGAGGAGGAGACGTTATTACAAGGAAGTTGCCCGATAGGTTATGCATGACATTACCTCGTCATGATATAACGACAGTTTCAAAATTAAAACAGGTAGCCCAAAGAGAAGGCGTCTATGATTTAGTGTTGTCCGATGGAAATAAAAACCAAAACAATCAAAACAATCCAGCTACTTCCAACAAAAATCGAGCTAACATTGAGTACGGGAAAACTCCAAATTATAATCAATCAACAAAACAACAAAACTATAGTTACACTACACAACAATCAAAATCCCAAGAGTTTAGTCAAAATCTAAACAAAGGCAGGGCACAAAACCCTCTTAATTACCAAAATAACCAAAAACATTCATCCGCCCCCAATCCGCCAATAAAAAGGCAACGCGAAAGCGGTAGTGGTCACATGAAAATGGACACGTCCGAAAATTTTCTTCAAACTGCCTCGGAGTCAGAAACCGAAGAAGAACCAACCCATTTATCAAACTAACCATGAATAATAAAATCCTAAAATGTGTAATAGACACGGGGTCGTCTATTAACTTAATGAAAGAAAATTTTCTAAATTTCCCCATCAGAACTTGCCAATTGGAAGTTCAAACAATTAATGGTTCAATAGTACTAAATAAAAGTATTTCGCTGAAACCCAGCAAACTTTGCCCCATTCATCAGAAATTCTATTTACATAATTTTTCACAAAATTATGATTTGCTATTAGGAAGAGTCTTCTTAGAGAGTACTCAAGCCCTAATAGACTACAAAGATAAAACCATACGGATAAATGAATATACATTTACCATGCAAAACAATTCAGAAAGCGAATTGCCAGCGAATGAGTCAAAAACTGAGTACCTCGTTCCGCGGTTAAACATGTCATCCAAACCAAACATGAAGACCCGGTTTATAAAAAACCATACAAATATGCCCAAATATTCGACCAAGAAGTCGAAAACCAGATCAAAGATATGATCAAGCAAGGGATAATTCGCAAGTCGAAATCCCCTTACTGTTCGCCAATTTGGATTATAACCAAAAAGAGGGATGCATCCGGCAAACAATAATTTAGGATAGTCATTGACTATCGAAACCTTAATGAAGTCACAATTGACGACAAATACCCCATACCAGCAATGGATAGTATACTAGACAAACTCGGTAAATGTCAGTATTTTACTACCATTGACTTCACTAAAGGCTTTCACCAAATCCAAATGGATGAAAGTTCAATTCCTAAGACAGCTTTTTCAACTAAAAATAGACATTACGAGTACACTCGAATGCCGTTTGGTTTGAAAAATGCACCTGCAACGTTCCAAACGCTGCTTGATCAATCTTCTGGAAGATTTAATCTATACAGATTGTCTTGTCTACATGGACGACATAAATGTATACTCCACTTGATTGGAGGAACATATATTGTCATTGAGGAAGGTATTCATGAAATTAAGGGAGGCCCATCTAAAATTGCAATTTAGTAAATGTGAATTCATGAAAACACAAACTGAATTCCTAGGCCACATAATAACAACTGATGCTATAAAACCAAACCCTGCCAAAATTGAGGCAATTCAAAAATGCCCAATACCTAAAACAACGAAGGGAATCAAATCATTTTTAGGACTTTGCGGATTTTACCGAAAGTTTATCCCAAATTTTGCGAAAATAGCAAAACCAATGACGGCAAAACTAAAAAAGGGTGCAGTCATAAACATAAAAGATAAATTATACATAGAATCATTTGAGAAGTTAAAATTACTTATAATGTCCGATCCGATACTTGTATATCCCAATTTCGAGAAACAATTCTCACTAACTACCGATGCCAGTAATATTGCTATAGGGGATGTATTATCACAAGAGCATAAGCCAATCTGCTACGCAAGCAGAACATTAAATGAACTCGAAATTAATTATTCGGCAATAGAAAAAGAACTTTTAGCTATTGTCTGGGCCACCAAATACTTAAGGTCCAATCTATTCGGTAGAAAATTCAAGATCCTTAGCGATCACAAGCCCCTAGTTTGGCTAAATAACATGAAAGAACAAAATATGAAGCTACAAAGGTGGAAAATCAAGCTAAATGAGTTTGATTACCATATCAAATATGTCCCTGGAAAGGAAAATTATGTAGCCGACGCTTTATCAAGAATTAAAATAGAGGAAAATCTATTAGGCGAAACTCCAGACAACGTAGCCGCAACAATACACAGTGCACAGGAAGACAGCGAAAACCATATTCCTATCACAGAAAGACCTATTAATTATTATAACAGGCAACTAGAGTTCATAAAGGCTAATATTAACAAAGTAGAAACAATACACTACTTTCATACAATAAAATTTAAAATTTCTTATCAAGAAATGACCCATGAATACGCTAAAGAAATGATTAAAGAATATCTATGCACTAATAAAAGTGTAATTTACTTCCATAATGAAGCAGACTTCATTATTTTCTAAAAAGCTTATGTTGAAATAATCAACCCAAATAACTTAACAAAAGTGATGAAATCAACTAAACAAGTTAAAGATGTCCAAACCTATGCAAGCTTCAAGGAAATCATCCTTAAAAGTCATAAGGACTTATTACATCCAGGTATAGAAAAGGTCACAGCCCTTTTTAAAGAAAATTATTATTACCCTGACCATCAAAAGTTGATACAAAATATGATAAACGAATGCGAAATATGCAATATATCCAAAACGGAACATAGAAATACTAAACTTTCTTTTCAAACGACTCCAGAAACGTTCAACCCCCGAGAGAAATACGTCATGGATTTTTATATCGTTAACAATAGGCAGTTTCTATCATGCATAGACATTTACTCCAAATACGCAGCTCTAATAGAGATAAACAGCAGAGATTGGCTCGAAACAAAACGAGCAATCCTCCAAATTTTCAACCTAATGGGTAAACCAATAGAAATCAAAGCAGATAAAGATTCAGCATTCATGTGCGCAGCACTCCAACTATGGCTACAGTCCGAAAAGGTCCAAATAACTATAACTTCTAGTAAAAATGGAATTTCTGATATTGAGAGATTTCACAAAACAGTAAACGAGAAGTTAAGAATAATTAACAACGAATCCGACCCAGAAAATAAATTTACAAAATTTGAAACGATACTTTATACGTATAATCATAAGGCAAAACATAATACAACTCGTAGGACACCAGCCGATATCTTCATATATACCGGATCACCCGAATATAAGACCCAAGAAAATAAACGTAATAAAATAACAAATTTAAACGAAAAACGCCAAGAGTTTAAAATAGACACTAGATTTAAAGAATCACCCCTAGTAAGATCTAAGACTACAACCCCATTCAAGAAAACGGGAAACATTAAACAAATATACGATAAACATTACGAAGAAACGAATAGAGGTAGAAAAATCACACATTACAAATCTAAATTTAAAAAGAAAATTAATCTATGCAAATACGATAATTCCAGATCAAACAGCCAAGAGAGCCCAACTTAAACTGACAGCACATTTACCGTTTTTCCTAATAAGCACTTTCATCCGAGAATTCCAACTCCAAAGCTTAGAAATCAACCCAACCCAATCTAAAAACGGTTACTTAATCTTTAAGACAGGAGTAATACACTTACCCGTAAACTACGAATAACTATCTGTCTGTTAATATAACTAAAACAGAACAAACTTATAACAATATAATTAAACAAGCGGAAGAATTCGAAACATATCCACAGATAAAATACTTAAAAGAAAAATTAGAAAGAGAAATGAATGGAATAAGAATAGCAAAACGCAGCAAACGCGGTCTTGCTAACTTTATAGGCACAATTAAAAAATATCTATTCGGCACATTAGACCAACAAGATAAAGAAGAATTAGAATCTAAAATGAATAATATAACAGAAAATAGCGTACAAGCAAATGGACTAAATCGAGTAATAGAAGCAGTTAATACAGGCATAGAAACCATAAATAATTTAAATCAAGTAGACGACGAAAGCCAAAGGAATACACCGAATATATAGAAGACATAGAGTTAGGTATGCAAATAACTAGATTGGGAATTTTCAACCCGAAATTACTAAAACATGATACCTTACAGCATGTTAATTAAGACAAATTATTAAATATCAAAACTTCAACTTGGTTAAAAACAGACACCAACGAAATTTTAATCATTTCCCATATTCCACGAGAGATAATCCAAACGCTAATCTTTGAGATATTACCTTATCCAGATAATGATAATAACATATTAACAGAAGTCATCCATGACAAGTACTTCATACAAAACAAACAAGCCTACACGGTAAACACAAAAGAATTAATTACAAATAAATGCATAACAGGAATTTTGAATCAAGCCACAACCGAATGTAGTTATACAAAAACAAGAAAAATTTTGAAATTAATTACATAGAGCCTAATATGCTCATTACTTGGAACCTACCCAAAACACTTTTGAGACAAAATTGCATCAATAGAGAAATAATAATAGAAGGTAACAACCTTATAAAAGCGTCATACTGTTCAATCCAACTAGATGAAATAATAATCACAAGCACACTACTAGATTATACACAAACGATTTATGTAAGCAATAATGTAACCAAATTAGAACCATTGTCATACATTCAAGCTAAAGATATCGTAAAAGATCACACAAAAATGTATAACACCTTTCAAATTGTAACAGTAACAACACTTTGCATAATTATAAGCGTTATAATATTGTATATTATCTACAAGTTCAAAACATTACCCCAAAGAATAATTGTCAAATATAAGAACCAAAAGGAAGAACCACAAAAAGCAGAACCAATCAATATACAATCACATGAAAATATTATAAGCAACAGCAACTTAAATGAAACCGATAATATTGTAATTAGCAATAATCCAACATTATACCCAAAAATGCCCGCCTGAGGACAGGCTAATTTTTTCGGGATGGGGAAGTACCACACCCACAACATATACTCTAAGTACACCCACACTCATGTATCCTAATACAGCATATACAACATATGTCCACAGCACCTAATGCCAACCCCTTACACATAAGCCCTAGCAACTAAGCGCACCACATATGCAATATGAGAATCTCCAATTGTAAACAATAAGCCCCAGAGCCCCAAAATTATAAATCCTTGGTGACAATAACAATTCTAGCGTGGGACCGATCATAAAATCGAAAACCATTAGCATAAACATCCACCACAATCGTTATTCCCACCAAATCCCCAATCTGTCAACGCAGCTCAAATTCAAGCTCTTAGAATATTCTAAAAACTCATTAAGAGAATGAGAGCATTGTTTAAAGAGAGCGAGCCCATGATCATGAGCCCTCAGCCGAGGTTTGCTAAGCGTTCACAAGATTATAGAAGGCGAGTTTTACTGAGGACGTTAAACCGTTAAGTTCACAAATCTGTAAATTGGCTGTTAATATTAGTGGTTGAGCTTCCTGAATCAAATAGTTTTGTCTATTGTTGAATAAATCCTCCTCCTCCTCCTCATTATCCGTTTCCGGTATTTCTTCATCTTTAATGTCAGTTTCAGCGACTTCAACATCATCAGCATCATCATTATCATCATCATCAGCATCATCAAGAAACGCACGAGCTGTAGACGTTATTTCATTTCCTTGGATCTCACGGTGTATATTATTAAATCTGAATTGGAATTGTATATATAGTTAGTTAGTTATATAGTTTTGAAAAATATCCGTTGAAGATGATATTTCGTTGGATTGAATTGGAGTGATAATCTTGCAGCTTGCGGGTTCAATCTCTTCTGGTGAATGGTTGTAGCATATAGTCAGAGCTACTTAAATCGCTGGTATTTTTAAAGAGCGCTCTGAATAGCTCTTATCATGTATGTTTCTTTGTTTTAGTCGGATTTTGCTTCTTTCACCTTATCATCACGTCCACTCTCACGACCGGTATAACGCTGGGAATCGCTCATTCTTATATTTTATGAACATAGCAGAACTTGAAATACATAAACTTTATATATGCAATTTCAGAATAAAATTAAAAAGTCGACTCAGTTTTTAATATTTTTTTTATTTTTATTTTTAATTTTTTTTTTGTTAGTCAATTAATTTATCAACTAATTTACAATCTTATAGTTACCGCAGGCATAGCTATGTATACAATCATAACGTATTTTTCTCTTATCATTTTGAGAACTTAAAGCTACTTTTGTAATTTTTTGAGTATACAATTATGTAAGTTAGATCTAAAAATTAACATATTATTTGTTGTATAGGACTTATTATTAAAAAGACAATTTTTTAAGCATTTCACACTGATGTTTTCCAAAATTGATTTTTTAATACCCTTTGCCTTTTTAACACAACTTCCGTCCTCAAGTTTCAATGAGTACATTTTTGGGTCGAAGCCCTATGAATTCTTTCATTATCCTACCAATATTCTCATCTTTCATCATGCCCAAGACTTTTTATTAACTCTCTGCAGGGAATATTTATGAGCATTGTCCTGAGAATATTCAGATATATTGAATTTCATTTCGATATCATCTCTAATATCTACATAAAAGTCCTAACCTTTAATGGTGTATATTAAGGAGTCTCTGTCCATATAATTCAAAGCTAGATCGGATTTTAACTTTGCTACCATATAATCATAATTAAAATCATACATCAACAATTTCGAAAGATCTAATACGGTAAAACCTAAATATATCGGCTTATTATAATAGTTATGCAATCTTTTCATTTGGATTGCATACATATTATTTGAAAATTGGACTGAACTTTGAAAGTTTGATTTTGCAATTAATTCCCCTGCTTCCAATCTATTGCAAGACGTCCCACTCAGCCAATTAATATTTTTACGTTTTTCAACGTTTTCATTATTTTTCCATAGACTGCATTATTTAAAAGCTTAAAAAATTAAAAAAGCTTAAAAAATCTTTTTCGAAATTATTTTTCGCCTGCGTTCAATGAAATGTATTAATGTCTATATATTTTTGTAACCAAGGTGACTGTTTAAACCGCAATATACGCGAAATCTTAGTCAACCTCAAGCCATTATTAATACATTGCTAAAGATTCCTATAATGTATGGGATACTTATTTTTCGGGTTTAAGTCAGCGATAAGCTTTTCAACTGTACATTTTGCAGTTGGCTTTTGATTTCTTGGACAAAAGGCTAAATCGTTATGAACACCATGTAGGGATGCTGGATATTCTAAGTCTACTTCAAGAATAACTCCATATTCAGAAGTTTCAAAAATTGTAAATATATTAAACGATCGAATTTCATCCTCATTTAACCACTGGAAATCATCATATCGAAGATATTGTGACATCGCCCACCCGTATAGATTATTTGAATCCATATACATTAAATATTGAGAGGGTTTTGAGCTATCATTATCATTAACCCACCACGAATGCATTTTGTATTGCTTTGCATATTTATATCTGTGAACAATTCTAGTTCTATTCAAGTTGTTTTAAGCAAAGCATCCCAAGATAACCCGGGGCTGTGTAATATTGGGATGGGTCCAATGAATAAATAGTCTTGCAAATTGAACGAAAATTTTCGAAAACATCTGTGAGTTCAGGTCATATATAATCTTTGAGGGTTTTACAATTAAAAACTCTCCACACGTTCTGAGCGTGTAAATAATCATCAACTGAGCATTCTCTATTGATTGTCTCTTGTAAACATTCGAATTTGGTCAAATATTCATATGGAGAAACTTCCTTCCTATGTACTTGATTAAATTGCGTTTGACAGTTATGAAATTATTATGTTCTAAATTAGAGCTTAGACTATCTAAACTTGCAGCCATAAATCTAAATGAGTCTAAAAAAGAGTCTAAACTATGCTCTGCAACATATGTGTATTTTGAAAGAGAAATATAAACCTTTTTATTGAGAGGTAGAACCTTAATTTCACCTTCAACTTTTAACAACTCTCTAACAAACAAATGAGCATCATAGCGTGAAAAATTATGTAAAAGTAAGGGGATAAATGAGGCAATTTTTTAATTTATTTTACAAGCTTTATGAGCTGCCACTAAATTAACCAGTTAAGTGATAATGATCCCGTACTCTATCTAAGCTTAGAATATTGCTGCAAAAATTATAGCTTTTTTAAATTTATGCTCATCTTCTAAACTCATTTCGATTGGTTTTACATTTGATAAATATTTGCTATAATGTTACAAAATATAGTCCTACATTTTCTCCACTGTATATAGCGAACTTGCACGTATGCTGATATGCTCAGGCTCGTGAAGAGCGACCCGGCCCTCAAGCACCTAAGTGGCGAATCTAATCGCTGCGACCAGCATTTGGCGGCCAGCAAACGGCCACTATTACGCTCCCAGCGCCAACAGCCAGGGCGCTTGTCGAGAAGGCCAAGGTGAGGATCGGTTGGGTGGTCTGCCGTATACGTGCAATAGACCAGCCAAAGCGGTGCTTTAAATGCCAGGGCTTCGGCTACATTGCGGCAAACTGCACCAGCGTGACGATTTGAAACGCACATGCTTCAGATGCGGGGCTATAGGCCACGTAGCAAAGAGCTGCTCCAAGCCACCAAAATGTAGCCTTTGTACACGAAAAGGCGAAAAATCTACGGACCACGCTACAGGCAGCTATAAATGCCCGGCGTACCGCGAGGCAGTACGTAAAATGAAATGTTAAGGTTACTTCAACTAAATCTTAACCACTGCATAGCTGCTCAAGCCCTCTTAGAGCAGACTGTTAGAGAAATGCGCATCGACATTGTCATTATCAGCGAACCCTTCCATATAGAGACCAACTGCCCGAGATTATGGTCCGCGGATCAGGACGGACAATCTGCGCTCTGGATATGTGGCGAACCTTCGACGTCGTTGGAGAACACAAAGCCCTTTACTGAGTTTGTACGCGCACAATATGGGAGCCTGTGGATATACAGCTGCTACCTAACTCGGAGCATGCAGCTTATCGAGTTTCAAGCTGCATAAGACGCATTAGTAGATGACGCAAGGTCATAATTGCTGGTGACTTCAACTCCCGGGCAGTGGAATGGGTTAGCCAAACAACTAACGCAAGAGTTCGTGCCCTGTTGGAAAGCTTGGCAGCCCTGTATATTGCCTTGTTAAACTCCGGGTCGGAAAACACCTTTAGTCGGGGAGGTATCGGATCGATAATCGATCTCACCTTCGCAAGCTCGTCACTTTTCGGCGCAACGAAATGGGAATTAAGCGACGTATACACCGCAAGCGACCACTCCGCTATAATATTTACGATTGGTGAAAGAACTGCAGCCAGATCGAGAAGCTCAAGTCGAAAAGCCTACCGCTTGGATACATTCGACCCCGCGGCGTTTTCGAACGCAGTCCAGTCGCTTGCCACAGCCGGCAACACAGAGAATAGAGCCTCCCAAATGTCAATCCAATTGACACGGGCCCGTGATGAAAGCATGGAAACTCGAAACGTTTCGGCGCCACCATGTACCCCATACTGGTGGAACGAGAATATTGCCGAGGCACGGCGGAAATGCATCCAAGCCAGAAGGAGATACTAGCGACCCGAGGTAGAACCAACTACGCCGAAGACCAACTAGGATATCAGAGGGCCAGAAGACTGCTAAAGAAGGCCATTCGAGATAGCAAGCAAGATTGCTTCCTGGAGCTATGCGACTCAGAAGAATACGATCCTTGGGGCAAGGCGTATAAAACTTTCGTAAAGAAACTCTCGACTTTCAGTCGATCAGGTGCTGACGATCGCCAGAAGCCTGAAGCCCAGTAAGGCGCCGGGTCCGGATGGAATTCCCAACCGAGCGCTGAAATTGGCTATGCGCCTACAGCCCGTGCAGTTCGGACAGCTCTTCAGGAGAGAACTTTCCCCTCATTATGGAAACGCCAAACACTGGTCTTGTTACCGAAGCCAGGCAAGCCGCCAGACGACCCATCGTCATACAGGCCGATTTTCCTCCTGGACACGATGGGCAAAGTGCTGGAGAAGCTTAGTTGCAGCAGTCTTGTAGCATCTGTCGAGAACAATGGAGGTTTGTCTCGAAACCAATTTGGCATCACCAAGGCAAAGTCGACAAAAGACGCTTTGGAAAAAGTCGTCGGCATAGCAACAAACGCCATCTAAGGATCGAAATGGAAAAGCGGCACAAAGAAGTACTGCCTCATTGTCACTCTAGTTGTGAAAAGCGCCTTTAACACAGCCAGGTGGGACCAAATATTGGACGCACTATCAATATTCCGCGTCCCATATTACCTTCAGGAGATGATACGCAGCTATTTTCGAGAGAGACTGCTGCAATACGACACCGCAGATGGCCCCACTACACACCAAGTGTCCGTTGGGGTGCCCCAAGGCTCAGTGCTAGGACCCCTCCTCTGGAACATCATGTACGATGGCATCCTCCGACTGCAACTTCCGATCGATACAAGTACAAGGACGATGTGGCCCTTGTAGTTGTTGGCAAGGAATTGAAGGACGTAGAGGAATCGTGCAACCACAGCATTGACCGTGTGCACCAATGGCTGGCAGCGGCTGGACTTGAGCAGGCTGCCCATAAAACAGAAGCGGTGTTAGTCAGTAACGGGAAGAAGGTGGAAACTGCGCACATAAGAGTCGGCAGCGCGGACATAGAATCAGCGAGGGCGTTAAAGTACCTGGGAGTTATGCTAAACGCAAGAATGTCGTTCAGAGAGCACTTGGAGTACGTGCACAAAAAAGCAGCAGAATCCTGTCGAGCGCTGTCCAGGATTATGCTGAACAGTCGAGGATCAAAACAGCAGAGACGCCGTCTTCTCATGACAGTAAATAAAGCGGTAATAATGTACGCGTCCACCATCTGGAGCAGAGCAATGGCTGTTCCTAGCTACAGCCGGAGCGTAAATTCTGTATATCGCCTAAGCGCTCTACGGGTCAGCTAAGCATTCCGGACGGTATCAGACGAAGCAGCGTTGGTTATCGCAGGGTCCCGCTTAATGAACTGGCAACAGAAGCGGTAGTTTGCTACAGCGCTCTGAATGGAAACAGCACAGCAAACTCGGTTCGCACAACAACAAGGAAGCAAGGCATGGAACGATGGCAAGCACGTTGGGATTGCTCATCTAAAGGACGCTGCAAAAAAAACTTGGAAGCCTGGATAAACCGCAAGTAAGGAAACACTAATTTCTACTTAACGCAGCTCCTATCTGGCCACGGATGCATCGGGAGCTACTTGAAGCGATTCGGCCACGATAACACATACGTGTGTTCTTGGTGCGGCAGTAGAATCGCAGAGGACGCCAACCACATCATCTTTGAATGTGGAAGGTTCTCAGCGAACTGGCAGGAACTGAGGGACAGCATGGGGGACCTATCACGGTGGACAATATGGTCAGGAACATGCTGCACACCGCACAAAAATGGGAAGCAACCTGCACTTTTGCAGCAGAAGTGATGCTGGAACTCAGGAGAGTTAAGCGCAATAGACGGAGAGCGGAGGAAGTTTAGGTAGCAACAACATGCCTGTGAAGCAATGATTTGCGGCCATTCCGCAGGCAATCCAAGCTACCTAATCACCACGTACCCCCTTACTATCTACATCCTTAGCATAAATTATTTAAACACTTTATATGATACTAGTGTAAATAAACAGAATACAAAAAAAAAAACACACACACACACACACACACACACACACACACACATACACACACACACGCACTTACAGACACCCAGCCATGTGGCAAGCGGCTTATAGAATACTATCACAGCTAGTCATTGCTTGTCGTATGAGGCGACTGAAATGACACGGGGATGTAATTGCTCGGAGGGGTGCTCCTAGTAGGCGAAATGATTCTGACTACCATTAACCTGGCAATGGCCAGATCGATTCAGTTCCTGATCAATTAAAGCAACTCGTGACCTCCGGCAGTGGATAGGCGCTGCACACCCGCGACGCGCCTGGCAAACACGAGAAGGCGACTGAGACTGAGACCAGTAACGCTCAGGTTGCGAACACAGGAAAACCCGATAGGACTAGACGTCCCCTGGGCTGACGGCCGACAGTATTCTAGCATCTCAGTAAGCGGAGTGAAATCTGGCCGAAATGACTGCTAGGATAATGCTGTTACCGCCCCGTCCCGTTAAAACATGGCAAATCTCCAAGCACGCTCCTCGACTCGTCGTCATTAAGTTGGTAGTATATATTCAGATGTAATATTCCTGATTAACGCGGATCTGTCTCTGAAGACTCGACCGCATGAAGGCGGGTGTTAACTCTCGCATGGCCTCATTGCTTGCAAAGACAACCATGAGATCTAGACGCGACTGTACAACGACCAAGGACAACGGCTTAGGAGTTGGGACCCAATTAAATGATTTACAATAAAAACTCCATAAATGAAGGAGAGCTGTGATGCTTTTGCAAAGAGCAGCAGAATGGCGAGATCACCACTAGGTGTAGCAACAGCCGTCCCTGCAGAGACGAACTCTGAGCGGGATCAAGCGACGGCAACTCAGAGTAGCTCTGCACTCCGAGAACTCGGGTCCGAGATTTCGAAGCTCGTAGACATGCTCGAAGATGGCAAGCGCCGCTCGATAGACAGCCTCAGAGTGCTCTACGAGTTGGCGGCAATCCAGCTGCACGACGAAGGAGCCAAGGAGGTCATTAGGAAGCACCAATCGTCTCAAACCTCTCCTCTCTTCAGGACGACGGTAGACAACAAGCGGAAGCAGGCCACGGCACGGACATCCCAAACAAAGCGACTCCGAGCACCAGTTGGTAGCCAGGCTACCGTAACAACGGTGCAGGAGTCACCGAGCCCCAAAGCGGATGGCGACAAGTGGAAGAAGGCCACGTATAAGAAAAGGAAGGAGGTTACCCAGAAAAAGAGCAAGGGTTTGCTTAAGGGAAAGACGCGACCGGATGCTATTGTCATCTCGGCAAAAGGTGAAGCGAGCTACTCACAGATACTGAGGAAAGTGAAAGCGGACGAGAAGCTGTGCGACCTCGGAAAGCGGTGACCAAAATAAGGAGGACACAGAAAGGAGAACTCCTACTTCAGCTTAGAAGCTCGAAAGAAAATTCCACAGTACTTGGGAGCCTGGTATGCGAAACGCTAGGCGAAAATCCAGAGGTTCGGACGCTGTCCCACCGAGTATCTATTGAGTGCAAGGATCAGGACGAGATCACGACCAGCGAGGACATCTGCGAGACGCTGAGGGGTAAAATCAAAACATTGGACATAGTCCCCGAGAATATTAACCTCCGAAAGGCGTATGGCCAAACTCAGCCGGCGACGAAAAGGATGCCAGCGGAAAGCGCGAAAAAAGCCCGCGATGCATTCACATTCAGCGACCATCAAGCGGTACACTTTGAGATCCACGGGAGAGGAAGGACATAACAGAATCCGAAATCAACAGGGCCTAAATGGAAGGACGGCTGCCTAGACGAGGACACCTTAAAGGACTCCATACGCCATGCTTAGTGGACATGGACCACGGACTCAGCAGAGGACATGGCACAGCAGCTCCATGCCTAGGAGGAAGCCAAGCAGAAGAGGAGCACCCTGCTACTGGTGGAACGCGGAGATCACCGACCTAAGGAAGGGTTGCCTATGTGCGAGAAGGCACTCCCAACGAGCATGGGGCCGCCCAGACTTTGCCTGTAGGTTGGAAGATCTGCGGGCAGCCAAACGAGCCCTAAAGCGAAGAATCAAACAGAGCAAAGCCGCCTGTTTCCATAAAATATGTGAGGAGGCCGATGTTAACCCATGGGGTACGGCATACAAGGTCGTAACCAAAAAGATCCGGGGCCAAGGAACAGTCCGCGTCACCTGCCCGAGTACACTAACCACTATAGTCGAGACACTGTTCCGTAGACACCCACAAATAGAGACGGTCTACTTGCCACGCAGTACGGAGCTAGTGCAGCAGGTGTCGGCAGCCGAAGTGGTGGTGACAAGCACAAATATTGGCGACAGAAAGGCCCCAGGACCATACGGTGTGCCAAACAAGGCGATGAAGGTAGCCATGGCAACGAAACCAGAAGTTTTTGCCGAGACATACTCCAGATGCCTACAGGACGAAGTATTCCCCAAGCGATGGAAGAGACAGGGACTAAATCCTTCCTCCGAAAGGGGATAAGCCAATAGAGGAACCCTCGGGATACAAGTCGATCTGCCTACTGGACACAGCGGGAAAGGTTCTGGAGAGGATCGTGTACAACCGACTACTGAGTGCCGTTAAAGAGAAAGAGGCCCTGTCCAAACACCAGTACGGATTCCGGAAAGGAAGGTCTACGGTCGACGCAATTCAGGCTATGGTTGATATTGCTGCTAAAGAAATAGAGGGAGCCCAATGAAGGTGGGGAGACAAGGAGTATTGCGTCGTGGTTACGTTAGACATCCGTAATGCCTTTAACTCAGCAAGCTGGTCTCGCATACTGGAAGCCTTAGATCGAATAGGGATACCGTCCTCTTTTCCGTATTATATCCAACTACCTGTCCGATCGGGTATTGAGTTATGATACGGATGACGGCACTAGGAGTTACATGGTCTCAGCAGGGGTCTCACAGGGGTCGGTCCTGGGACCACTCCTGTGGAACATAATGTACGACGAGGTGCTCTGAGTGCAATAGCCCCAGGGATGCAGAATCATAGGATTTGCAGACGATCTGCCCCTAGTAGAAGTGAGCAACGAAATAAAAGAAGTAGGAGCGGCTGCGAATGCAGCGATAAGGAACGTGGCCAGTTGGATGAGTGGCGCCAGCCTGGAGCTGGCGGGCCATAAAACAGAGGCTGTTCTTATCACAAGCCACAAATAAGTCGAGTTTGCTGGATTCCAGGTAGACAACGTTTGTATCGAGTCAAAGGCTTCCATTAAGTATCTGGGGGCCATGTTAGACAACAGGCTTAGCTTTCGACCTTACGTCGACTATGTTAGCCATAAAGCAGCCAAATTGCAAGCGGCCCTATCGAGGATGCTACCTAATATAGCTTTCGGCCTTGCGTCCACTATGTTAGTCATAAAGCAGCCAAAATGCGGGTGGCCCTTTCGAGGATGCTGCCTAAGATAGGGGGGCCGAGGGCAGGTAGACGCCGGCTCCTCGCGAGAGTTGTAGTCTCCGTTCTACTGTGTGCAGCACCGATATGGGCAGCAGCGGTAGCAGGCCAGAAATGACTCAGAAGGAAGCTGGCAATCCCATACAGGCTCGGCGCACTTTGCGTTATCTCTGGATTCCGGACGGTATCGGACGAGGCAGCCATTGTACTAGCGGGCATGCCGTCAGAGGATATTCTTGCGAGGAAAATGGCAAAAATATACGCAGGAAGGATAGCGATGGATGGTGCTGTCTCAATGAACGTCATCCGGAGATCGGAGAGAGCAGCATCAATGGCGACCTAGCAAGAACGATGGAATGCGGCCAACAAAGAAGGATGGACCCACTAGCTTATTCCCAACCTGGAGCAATGGACCAACAGACGGCAAGGAGAAATGAACTTCCAGCTAACGCAGTTTTTTACGGAGTACTCGGGCACGAGATCTCGAAGCACGTAGACATGCTCGAAGATGGCAAGCGACGCTCCATCCACCAGCCGACGCGGGACTCGATAGAGAGTATCAGAGTGCTCTACGAGTTGCCGGCAATCCAGCTGCACGACGAAGGAGCCAAGGAGGTCATTAGGACGCACCAATCGTCTCAAACCTCTCCTCTCTTCAGGACGACGGTAGACAACAAGCGGAAGCAGGCCACGGCACGGACGCCCCAAACAAAGCGACTCTGAGCACCAGTTGGTAGCCAGGCTACCGTAACAACGGTGCAGGAGACACCGAGCCCCAAAGCGGATGGCGTCAAGTGGAAGGAGGTCACGTATAAGAAAAGGAATGAGGTCACCCGGAAAAAGAGCAAGGGTTTGCTTAAGGGAAAGACGCTACCGGATGCTATTGTCATCTCGGCAAAAGGTGAAGCGAGTTACTCACAAATACTGAGGAAAGTGAAAGCGGACGAGAAGCTGTGCGAGCTCGGAAAGCGGTGACCAAAAAAAGGAGGACACAGAAAGGAGAACTCCTACTTCAGCTTAGCAGCTCGAAAGAAAATTCCACAGTACTTGGGAGCCTGGTAGGCGAAACGCTAGGCGAAAATCCAGAGGTTCAGACGCTGTCTCACCGAGTATCTATAGAGTGCAAGGACCTGGACGAGATCACGACCAGAGAGGACATCTGCGAGACGCTGAGGGGTAAAATCAAAACATTGGACATAGTCCCCGAGAATATTAACCTCCGAAAGGCGTATGGCCAAACTCAGACGGCGACGATAAGGATGCCAGCGGAAAGCGCGAAAAAAGCCCTTTCAGTAGGTTTCCTGAAAGTAGGCTGGGTCAACACAAGAATCCGCGAGCGGATACACATCACCAGATGTTTCAGATGCCTGGAATTCGGACACCTTGCCAGAGTGAACTGGACAGATCGAATCTGTGCCGACGATGCGGAGGAAAGGACCATCTGGCTAAGGACTGCAATCAAGAGCCACAGTGCATGCTCTGCAAGGACAGGAATGTTGACTACAAACACATCACCGGCAGCGGCAGATGCCCCGTATTTAGGAGTGCCCTGGTCAACAGAAAATGAAGTTTACACAGCTTAACCTCAACCATTGCGAGGGTGCTCAGGCCCTGCTGATGCAATCAACACGGGAGAGAAGGACTGACGTCGCAATAATCTGCGAGCCATACAAGCATATCGCTGGAAGTGGCTGGGTGGCAAGTAAATGTGGAAAAGCGGCCATTTGGTCCCTCAAATCACCGCTCCAGGAAGCCAGAACAGCACACGACGGATTCGGATACAGTTGCTACGCACCCACAAGGTGGGAACTGCGGCGATTTCAGAATATGCTGGAGGAGATATCCGAAGACGCCCGCAGCAGAGCTCCACTTGTAATAGCGGAAGACTTTAACGCTTGGGCTGTGGAATGGAGAAGCAAGAAATCCAACGCGAGAGGGACCAGTCTGCTAGAAGAGTTCGCGGAGATCGATGTGGGCCTTACAAATGATGGGCAACAGCTGACATATTGCAAAGCCGGCAGAGGTTCTATTATAGACCTTACCCTGCTAAGAATCTCGCTACATAGGCGGATTACGTGGAAAGTGAGCGATGCATTCACATTCAGCGACCATCAAGCGGTACACTTTGAGATCCACGGGAGAGGAAGGACATAACAGAAGCCCAAAACAACAGGGCCTAAATGGAAGGATGGCTGCCTAGACGAGGACACCTCAAAGGACTCCATACGCCATGCTTAGTGGACATGGACCACGGACTCAGCAGAGGACATGGCACAGCAGCTCATGGAAAACATCTCGGACGCGTGCGACTTATCCATGCCTAGGAGGAAGCCAAGCAGAAGAGGAGCACCCTGCTACTGGTGGAACGCGGAGATCACCGACCTAAGGAAGGCTTTCCTATGTGCGAGAAGGCACTCCCAACGAGCATGGGGCCGCCCAGACTTTGCCTGTAGGTTGGAAGATCTGCGGGCAGCCAAACGAGCCCTAAAGCGAAGCATCAAACAGAGCAAATCCACCTGTTTCCATAAAATATGTGAGGAGGCCGTTGTTAACCCATGGGGTACGGCATACAAGGTCGTAACCAAAAAGATCCGGGGCCAAGGAACAGTCCACGTCACCTGCCCGAGTACACTAACCACTATAGTCGAGACACTGTTCCCTAGACACCCACAAATAGAGACGGTCTACTTGCCACGCAGTACGGAGCTAGTGCAGCAGGTGTCGGCAGCCGAAGTGGTGGTGGCAAGCACAAATATTGGCGACAGAAAGGCCCCAGGACCATACGGTGTGCCAAACAAGGCGATGAAGGTAGCCATGGCAACAAAACCAGAAGTTTTTGCCGAGACATACTCCAGATGTCTACAGGACGGAGTATTCCCCAAGCGATGGAAGAGACAGGGACTAATCCTACCTCCGAAAGGGGATAAGCCAATAGAGGAACCCTCGGTATACAAGCCGATCTGCCTACTGGACACAGCAGGAAAGGTTCTGGAGAGGATCGTGTACAACCGACTACTGAGTGTCGTTAAAGAGAAAGAGGCCCTGTCCAAACACCAGTATGGATTCCGGTCTACGGTCGACGCAATTCAGGCTATGGTTGATATTGCTGCTAAAGAAATAGAGGGAACCCAATGGAGGTGGGGAGACAAGGAGTATTGCGCCGTG
Source organism: Drosophila kanekoi (assembly GCA_037075305.1). Taxonomy (NCBI): domain Eukaryota; kingdom Metazoa; phylum Arthropoda; class Insecta; order Diptera; family Drosophilidae; genus Drosophila; species Drosophila kanekoi. The sequence goes on along the minus strand of JBAMCE010000005.1, from coordinate 392,858 downwards.
GTTACGTTAGACATCCGTAATGCCTTTAACTCAGCAAGCTGGTCTCGCATACTGGAAGCCTTAGATCGAATGGGGATACCGTCCTCTTTTCCGTATTATATCCAACTACCTGTTCGATCGGGTATTGAGTTATGATACGGATGACGGCACTAGGAGTTACATGGTCTCAGCAGGGGTCTCACAGGGGTTGGTCCTGGGACCACTCCTGTGGAACATAATGTACGACGAGGTGCTCAGAGTGCAATTGCCCCAGGGATGCAGAATCATAGGATTTGCAGACGATCTGCCCCTAGTAGTAGTGGACAACGAAATAAGAGAAGTAGAAGTGGCAGCGAATGCAGCGATAAGGAACGTGGCCAGTTGGATGAGTGGCGCCAGCCTGGAGCTGGCGGGCCATAAAACAGAGGCTGTGCTTATCACAAGCCACAAATAAGTCGAGTTTGCTGGATTTCAGGTAGACAACGTTTGTATCGAGTCAAAGGCTTCCATTAAGTATCTTGGGGCCATGTTAGACAACAGGCTTAGCTTTCTAGCTTACGTCGACTATGTTAGCCATAAAGCAGCCAAATTGCAAGCGGCCCTATCGAGGATGCTACCCAATATAGGGGAGCCCAGGGTAGCCAGGTAAACGCCGGCTCCTCGCGAGAGTTGTAGCCTACGTTCTAGGGTATGCAGCACCGATATGGACAGCAGCGGTAGCAGGCCAGAAATGACTCAGAAGGAAGCTGGCAATCCCATACAGGCTCGGCGCACTTTGCGTTATCTCTGGATTCCGGACGGTATCGGACGAGGCAGCCATTGTACTAGCGGACATGCCGTCAGAGGATATTCTTGCGATGAAAATGGCAAAAATATACGCAAGAAGGATAGCGATGGATGGTGCTGTCTCAATGAACGTCATCCGGAGATCGGAGAGAGCAGCATCAATGGCGACCTGGCAAGAAAGATGTAATGCGGCCAACAAAGAAAGATGGACCCACCAGCTTATTCCCAACCTGGAGCAATGGACCAACAGACGGAAAGGAGAAATGAACTTCCACCTATCGCAGTTTTTTACTGGACACGGTGGATACGGGAAGTATCTTCACAGATACGGGCACGAAGACAATCCAGAGTGCTCGAACTGCCCAAATCTGAACGAACACCCGGAACACGTGCTGTACCACTGTCCGAGGTACAGAAATTCAGTTTGGTTTTTGACCACTCCTGAGGGGCTACTTAAGTTCATTCTGGAAGGAAGTCATAATTGGAGAGATCTGAACCAGCTCATTGTAAGCATCCAGAGGGATCTGAGACGATGCGAAAAAGAGCGGCGAAAAACAGAGATAAATAAAATAGGCAACCCATCCCCGTCGAAGTAATACTTTACGGTGATCCCGCCTAGTACGTAGGTGTTGACGGAGACAGCAAATCGTGCATACGGTTGGCCCGGGCCCAAAGTATCCTACGAAGATTTTTAACTGCATGCCGTAAGAACCCAAAAAAATAACACATACACATACACATACACATACACATACACATACACATACACATACACATACACATACACATACACATACACATACACACACATGCTCAGAGTGCATTTGCCCCAGGGATGCAGAATCATAGGATTTGCAGACGATCTGGCCCTAGTAGTAGTGGCCAAAGTAATAAAAGAAGTAGAAGCGGCAGCGAATGCAGCGATAAGGAACGTGGCTAGTTGGATGAGTGGCGCTAGCCTGGAGCTGGCGGGCCATGAAACAGAGGCTGTGCTTATCACAAGCCACATAATAGTCGAGTTTGCTGGATTCCAGGTAGACAACGTTACTATCGCGCAAAAGGCTTCCATTAAGTATCTGGGGGTGATGTTAGACAACTGGCTTCGATTTCGGCCTCACGTCGACTATATTAGCCATAAAGCAGCCAAAATGTAGGCGGCCCTTTCGAGGACGCTACCTAATATAGCTTTCGGCCTTGCGCCCACTATGTTAGTCATAAAGCAGCCAAAATGCGGGCGGCCCTTTCGAGGATGCTGCCTAAGATAGGGGGGCCGAGGGCAGGTAGACGCCGGCTCCTCGCGAGAGTTGTAGTCTCCGTTTTACTGTATGCAGCACCGATATGGGCAGCAGCGGTAGCAGGCCAGAAATGACTCAGAAGGAAGCTGGCAATCCCATACAGGCTCGGCGCACTTTGCGTTATCTCTGGATTCCGGACGGTATCGGACGAGGCAGCCATTGTACTAGCGGGCATGCCGTCAGAGGAAATTCTTGCGAGGAAAATGGCAAAAATATACGCAGGAAGGATAGCGATGGATGGTGCTGTCTCAATGAACGTCATCCGGAGATCGGAGAGAGCAGCATCAATGGCGACCTGGCAAGAACGATGGAATGCGGCCAACAAAGAAGGATGGACCCAGTAGCTTATTCCCAACCTGGAGCAATGGACCAACAGACGGCAAGGAGAAATGAACTTCCAGCTAACGCAGTTTTTTACGGAGTACTCGGGCACGAGATCTCGAAGCACGTAGACGTGCTCGAAGATGGCAAGCGACGCTCCATCCACCAGCCGATGCGGGACTCGATAGAGAGTATCAGAGTGCTCTACGAGTTGCCGGCAATCCAGCTGCACGACGAAGGAGCCAAGGAGGTCATTAGGACGCACCAATCGTCTCAAACCTCTCCTCTCTTCAGGACGACGGTAGACAACAAGCGGAAGCAGGCCACGGCACGGACGACCCAAACAAAGCGACTCTGAGCACCAGTTGGTAGCCAGGCTACCGTAACAACGGTGCAGGAGACACCGAGCCCCAAAGTGGATGGCGTCAAGTGGAAGGAGGTCACGTATAAGAAAAGGAATGAGGTCACCCGGAAAAAGAGCAAGGGTTTGCTTAAGGGAAAGACGCTACCGGATGCTATTGTCATCTCGGCAAAAGGTGAAGCGAGTTACTCACAAATACTGAGGAAAGTGAAAGCGGACGAGAAGCTGTGCGAGCTCGGAAAGCGGTGACCAAAATAAGGAGGACACAGAAAGGAGAACTCCTACTTCAGCTTAGCAGCTCGAAAAAAAATTCCACAGTACTTGGGAGCCTGGTAGGCGAAACGCTAGGCGAAAATCCAGAGGTTCAGACGCTGTCTCACCGAGTATCTATTGAGTGCAAGGACCTGGACGAGATCACGACCAGAGAGGACATCTGCGAGACGCTGAGGGGTAAAATCAAAACATTGGACATAGTCCCCGAGAATATTAACCTCCGAAAGGCGTATGGCCAAACTCAGACGGCGACGATAAGGATGCCAGCGGAAAGCGCGAAAAAAGCCCTTTCAGTAGGTTTCCTGAAAGTAGGCTGGGTCAACACAAGAATCCGCGAGCGGATACACATCACCAGATGTTTCAGATGCCTGGAATTTGGACACCTTGCCAGAGTGAACTGGACAGATCGAATCTGTGCCGACGATGCGGAGGAAAGGACCATCTGGCTAAGGACTGCAATCAAGAGCCACAGTGCATGCTCTGCAAGGACAGGAATGTTGACTACAAACACATCACCGGCAGCGGCAGATGCCCCGTGTTTAGGAGTGCCCTGGTCAACAGAAAATGAAGTTTACACAGCTTAACCTCAACCATTGCGAGGGTGCTCAGGCCCTGCTGATGCAATCAACACGGGAGAGAAGGACTGACGTCGCAATAATCTGCGAGCCATACAAGCATATCGCTGGAAGTGGCTGGGTGGCAAGTAAATGTGGAAAAGCGGCCATTTGGTCCCTCAAATCACCGCTCCAGGAAGCCAGAACAGCACACGACGGATTCGGATACAGTTGCTACGCACCCACAAGGTGGGAACTGCGGCGATTTCAGAATATGCTGGAGGAGATATCCGAAGACGCCCGCAGCAGAGCTCCACTTGTCATAGCGGAAGACTTTAACGCTTGGGCTGTGGAATGGAGAAGCAAGAAATCCAACGCGAGAGGGACCAGTCTGCTAGAAGAGTTCGCGGAGATCGATGTGGGCCTTACAAATGATGGGCAACAGCTGACATATTGCAAAGCCGGCAGAGGTTCTATTATAGACCTTACCCTGCTAAGAATCTCGCTACATAGGCGGATTACGTGGAAAGTGAGCGATGCATTCACATTCAGCGACCATCAAGCGGTACACTTTGAGATCCACGGGAGAGGAAGGACATAACAGAAGCCCAAAACAACAGGGCCTAAATGGAAGGACGGCTGCCTAGACATAGTGGACATGGACCACGGACTCAGCAGAGGACATGGCACAGCAGCTCATGGAAAACATCTCGGACGCGTGCGACTTATCCATGCCTAGGAGGAAGCCAAGCAGAAGAGGAGCACCCTGCTACTGGTGGAACGCGGAGATCACCGACCTAAGGAAGGCTTGCCTATGTGCGAGAAGGCACTCCCAACGAGCATGGGGCCGCCCTGACTTTGCCTGTAGGTTGGAAGATCTGCGGGCAGCCAAACGAGCCCTAAAGCGAAGCATCAAACTGAGCAAATCCACCTGTTTCCATAAAATATGTGAGGAGGCCGTTGTTAACCCATGGGGTACGGCATACAAGGTCGTAACCAAAAAGATCCGGGGCTAAGGAACAGTCCACGTCACCTGCCCGAGTACACTAACCACTATAGTCGAGACACTGTTCCGTAGACACCCACAAATAGAGACGGTCTACTTGCCACGCAGTACGGAGCTAGTGCAGCAGGTGTCGGCAGCCGAAGTGGTGGTGGCAAGCACAAATATTGGCGACAGAAAGGCCCCAGGACCATACGGTGTGCCAAACAAGGCGATGAAGGTAGCCATGGCAACGAAACCAGAAGTTTTTGCCGAGACATACTCCAGATGTCTACAGGACGGAGTATTCCCCAAGCGATGGAAGAGACAGGGACTAATCCTACCTCCGAAAGGGGATAAGCCAATAGAGGAACCCTCGGTATACAAGCCGATCTGCCTACTGGACACAGCAGGAAAGGTTCTGGAGAGGATCGTGTACAACCGACTACTGAGTGTCGTTAAAGAGAAAGAGGCCCTGTCCAAACACCAGTATGGATTCCGGTCTACGGTCGACGCAATTCAGGCTATGGTTGATATTGCTGCTAAAGAAATAGAGGGAACCCAATGGAGGTGGGGAGACAAGGAGTATTGCACCGTGGTTACGTTAGACATCCGTAATGCCTTTAACTCAGCAAGCTGGTCTCGCATACTGAAAGCCTTAGATCGAATGGGGATACCGTCCTCTTTTCCGTATTATATCCAACTACCTGTTCGATCGGGTATTGAGTTATGATACGGATGACGGCACTAGGAGTTACATGGTCTCAGCAGGGGTCTCACAGGGGTCGGTCCTGGGACCACTCCTGTGGAACATAATGTACGACGAGGTGCTCAGAGTGCAATTACCCCAGGGATGCAGAATCATAGGATTTGCAGACGATCTGCCCCTAGTAGTAGTGGGCAACGAAATAAGAGAAGTAGAAGTGGCAGCGAATGCAGCGATAAGGAACGTGGCCAGTTGGATGAGTGGCGCCAGCATGGAGCTGGCGGGCCATAAAACAGAGGCTGTGCTTATCACAAGCCACAAAATAGTCGAGTTTGCTGGGTTCCAGGTAGACAACGTTTGTATCGAGTCAAAGGCTTCCATTAAGTATCTGGGGGTCATGTTAGACAACAGGCTTAGCTTTCGACCGCACGTAGACTATGTAAGCCATAAAGCAGCCAAATTGCAAGCGGCCCTTTTGAGGATACTACCTAATATAGGGGAGCCCAGGGCAGGTAGACGCCGGCTCCTCGCGAGAGTTGTAGCCTACGTTCTACTGTATGCAGCACCGATATGGGCAGCAGCGATAGCAGGCCAGAAATGCCTCAGAAAGAAGCTGACAATCTCGCAATCTCAATCTCTGGGTTCCGGACGGTATCGGACGAGGCAGCCATTGTACTAGCGGCCATGTCGTCAGAGGATATTCTTGCGAGGGAAATGGCAAAAATATACGCAGGAAGGATAGCGATGGATGGTGCTGTCTCAATGAACGTCATCCGGAGATCGGAGAGAGCAGCAATGGCGACCTGGCAAGAAAGATGGAATGCGGCCAACAGAAAAAGATGGACCCACTAGCTTATTCCCAACCTGGAGCATTGGACCAATAGACGGAAAGGAGAAATGAACTTCCACCTAACGCAGTTTTTTACTGGAGACGGTGGATACGGGGAGTATCTTCACAGATTCGGGCACGAGGACACTCCAGACAGTCCACACACACACACACACACACGATAGGACTAGATGACCCCTGGGCTGACGGCCGACAGTATTCTAGCATATCAGTAAGCGGAGTGAAATCTGGCCGAAATTACTGCTAGGCGAATGCTGTTACTGCCCCCGTCCCGTTAAAACATGGCAAATCTCCAAGCACGCTACTCGACTCATCGTCATTAAGTTGGCAGTATAGGTTCAGATGTAATATTCCTGATTAACGTGGGTGTGGCTCTGAACGCTCGACCCCAAGAAGGCGGGTGTCAACCCTCGAATGGCCTCACTGCTTGCAACGACAATCATGAGATCTAGACGCGACTGTACAACGACCAAGGACAACGGCTTAGGAGTTGGGACCCAACAAAATGATGTACAATAAAAACCCCACAAATGAAGGAGGGCAGTGATGCAACAGCCGTCCCTGCAGAGACGAACTCTGAGCGGGATCAAGCGACGGCAACTCAGAGTAGCTCTGCACTCCGAGAACTCGGGTCCGAGATTTCGAAGCACGTAGACATGCTCGAAGATGGCAAGCGACGCTCCATCCACCAGCCGATGCGGGACTCGATAGAGAGCATCAGAGTGCTCTACGAGTTGGCGGCAATCCAGCCGCACGACGAAGGAGCCAAGGAGGTCATTAGGACGCACCAATCGTCTCAACCCTCTCCTCTCTTCAGGACGGTAGACAACAAGCGGAAGCAGGCCACGGCACGGACACCCCAAAACAAAGCGACTCCGAGCACCAGTTGGTAGCCAGGCTACCGTAACAACGGTGCAGGAGACCCGATCCCCAAAGCGGATGGCGACAAGTGGAAGGAGGCCACGTATAAGAAAAGGAATGAGGTCACCCGGAAAAAGAGCAAGGGTTTGCTTAAGGGAAAAGGTGAAGCGAGCTACTCACAGATACTGACGAAAGTGAAAGCGGACGAGAAGCTGTGCGAGCTCGGAAAGCGGTGACCAAAATAAGGAGGACACAGAAAGGAGAACTCCTACTTCAGCTTAGCAGCTCGAAAGAGAATACCACAGCACTTGGGAGCCTGGTAGGCGAAAATGCAGAAGTTCGGACGCTGTCCCACCGAGTGTCTATTGAGTGCATAGGGTCGAAAGCAAGCTTATTGGTCGATCAGATTCGACTTGCGTAAGCAATTTTTTAGTTTCGGGATCATGGCGATCGGAGCACTTTTACATTGCCTTGGGAAATGTCCGATTCGAAGCATCATATTAAATATGAGCACAATGAAGAAAGAGTATGCCTTTGTTGGGGAGCAGCTTTTTTGATCTGGTGTCCAGTTCGTCAGATCCAGGGCTTTTCTTGTCTTGAGTGTTTAGATTTCTGTTTCGACCTCTTTGAGAGTCACATAGACGGAGGACTAACCAGGTTGTTGTGGTGTTGCAAGCATCCTGTCTATGAAATCTTCCATGGGCGAGTGTGGGGAATCGAACAGTTTGAATCGCTCCTCTAAATGGGTGGCGAAGGTTTCAGCGCGTTATGAACTCGATCTGGCCCAGAAACCACCATCTATTTTTATGGGGCCCTTGCGGACGGGCGGTCTTTTTAGGATTTTATCAACTGCCAGAGGCTGTATCCCATGCTTGCGGCTGGGCTTGCGCCCGTAAGTTTTTTGTTGAACTGCTGGTTGCTTATGGCCGCGAGGACTTTCTAGAGCCTGTTAAATATCCTTCTGTAAATCCTGTTCACCCTTTGGTCACCGCTGCGCACGTACTCTTTGCGGAGCCGCCTTTGAATGGCAGTAGTGGGGCTGCCGCCAGATAAATTGAGTCTCAAGGGGCGATGGCTGGATCGATTCTATTCCATGCGTTGAAAGCTGGGCTGTTACTCGAATCATCGCCAAGAGATGCTCGATAGCATCCTTGATTTCCCCAGGGGAGCACAGAATCCTGTTGAGGTTGATTGAATTATTGTGTTCTGCCTGGAATCTCATTTCCCATTGCAATTTGTCGGCATTAGACTCTTCCTTTTTGGCTGCTGTAGAGGGTTGATGTGGACAGTGGCCACACGAGGACGATGGTCCGAAGAGAGGTCATATTTGGCCTTGATGGAGAGTGTTTTCTGTTAAGGGCACTATTAAGAAGTCCATAGCGCTAGGAGTGCTTTGCGAGCTGTACGCGTAGTATGTTGCGTCTCCGGTTGCCAAGACGTCGCATCTGCAGTCAATGATGGCTTCGTGTAAGCTCTGCCCCCTCGTACAGGTTCTGTTGCTTCCCCATAATCTATGCTTCGCATTCCAGTCTCCTCCCGCAATGAACATTTGTCCAAGGTTTATTAGTAGGAACTCAAAATTAGCTTTGGTCCACGGCACAGAGAAAAGCAGTTGTTAAATCTCCTCTACTGGTCCTTATCTTGACTGCGGCTATCTGCAGATGTGGCTGGGATATGTGTTCCAGGGGGTGATGGCTCAGGCTACTGCGGATTACAATGCGAGCACCTCCTGTACGGTAGTTGCTAGAGTGTTTTTATTAATTTTTTTTATTAACGCGAATCTCGATGCAACGTACGGCATCCCACCTCCCGGCCAACCGAAGAGGCGTTGAGATATATGCAGTATATATGGGGTCGTATATTTTGGTGCACATGTGCATGTGTATGTCGATGTTGTGGGTGGCGAGGAAGGCTTTTAGTTCATTAGTTTTCTTGTTAAGACTATCCGCATTCCGTAGTCAGATCCTTAAATGGCTCATTTTGATGGGATAAGGCGTAAAATCAGCGACATCCGGATGTGGTGAGTTTCAGAGCTTTTATTCTTGACGAAAACCTTTTGACTTAGCATCTTCAAGAGCCGCAATTTTAGAGCTGGTATCGTCGCTCGGCTGGTTTCCAGGAGTATTGTTGGCCTACCTTTCGTACGCCTTTTCGTCCGGTATTGTGGAGGGGAGCCGAGATATTTGGGGCAGACTTGTGTACCTTAATTCGGTCAATGTACCATTTGCAGCCTTTGTAATTTGCAGAGTGGTTTCCGCTACAATTGGCGCTGAAGAAGTCGGCTTTCTGGACTGCTTTGCAAATAGGAGATCCTGTCCAGTGCTCTTCCGCACATCTACCACAGGCGAGTTGTTTCATGCGTGTCTTCCTGACTTTCATCCGCATCGTTGTCGGCAGTGTCTAGAGCTGCAAATCTATTCGCCTTAGACGAGCATCTTTTGACGTTTATGGAACGTCGTCGCTTGGCCAACTGGCTTGGAGTACCTTTGATGCTGGCTGGTTAGATTGTCTCTTGGTCTTGCCCTTTTTGTTGGCTTGGTCAGGCGAAATAGAAGCGCTGTGGCGCTTGCGTTTGTTAGCGCCGCCCGTTTGCCATTCCGAACTCGGTGGGGCAATATAAGGCACAGTACCGCCTTGTGTGCTGGTGGTAGTTAGAGGTACGACAGGAGTTTGTTGTTGGGCATATCAACGGCGCATGAAGCGGCGGTAATAGCGGAGGCGTTTGCTATATTCGTGATATAGACCGGGTAGCAACTCGAGGCGGTAGCGGGAACATGGCTCTCGTAAAGCACAGCTCATCTAGTTGCCTGGCCTGAACAGATAATTCTGTACCGTCTGTGGATCTCATTTTGGAGATATACAATGGGTACAAGCTGTATATTTCCGAGTATTGGAGTCGCTATGCGTGTCCATGCTCAGAACTATTATTATTTGCAGAATTTACCGCAACGGTCCCAAAAAGTATCAAAAACTATACTGAATGATAACAGCTGCACTGCAAATCCGTAAATAATGCCCACACAATCAAACGGACACGCACTGTGGAGCACGCATGCAACAGATAAGAAACGTTTTGCACTCGCTTCTATGCAGCTGCAGCCGCCTGTGCTGCGTTCTATTGCCCTTGGGCAAGTTAATTTCTGTTAGATTTCTATGATATTATTAGTTTTTGCCAATTTTTGTTGTCGACAATGCCGTAGCAGCATAAGCCAAAACTTAAACAGTGACGCTTAGCGTATGAAATTATAAGCCGAATTTGGAACGTAGGTCACTTTGAATTAATCTTTTTTTAACGCCCACTTCGTCAGTAATTAAATCTAATTGAGAAAATCCCGAATTAATATAGCAGCACAGAAAGCAGTACAATCGCAAATGCAATGCTGTCGATAGATTTCAAAGAAAATGCGCATCAATGTGTGTGTGTGTACAGGTTAACCACTGATCATTGATATTTGCTGACCAAGCGTTCTGGGGAAGCCAATAACCAGAGTCATGATCGCGGCGGATATGTCATAACTAGGTTGCCAGTCGCGACGGTCATCCGACACCACACACGAGGCGCTAAAGCTGCAATTTTGAGGGCAGCGACGGCGGCTCTGTGACAGCGGACCGCGGCAGCGACGGACACAAGGGCTATCTTTGCTTATTATAACCAAAATAGTATTTCATTAGTCTACATTTTGGATACGAATACGTCGTTCTTAGTTAACTCAATTGCATTTGTATATGCAAAAACATAGACATACAAATCTACATTTACACTGATTGGAGCCCAGCGTACAAATCCGAAAGTGGGATAATTTTTAATAATTAAAAAACGGGAAGTTCACAAAATTCTCGGCAACTAAAAAACTACAAACAACAAACTACCTACAAGAAAAACTACGCTCAAAAATAAAGCCAATACTACGTTCCACGAAGAATACATTCAGTGAAGAATATCTGTGGTGACTGCAGCGAGGGAATTCATCGTAGTGTACTAGAATAGCCATTTTCCCAACAGAATCATGTAAGTGACTTTGGACGTGAGTTTTTGTAAAGAAAACATAATAAATATATTAATATTTTAAGTAAACCTATTTTGCGAATCTTTTTTATACAAGATACGATAGCGACGATAGTGTTTTTGCTCGTTTAATAGGAGGACACATTACAGATATCAAGGTGTGCTGTTCCAACTAAGCCAGACACAAACACAGATATTTTTATTTATGGATCCTGTGCATGATAATTGATGCCGCAGTGCAGAGCGCTCTCAGGACAAGCGCAGGAATCCCCAAATAGGGAAACTAGGAAAAAGGCAGGAGCTTGAACACCAAATTTCACAGGCCTCAAGTAGGCTAAGAAGCACACAAGTTTCGGTACCGGAGGTGAAAGTCTACAAAGAAGCGGAAATCATAGTGGGAGTTGAATGCAACTAGCCCCTTGACGCAGTAAAATGCCTTGCTGAGTTCCCCGGAACTCAGGGCACCTACGTATCTTGGAGGCAGGCCGCGAATGGCTCCCGTCAAGCCATCTCAATAATCAGAAGTAAAATTAAAGGTTCGGCGGACGCATGTCTCGCTTCATTTAACAAACTGTTAAACTTCGAGGCCGTCATAGCAAGGTTGGACTTCACGTATAGCGATAAGCGGCCTTTAAATGTGATCGAACGGGAAATGGCATGCTTAGACAAGGCTGCATGTCGATCCAAGAATATTACGATGAGGTTGAAAAAAACTGACGTGACTCACGAACAAGGCCCATTTGACTAATGATATGACTGTGGCAACGGGCATGTGTGAGAAATTCAGGGATAACGAGCTCCGCGTATTCGACTTAAGCGCAGTTTAACCGAAGTGCAGTTTGCAGCTCACCCTTCGGATTTGCCGATGGCGCTGGCTCTAGCCCCGGAGGTTGAGGCTAATCACGAGAAATATGCTTTCGCCGCAAGCTTTGCTAGGGGCCAAGAAGAGAGAAGTCGTCCTGAGCAGCGACCACAAGGGCGGCAGCAACAGCAACAGCAGGGAAAAAAAACCTCAGAGTGACCAGGGCAAGAATCCTCATTTCAAAAGGCAGAACGGCCAGAATACAGGTAAGGCCCAGAATAGACCGGGGTCGATAGTGCCCTAGTACCGGGTAAGCCGACTCTTCTTCCTCAAAGTATAAGCAGCCCACAAACTACCAGAAATTGTAGGGCTCAGCTATATTCAACGCAGACCAGGCTCAGTGAAATAAGCGTCCGCCCGAATCTGACCACGCGACAGCCCAAAGGGGAGACAGGGTAGATCACATGCAAGCAATCGATCCAGAGGGCGCAGAATATTACGACTCAGCACACGAGGTGTCGGGCGAGCAAGCAGATGAACATGGCGTAGATTACGAAAGCGATAGCCCTAATTTTTTAGCGGAAGGTCCCTGCTGCCGTTCATACTGCGGAGAATAGCGGGGTCAGATTTGAGATTCTTAACCGACATGGATGCGGCTAAAAATAACGTCAGGCTGCACAAACGCCTAAAAACGTGGTCCCGGTCGAATCCCCTTTTGTTCACTCCATACACGGGTCAAACAACATCGCTGAAAAATGCAAGTTGTCCATGTTTGGGTGCGACACGTTTTGTTGTTTTGTACTTAATTGCTTATCCATGTTCGATGGAATCATAGGGCTGGACCTGCTGAAGCAGGTGGGCGTAGTTTTATGCCTAAAAGAGGGCATACTAAAATATGCTGCGACTTCGGAGGCATCGCAGATCTACAAATGTACGAACGGCAATCATACGAAGAACAAAGAAATCGAGGCACCACCTGCGGTGAAGGCAGATTTCCTGCGAAAAAACAAGGCGTTTACGGACTCTTACGAGGCGATGCCTGATAACACGACTGTTGTGGCCACGATCCGTACGACCGACGAAAATGTGGTCTACTCAAAGCATAAACCCTTACCTAGGGGTGTAGAGGATTTTGTGGAGGATATCCCAGTCTTTAAATGATAGTGAAGCAAACTATGTTTTTAAAGAGCGAGAATTGCTTGCCGTCGTCTGGGCATTGGGCATACTGCGACACTTTCTATACGGGGTTAGGGATATAAACATTTTCACAGACCACCAGCCTCTCACGTTCTCGGTATCTGAAAGCAATCCCAAAGCAATAATCAAGCGCTGGAAAGCGCGCATTGATGAAACAGGAGCCAAGCTTTTCTATAAGCCAGGTATTGAAAACCATGAAGCTGACGCGCTGTCGCGCCAGAACTTGAACACCCTGCAGGGCAACCACGACGAGCCAGAATCTGACGCTACTTCAATTGACAGCGAATTGTCCCTGTCTAACACGATCCGTTCAACGAAGAAGCCTCTTAACTGCTTCCGGAACCGGACTGTATAAGAAGACGCTCGCTTTCCTCTAATTGCAATTTCATACTTTTCGGCAAAAAACTCGCCATATAATAATTTTAACCGATAGGGACGCCCTTATCGAAACAATGAAGACCATCATTAACCCAGACGTGGTGAATACATTTCATTATACTCTTCCAGTTTTGGCCAGTTCCCAACACGAGTTGGTACTGGCCTTCCCAACTACGAAGTTCTGGTATTGCAAAAACTTCGTAGCCCATGTGTTCGACGTCGGCGAAAGAAGAGAAATCGTCACCAAGGAAAACAATCGATAGGGCGGCTCAATAGAACGTGAAACAGGCCATGTCGGAGTACTATTTCCCTAGAATGACCAAATTAGATAACTAGTTTGTCTTGAATTATAAAATTTGCACAAAAGCAACATACGACAGGCACCTGAAAAAACAAGAACTCGGCCAAACGCCAGTCTCCTCGGAAACTAGAAAAATGTTGCATACCGACATTTTCTCCACTGACAAAAAATTCTTCTTGACATGCGTAGACAAATTCTCAATGTTCGCGGTGGTGCAGCCTATCGCATCTCAAACGAGAGAAGACCCGTGACCACCTCTGCTGGTTTTAATTGATATTTTCCAGTTGGCAAAGCAGGTATTTTGAGTCAATGAACTCGCATTCAAATCAGAGATCATTAAGTGTCTGCTATTGAATAATTACGGGGTGAACGTGGTAAACGCGCCTCCCCTTCATAGCACGTCTAATGGGCAGGTAGAAAGCTTTCACAGCACCCTGCTAGAAATAGCTAGGTATTTAAAGCTTCAAAGGGGTATAGTTGACACAGTCGACCTTATCCTGCAGGCCACTATCGAGTATAATAGCTCAATCTACTCAGTAATTGAGAAGACGCCTTCAGATATCTACTCTTCACCGGAAGGTACCCGCTAGGTTAGGGATAAGATAGAAGGGGACCAAATTCAGCAGAACGCCACGGTTAACCAAAGGCGTCAGAACAGAGTTTTTAAAGTAGGTGAAATTTCCTTGTCAACACAAACTGCAGATTAGGCAACAAGATATCACCCTTACGTTTCGAAAAAAAAGTTGAAGTGGACTTAGGGACAACGGTCCTCATTGAGGGGAGGGTGGTCCACAAGGACAACCTCCGATGACGTTTAAAAGAAAGAGAAATCGATTTTTTACCTCTTTACTAATATTAGTTTAAAGGTTAACGTTTATTTTACTTTCAATCATGGCCATGACGACGGCACGGGTGACCGACAATGCGCACGCGGCCTACATACCTATCATGGACGGAGAGATCTTACTATAGGACAGCTACGGATACATACCTCACACTACCAACCTCACGGACTACGAGACAATGACTGAAGAAACTATGAAACTAACGGGACTATTTCTACATTCCAATGTGAGGAAACTGCTGGAAGTTGTCACGGGACATGTTCTGGATATGTTGGCCGCCCTCGATGTGCGTGAGAACAGCCCTTAAGTTTGTAGCAGGCATTTCGGACGCAAACGACTTTAGGAAAGTAGAACACACGCAACAGAATAATGATAACAGAAATAGGGAACCTTATGCTTACTTTAATTTAAGAAAAAATAAATGAAATAAATCCAACAATTATTGATCATTCTGATTTAATGAACATTCTCACTGACCAAGTCACAGGGACCCAATTTGAAAGTATCTAATATTAAAGTAGAACATAAGAACGATGTGATAACCTTCATAATTCAGTTCCCTATAATAAGCAAGCAATGGTGGCTGATTGCGATGGCCAGATTTTAGCTGTAGCAATTTGTTCCCAAGCAGCAATATAGAACTGCCATATTCGCGCGCAAGGCCTCCATGCAGGAGGTCCAGCTCATTTCCTCGGCCCTGCCACCATAGTGGACAACGGCATAACATCATAGACGATCGCAGCGCAATACTTAGCTATGACGACAGTGCCGCAAAGAAAGTAGATGGGACAAGCCTGGTGAAATTCACGTTTCATTAGTCGCAGGAGCGTGATAAACGGTTCTCGGCAGTAGCGGCATCCCCGTTACCAAACATCAGCGGTCATGACAGAGTGCTCATACTCCCCACATTCATCGTCTGACTGAGTACAACCTCAACGTCATTAAAGAGGTAAGAAACAGTGTCGCAGTAGGAAACATATCGTTAATTTCCCTTAGCATAATGTTGTTAGCTTACGCTATGAGAGCTGGGGTTTACTGGCTTCATCAGCTGGTGATCAAAAGCCGAAACTCCCGAAAAATCGCGCAGATACCGGAAAACTTAAACGCCACAGTGGACGGTCGGTCTTCGAGATGGGGAGTAGTTTACCACTGACTGTTGGTATGTGCTGACCCAGCGCTCTGGGGACGCCAATGACCAGAGTAAAAATTGTATTTCATTATTCTAAGTTTCGGATACGAAAAAAGCAGAGCGTACCGCTCCCCTTAATAAACCGTCGTAGTTGGTGCGAGGCCGAGACCCGCTAGTGTAGTTAGTGCGAGGCTAAGGCCCGCTAGTGTAGTTGGTGCGAGGCCAAGGCCTAGCTAGCGTAGATGGTCGAGGCTACGACCCGCCAGAATAGGTAGAACAGGGCTGCGGCTCGGTAGAGTAGTTAAGATAGAAGTGGTGCGAGGCAAGCTTTGGTCGAAAACATTCACTTTCCCCCCTTTAAACCCTCTGTACCAGCGAACTTATAAATGTCTTTTAACTCGCTGGACCCGGTAAGACTGAGTCTCGTACCCCGGCCAGTAGCTTCTTTACAAGTGGCGCCCGAGCAGGGACGTAGAGGCGTTTAGGGGCGTGGCATAGTTGCGGATTAAAGCCCCGCAAGTATGCCCAAATAAGTGTTTTTTTTATTTTTTTAAATTTTTTGCATACAGGGTATTTTTAAGTCAGGAATACCATAGGATGTATGTACCCCAGTAGAGGAGAAGAAAGAAGAAAGGCGTGACATATGGGTAAAATGCGAGTACAGGGTATGAGGTAGTCGAGTATACCCTGACAAGTGCATTTCATACCCTATGTTAGTCATCAAAATGAAAACCTGCAAGATCTAGGCAGACAAAAATGCGCACAGATCTCGAGCACATAAAGGAAAAACAAAAAAAAAAAATTAGAGAGATAACGGCCGGCCGAAAAATACAGCGCGCGCGTGCCAGACGAGCGACATCGAGACCACGCTTACGTGTGCACAAACGCGCGTCGCAGTCGACGTCGGCGTCGAAGGGCCGTTAAGGCGTCACAATTGTACAGTCGAACGAATTCAGTTCACGCGCGGTGAAAACTGAATTCGTCAGTACGGTTGAGGAAAGGATTGTGAACGGGTGTGTTGGAAAGTAAAAACGGAACGGACAAGTGAGAAACAACAAAACATTAAGTGAACAATAAAAACAGACAAGCACAAAACAGTTTAAACGGACGAGAATTAAAAGTTAAAAGAACATTAAGTGAATTATTTTTTTTTGTGAAGTGACCAAAAAAAAAAAATAATAATAAGAAACAGTTTTGTGAAATAAACGGGAATACGCAAGGATAATAATAACAAAGATAAATCAAAAGAAAAAAAGGATAAATACATATACAGTCGAGGATAAATAAACTGAACAAGAGCCCACAAAAGAGAGAAGTCAAAGTGGGCACGTAGAGTGAGTAACAGGAGCTCAAAATGGAGTCGGGTGAGTGCCAAAATCCGGGTGTAGGCGTGCGCTGGATCCACCAGCGACGCAAGGACGAGTTGGCAGCGATCGCCCATAAGTTCTGGTTGGAAAAGGAGGGGTGGACAGGCTGCGTAAGCGGCTATCCATTTTTGTGCAGGGTGGCGGCCATACATCTGGGATTTGGGCTCGGCTTGCCGAGTTAGAATCTCAGACTGCCAAAACCTTAGAGCCGCTTCCTTGGGGCGCCTTACCCGACGCTGACGGTCGGCCGCGTCAAAAATCGGAACCGGACCTGAGAGGTCACATCTGTATGAGCGTTCGCAGAGCCCGACCCCTAGCTTAGCCGTCACGGGTGTAGCGGAGGCTCGCGAGGTGGTAGGCAATAGTGACTCTTATGTTCCCCGGCCGTATCCTCAGTCAGAGGCCAAGCCTCTCGCAATCGTTCCGGAGCACGTCCGAAAGTGGGGCATGAGGTACGATGGCCGTTCCGACCCCCTTGGGTTCCTAGAGGACTTAGAGGAGCGTGCCATTACGTACGGCATAGCCCTCGATCGATTGCCTCGGGCCATGAGCTAGGTATTCTGCGACCGGGCCGCTCGTTGGTTTTTGAGTAGTGGGCTGAGGGACGTGCCACGGTCGGTGTTTAGGAGAGGTTTCTTAGAATTCTTTCTACCACCCCGCAACTTCGTGAGGCTGGAAGACGAAATCCAATCCCGCCGGCAGCGTGTGGGGGAAGATTTGAAAGAATACCTAATAGAGCTGAAAGCTTTGATGCACCACGCCAGGTATGAGCCGGCGCAGGAGTTGCACCGGATATATGAAAATGCCGCCCCCGAATACAGGCTTTACGTTCGGAGGAACGTTTGTTCCACCCTGTCCCAGCTGACTCAGCTCGCTGTGGAGTATGAAACGGTGATGAGGCAGCGAGCGGAATACTCCGGAAACAGAGCAGGGAGTCAGGTGGCCACGGGCTCAAGTAGCGTGGAGTGTGGAAGGACGGTACAGCCACCGGGGGACACTCTAACCCATTCCGGTCGACTCCCAACGGATCCGGCAAGAGACCGGAACCGGGTACGATCTGCGACGATCATGTTGCAGATGCGCACAGGAGGGGCACTTTGCCAGGGAATGTGCCAATGCGCCCGTTTTGTTTTGTTGGATGTCTGGGTACCGGGGCAGAAGTAGCCAGGATTGTTGTCGCCGCATGAAGGCGGAAAACGGGCAACGGCGTCGCGCAGGTCATTGTCGGTTCGATGCCGACACACACGGGACTTGGAAGTAGTACACCCACTTATGATGGAGGGTGGCCGAATCGTCGCCACGGTGGAGATTGGCGGGCGGACGATGCCTGCTACTATTGATACCGGGGCCACTCGCAGCTTCATGAGTGAAGACTGCGTGCGCAAGTTGGCGATTCGGGGGAGAGTGGAGAACGTACAGGCTCACATTCGTCTGGAATCGGAGCTGACTCCCTTCGAGGGGCTGCAGGGAGTCTCGCACATCGAGCACAGGATCAGGCTTAAGGATGATAAACCTTAAAAACAGAGATATTACCCGAAGAACCCGGCTATGCAAAGGGTGATTGATGAACAGGTGGACGAGCTGATCCAGGCTGGTAGTGGTAGCGTAGCGTAGTCCACACAGCGCCCCAATCGTCTTAGTCAAGAAGAAGACTGGCAAGTGGCGCATGTGTATCGACTATCGACAACTCAACGCGCATTCCGTCCCAGATGCTTATCCTGTTTTCAGGATTAATCACATCCTTGAGCGGTTGCGCCACGCCCGGTTCAGCTCCACCCTGGATTTAAAGCACGGGTACTGGCAGATACCGATGGCAGCCGATAGTCGGGAATGTACGGCGTTCACAATTCCCGGAAGAGGTCTTTTCCAGTGGCTGGTGATGCCATTTGGCTTATACTCGGCGTGTGCGACCTTCCAGCGAGCCTAAGACACGGTCATAGGGCCGGAAATGGAGCCACATGCGTTCGCCTACCTAGACGTCGTGGTAATAGGGGCAACGAAAGAGCAACATGTAGAGAACTTGAGGAAGGTGTTCCGCCGGTTAGGGGCGGCTAACTGAATAGGAAGAAGTGCAGTTTCTTCCAGGAGAGGTTGGTCTACCCATTAAATGTTATTTGTGGGGAAGGAATACGTACCGATCCAGAGAAGGTGGAGGCGATATGTAACCTGAGGGCCCCGACAAATTGTAAGGAGTTGCGGCAGTGTCTCGGGACGACGCAGGTACAGCCGCTAACAGTGCTCTTCAAGAAGGGGCGGAAATAGGCATGGGAACAAGAACAGGAGGAGGCATTGCGTCAATTGAAGGACTGCTTGACGACTGCCCCTGTGTTGGCTTGTCCAGACTTTTCCGCCGGTTTCGTCCTCCAGACAGACGCGAGCGAGTACGGCCTCAGCGCAGTGCTGACGCAGACGATAGAACGGCATGAGCGGGTCACAGCGTACGCGAGCAGAAAGTTGCTAAAGGCCGAAGTGAACTACTCCCCTACCGAGAAGGAGTGCCTGGCAATTGTTTGGTCGAAAAGGAAGTTGCGTTGCTACCTAGAAGTGTACCGGTTCGACGTGATAACGAACCATTTGGCCCTCAAGTGGCTCAATTCGGTTGAGAGCCCATCAGGAAGAATCGCGCGATGGGCATTGGAACTGCAACAATTCCAATTCGACTTTCACTACCGATGAGGGAAGCTCAACGTCGTGGCTGACGCACTATCAAGGCATCCTCTAGAAACCTGTCAGCAAGCAGTGGTGGCCGAGCCTCCCTGCAAATGGGTCGCGAGTATGCGTGCCAGGATCGCCGAAGAGCCAGCCAAGTTCCCGGACCACGTAGAAGTGAATGGGCAGCTATATAGACATTTGGGCCACCGGACGGACGACGAGGATTACATTCCCGGGAAGGTATAGGTGACCAGTGGTCAACGGCAGAGGGTATTGGCGGAATGCCATGATGCCCCCACGGCCGGGCATCAAGGCGTGAGGAAGACAGTGTCGAGGCTAGCACAAAGGTACTACTGGCCGGGTATGTTCCGTGACGCCGCCAAGAACGTGAAGTGTTGTGAAACCTGCCAAAAGTTCAAGAGTGAGCAACTTAAACAGGCTGGACGCATGTTGACGAGGCAGGTGGCAGAGCCGATGGCAGTACTGTGAGATGCAGATTCGGAGTGCCCAAAACGTTCGTGTGCGACAACGGGGTACAACTCACAAGCCGGAGTTTCAAGGCTTTTCTGGAGTCCTTGGGTGTAGAGGTCCAGTACACCGCACAGAAAATCCTACCGAGAGGACTAACAGGACCGTGAAGACCACGATAGCGCAATTTATCGAGGGCCACCAGATTTCGTGCGACGAACTCTTGCCCGAGATATCGCTGGCGGTCAATACAAGCGTGTCGGATTTATATCCCCCAATATTGTGGGCCTAGTGAAACCGGGCGAACATAAGAAGAGGGTGGCCAACATCTCGCAACTGAAACCATTCCACAGAGAGACGACGGAGGACGAAAGGGAAAACCCAGGGCACAGGGGTGCCCACGAGTAGGCGAAGGATGGAACCCGAGATCATCACAAGGAGGCACAGGTCCGCCTCTTCCGAAGCAGACGCACAGACTTGCAAGCTTCTGACGGAGAGGAGCACTACAGCGTGACGCTAAACGCCAGAGGCGACGTTACTGTCGCCTGCCCGAAGTAAGGGGGTGTGAGGCGGCTACTAGGATTAGCCTTCCCACAGTTTTGAACTCACGGCAAGGAGCCGTATTATTTGATAATTTGGCAAGGAGCCGCATTATTTGATAATTTGTAATAGTAGTTGTAATAATAATGATAATATGTAATAGTATAAGATAATAGATTTGAATTTGACCGCCGGCCGCCGCTGCAACCGTACGTTGCTGATTGGTTGCTCAACACCGCCTACAAGAGCGCAGCTTCAATTTGGCGGCGAAGAGCAAAAGCTCCGAAGCGAAGTTGCGAAAGCTCGCGGCGAAGTTGAGCGGCCGAGGCAAGCACATGGCTCGCTAGTGAGCGAGCCGGGACTTTTTGGAGAACTATCGCGGTGAGTAGACGAGGTAAGAAGAGGCGTGCCAACGGCAAATCTAAAGTGTACGGCAGAGCGCTAGGGCTCCAATACAGTGCGGTAGGGCCATAGTTGAGGAACTCGGTAGGGTAGAAGTTAATCAAACAAATGAATAAAGTGAACGTGGCTAAAGCAATGAAGAGAAATGTAAATCTTTGTACTCTCGGGCTGTACTATCTGTGCTAAACTTCGGAAATGACCGATGTTCACCCTAACCTAAGGCGATAGTGTAGTTGGTGCGAGGCCGAGACCCGCTAGTGTACCTGGTGCGAGGCCAAGGCCCGCTAGTGTAGTTGGTGCGAGGCCAAGACCCGCTAGTGTAGTTGGTGCGAGGCCAAGGCACGCTAGCGTAGATGGTCGAGGCTACGACCTGCCAGAATAGGTAGGACAGGGCTGCGGCTCGGTAGAGTAGGTAAGATAGAAGTAGTGCGAGGCAAGCTTTGGTCGAAAACATTCACTTTCCCCCCCTTAAACCCTCTGTCCCAGCGAACTTATAAATGTCTTGTAACTCGCTGGACCTGGTAAGACTAAGTCTCGTACCCCGGCCAGAAGCTTCTTTACAATATTCAAAAAAAATTTATGAATAATAAAGAGCCGCAATTATTTCTACATATAAGCCCATTCTTAATAATATAAAATTTATTTTGACAGAGTTGGCTACGCTAAACAGATTAGATAGGCACAAGGTATACTATAACCATGTCAGATATAGACTCACTCATTAGGCTTACATATAGAGATGAGCCAGATTTTCGAACTTGCGCACTAAACGTGCTGCGACTACATAAAGATTTCATAAAGGTGTATGATTTTGAAAACGAATACATGGTCATGTTCAATACTCCTTCGGGTCCGTTGATACATTGTTCAAAAATCGAAAGGGGAATTATACTAAGTACGTTGCCATATGTCTTAGTAAAATTAGTTACTGAAGAACACCCAATTTTGGGACCAGGAATGATACTAATGGTACGATTGCACAGATAAACAAACCTAAGGCTCACATATAAGATATAAATATTAAATAAAACTAAGAAGTGCCACATGGAATGGCACCAAATAGTGGAAAAAATAAAGTTGCACAGATCAAATTTCGATAAATCTTATAAGTGCTTAAGTAAGAGTTCACCAGTTTTGCAACCGACCATAATTAAACACACTGAGATTCTTATATATGAATACGATGAGATCAGAAGTTTAATTGAGAAGTGGCAGCATAAACTCACGAGCTTACACAGAGTCCAAACTTCAGACGTTTTACAACGTCTAAGGGATAATCTGGTAAACTAAAGCGAAAGGTATAATCTCCAGCTTTATTTACCATCCACATTAAACACGCCAGTAACGAATGATAAGTCACTCGTAACAAACGCCCAACGAGAAGACATAAAGTTAGTAAACATGGCGCAGACAGTTGTAAAGTTTTTAAATTTAGCTTCGTCACTCTTACCAGAGTTCGATGGAAAAGCCGAAAACCTACAAAGTTTCTTGGATGCATTGAATCTAATAGATTCATTAAAAGGCACCGCCGGCAACGGCCCCTGCGGATGTGGCCCACCGAATGATGAGCCAAGAGACCGGAACCGGGTACGATCCGCGACGAGCATGTTGCAGATGCGCACAGGAGGGGCACTTTGCCAGGGAATGTCCAAATGCGCCCGTTCTGTTTTGTTGGATATGTGGGTAGCGGGGCAGAAGTAGCCAGGATTGTTGTCGCCGCATGGAGGCGGGAAACGTGTAACGGCGTCGCCCAGATCAGGGTCGGGTCGACGCCGACACACACGGGACTTGGAAGTAGTACACCCACTTAAGATGGAGGGTGGCCGAATCGTCGCCACGGTGGAGATTGGCGGGCGGACGATGCCTGCTACTATTGATACCGGGGCCACTCGCAGCTTCATGAGTGAAGACTGCGTGCGCAAGTGGGCGATTCGACGGTGACGTCTCCGGTCACGGGGCCTGGAACCAGCGAAGAGCCGAAAGAAGGCCTCACTCGCAAAAGGCCGTTAAGGCGTCACAATAGTACAGTGGGACGAATTCAGTTCACGCGCGGTGAAAATTGAATTCGTAAGTACGGTTGAGGAAAGGATTGTGAACGGATGTGTTGGAAAGTGAAAACGGAACGGACAAGTGAGAAACAACAAGACATTAAGTGAACAATAAAAACAGATAAGCACAAAACAGTTTAAACGGACGAGGATTAAAAGTTAAAAGAACATTAGGTGAATTTTTTTTTTTTGTGAAGTGAACAAAAAAAAAATAATAATAAGAAACAGTTTTGTGAAATAAACGGGAATACGCAAGGATAATAATAACAAAGATAAATCAAAATAAAAAAAGGATAAATATATATATACATATATATACAGTCGAGAATAAATAAACTGAACAAGAGCCCACAAAAGAGAGAAGTCAAAGTGGGCACCTAGAGTGAGTAATAAGTGCTTAAAATGGAGTCGGGTGAGTGCCAAAATCCGGGTGTAGGCGTGCGCTGGATCCACCAGCGACGCAAGGACGAGTTGGCAGCGATCGCCCATAAGTTCGGCTATCCACTTTTGTGCAGGGTGGCGGCCATACATCTGGGATTTGGGCTCGGCTTGCCGAGCTAGAATCTGAGACTGCCAAAACATTAGAGCCGCTTCCCTGGGGCGCTTTACCCGACGCTGACGGTCGGCCGCGTCAAAAATCGGAACCGGACCTGAGAAGCTCACGTCTGTATGAGCGTTCGCAGAGCCCGACCCCTAGCTTAGCCGTCACGGGTGTAGCGGAGGCTCGCGAGGTGGTAGGCAATAGTGACTCTTATGTTCCCCGGCCGTATCCTCAGTCAGAGGCCAAGCCTCTCGCTATCGTTCCGGAGCAAGTCCGAAAGTGGGGCATGAGGTACGATGGCCGTTCCGACCCCCTTGGGTTCCTAGAAGACCTAGAGGAGCGTGCCATTACGTACGGCATAGCCCTCGATCGATTGCCTCGGGCCATGAGCTAGGTATTCTGCGACCGGGCCGCTCGTTGGTTTTTGAGTAGTGGGCTGAGGAACGTGCCATGGCTGGTGTTTAGGAGAGGTTTCTTAGAATTCTTTCTACCACCCCGCAACTTCGTGAGGCTGGAAGACGAAATCCGATCCCGCCGGCAGCGTGTGGGGGAAGAATTCAAAGAATACCTAACGGAGCTGAGGGCTTTGATGCACCACGCCAGGTATGAGCCGGCGCAGAAGTTGCACCAGATATATGAAAATGCCGCCCCCGAATACAGGCTTTACGTTCGACGGAACGTTTGTTCCACCCTGTCCCAGCTGACTCAACTCGCTGTGGAGTATGAAACGGTGATGAGGCAGCGAGCGGAATACTCCGGAAACAGAGCAGGGAGTCAGGTGGCCACGGGCTCAAGTAGCGTGGAGTGTGGAAGGACGGTACAGCCACCGGGGGGACACTCTAACCCATTCCGGTCTACTCCCAACGGATCCGGCAAGAGACCGGAACCGGGTACGATCTGCGACGATCATGTTGCAGATGCGCACAGGAGGGGCACTTTGCCAGGGAATGTCCCAATGCGCCCGTTTTGTTTTGTTGGATGTGTGGGTACCGGGGCAGAAGTAGCCAGGATTGTTGTCGCCGCATGAAGGTGGAAAACGGGCAACGGCGTCGCGCAGGTCATTGTCGGTTCGATGCCGACACACACAGGACTTGGAAGTAGTACACCCACTTATGATGGAGGGTGGCCGAATCGTCGCCACGGTGGAGATTGGCGGGCGGACGATGCCTGCTACTATTGATACCGGGGCCACTCGCAGCTTCATGAGTGAAGACTGCGTGCGCAAGTGGGCGATTCGGGGGAGAGTGGAGAACGTACAGGCGCACATTCGTCTGGAATCGGAGCTGACTCTCTTCGAGGGGCTGCAGGGAGTCTCGCACATCGAGACTCGCACGCCGAGACCCGCTAGTGTACCTGGTGCGAGGCCAAGGCCCGCTAGTATAGTTAGTGCAAGGCTAAGGCCCGATAGTGTAGTTGGTGCGAGGCCAAGACCCGCAAGTATAAATGGTGCGAGGCCAAGGCCCGCTACTGTAGTTGGTGCGAGGCCAAGGCCCGCTAGCGTAGATGGTCGAGGCTACGACCTGCCAGAATAGGTAGGACAGGGCTGCGGCTCGGTAGAGTAGGTAAGATAGAAGTAGTGCGAAGCAAGCTTTGGTCGAAAACATTCACTTTCCCCCCCTTAAACCCTCTGTCCCAGCGAACTTATAAATGTCTTGTAACTCGCTGGACCTGGTAAGACTGAGTCTCGTACCCCGGCCAGAAGCTTCTTTACAATATTCAAAAAAAAATTTATGAATAATAAAGAGCCGCAATTATTTCTACATATAAGCCCATTCTTAATAATATAAAATTTATTTTGACAGAGTTGGCTACGCTAAACAGATTAGATAGGCACAAGGTATACTATAACCATGTCAGATATAGACTCACTCATTAGGCTTACATATAGAGATGAGCCAGATTTTCGAACTTGCGCACTAAACGTGCTGCGACTACATAAAGATTTCATAAAGGTGTATGATTTTGAAAACGAATACATGGTCATGTTCAATACTCCATCGGGTCCGTTGATACATTGTTCAAAAATCGAAAGGGGAATTATACTAAGTACGTTGCCATATGTCTTAGTAAAATTAGTTACTGAAGAACACCCAATTTTGGGACCAGGAATGATACTAATGGTACGATTGCACAGATAAACAATACTAAGGCTCACATATAAGATTTAAATATTAAATAAAACTAAGAAGTGCCACATGGAATGGCACCAAATAGTGGAAAAAATAAAGTTGCACAGATCAAATTTCGATAAATCTTATAAGTGCTTAAGTAAGACTTCACCAGTTTTGCAACCGACTATAATTAAACACACTGAGATTCTTGTATATGAATACAATGAGATCAGAAGTTTAATTGAGAAGTGGCAGCATAAACTCACGAGCTTACACAGAGTCCAAACTTCAGACGTTTTACAACGTCTAAGGGATAATCTGGTAAACTAAAGCGAAAGGTATAATCTCCAGCTTTATTTACCATCCACATTAAACACGCCAGTAACGAATGATAAGTCACTCGTAACAAACGCCCAACGAGAAGACATAAAGTTAGTAAACATGGCGCAGACAGTTGTAAAGTTTTTAAATTTAGCTTCGTCACTCTTACCAGAGTTCGATGGAACAGCCGAAAACCTACAAAGTTTCTTGGATGCATTGAATCTAATAGATTCATTAAAAGGCACTCATGAACTAACTTCTGTAAGCATTATAAAGACTAAACTTAAAGGCCATGCTAGAAATTTGATAAGTAATGAGCAGACAATTCTTGCCATTATTAACCAATTATCCAAAGCTGTAAATGGAGAATCTGTGGAAGTTATATCTGCAAAACTCCCTAATCTGCAGCAAAAGAGCAAAACGGCAAGTCAGTATAGAAGAAATTAAAAATTGACCCAGTCTCTTGAAGAAGCTTATATCAGTGATGGTCTAAGCCCGGAACTAGGTAACAAATACAGCTTGGCATTAGCTGTAAAGGCCATTACGCAAAATTGGGCCATTGATAAGGTAAAATTTATTATGCAAGCAGGCACCTTCCACACCATGAACGAAGCGGTATCAAAATTTGTAAGTAGTTGCACAGAAGCAACTGGCCAGTCCAACAGAATCTTATTCTGCCAGAATTACTCTCAGCTCAGCTCATGTGGTAACAACATGGTGGTAACAAGTTGGTGCAAATTTCGCTATACCGTGTGACGGAATAATAGGCATAGATTTCGTTATAGGTCTTAATTGCAAAATATACCTAAAACCGCCCAAAGAATGGTTTTTCATAAGACCAAACAACATAAAAGTCCAAATTTATGTTCCAATAACATACTGTTCTGGTAACAATTCAATACTTCTACCAGCAAGATCAGAAGTTGTGCAAAAAGTTGAAATTAACTTCAAGTGAAGATAGTATATTCATCCCAAATCAGGAGATTCAATCTGGTATTTACGTTGCCAACACAGTTGCAACACAAAAGAATACATTTGTCCGATTTCTTTATACGACCTATAAAGACCAATTAATAATAAATAATCTAAACTTTGAACCAGTTTCGAACTACCAAGTAGTTCAAACCACTCCAGATAAACAGAAAAAAAACAGTAATAGCTCAACTAAGTAAAAACTCTTCAAAACAAAGCATAATGGAATTATGCACCAAGCATTGTGATGTATTCGGACTTGAAACCAAATTATCTGTGTCAGAATACAATATCTCACTTTTAATAGTTCCAAAGAAAGCATTTCCAGGCTCAGAAGATAAGTCAGATAAATAAAAAACAGTTGTCTGATAAATTTCTACTACCTTGAATTGATTATATTTTAAATCATTTTGGTAGAGCAAAATATTTTTCATGCATTTACTTAATGTCAGGTTTTCACTAAATTGACCTTGAAGAAAGTTCAAGAAATATAACGTCCTTTTCTCATATCACTTTACGCGATTACCTTTTGGTTTAAAAATAGACTTGAACCTTCTCAAGCAGTCCTTTATATGGATTATCTAATAGTTATAGGTTGTTCCGAAAAACATATGCTTAAAAACTTAACTGATGCTTATGAGAAATGTAAGAAATACAACCTGAAGTTACATCCTGAAAAATGTTCATTTTTAAGCATGAAGTCACATTTCTGGGACACAAATGCACCGATAAAGGAATCTTGGCAGACGACAAAAAGTACGACGTTATTTAAAACTATCCAGTCCCACACTATGCGGACAGCACTAGGAGATTCGTTGCATTCTGCAATAATTATAAACGTTTTATTACAAATTTTGCGACTATTCTCGTCACATAACAAGATTATGTAAAAAAGTTGTTAAGTTCAAATGGACAGGCGACTGTCAGCATGCCTTCGAACATCTCAAATTGGCACTATTAAACCCAATATTATTACCCAGATTCCCAGATTTCAGCAAAGAATATTGTGTAGTAACTGACGCAAATAAGCAAGCCTCTGGAGCGGTTTTAACTCAAAACCATAATAGACTACAACTTCAAATTGCATATGCATCAAGTTCATTTACTTATGGTGAAAGTAATAAAAGTACAACAGAACAAGAATTAGCAGCAATACACTGTACAATTACACATTTTCGACCATATATTTATGGCAAACATTTTACAGTCCGAACAGATCACAGACCATTAACATATCAGCGACTTCACTTGCTTCACCAGCAAAGCAAAGTACCTAGAGCTAGTCAAGGACTTATCGACTGCTTCATGTCTGAGTGCTCTAAAGCGTTTCACCGCCACTCGTGGCAAACCGAGTCAGATCTGGTCCGACAACGCAACAAACTTCGTTGGAGCTAAGAATGAGCTGGTTGATTCGAAAGTCTCTTGCTTAGCGATCCCCACATGGAAGCAGTTCGGCAGCTCTGCCTCGCCGATGACATCGAGTGGAAATTCATTCCCCCCGTTCTCCGCACTTTGGTGGACTATGGGAGGCGGCAGTGATGACCTTCGTACTCTTGTTTTCCAAATCACAGCTATTGTAAACTCACGCCCATTACTTTCGCTTTCAGAGAACCCAGCAGATCTAGATGTCCTGACTCCTGCTCATCTACTGATTGGTGGTCCTTCAGCAACTATCATCGAGCCAGACTTGACAAAATTAAACTACGACCGTTTGGATGGCTGGCAGCGTGTGACACAGCTACAGCAGGTGTTCTGGGCTCGACGGCGTGAAGAGTACCTCACCCTACTACAACAGCGAGCTTAATGACGCACCCAAACACAAGCGTTGTGCATCAACGACATGGTGCTCGTTAAAGAAGAAAATCTGTCTCCCATGCGGTGGTCGCTTGGCAGGGTAGTAAACTTGTTTCCTGGGAAGGATGGAGTATGTCGTGTACCTGATCTGAAGACCACGACTGGAATCATCCGATGAGCTCTAAACAACCTGTGTCTATTGCGCCTTAAGGTATCTGTTGAAAATCAGGCTTCCAATGGGGGAGTTATGTTGGATTAAGCGGCAGCCACATCAAATAAGCATGTAAACATAAGAAGAGGTTGCAATCTTAGTTAAATGAAACAGCTGTTTGTTGTAAACAAGGTTGGCAAGCCGTTTTTGCATTTGTCGCAGCTGCTATAAAATTGCATAATCCCTTTATCCTTTTTCCAATTTTTATTTATAAAATTAAACACGTTCTTGTGAAAAGCCATATGTGACTTTATTTCTTGGCTAAGGTTTAAGATCAATTGCTAAAAAACATTAGTAACTCAACAAGTATAGATAACGTAGAAGCAGTTTATAATATAATATATAGATTACTACACAAAAGAAAGTAAGTATAGATTAGAAGTAGCATATAAAACAGCTGGAATAAGGAATTAATACGGAAATATATGATCAGAAAGTAAAAAACATAGATATATTAATAAAGATAGCGTTTTATTAAAAAACGAATCAAGTTACTGTGACGAAAATAGGAGAATGAGATAACATAGTAAACTCACACAATAAAAATAAGAAACTAACAGTTCATAAGGATAGAATAAAATTTGTAATTAATTAATCATTTTAGTATGGCCATACACTGAAACAAATACATTTAAAACTGCAAAACTATATATGCAACGGCCTAATCAGCCA
Organism: Drosophila kanekoi; assembly: GCA_037075305.1. Classification (NCBI taxonomy): domain Eukaryota; kingdom Metazoa; phylum Arthropoda; class Insecta; order Diptera; family Drosophilidae; genus Drosophila; species Drosophila kanekoi. Next base: position 363,133 of record JBAMCE010000005.1, on the reverse strand, counting down.
AATCAATTAAAAAAAAAAGCATTTTAAAAGAAAAAAAAACTTTATTATAATGATTTTTTTTAACACTTAACTTTCTAAATATTCATATACACACATTTTAATTAATTATTAAATTCGTACACCTATAACCAATTTTTACCTTTTACAATTTGTATATAAAACAAAAAAAGTAAACCAATCAACAAAATTTTATTATAATTAAGTTAGTTATATAGATACACATTTATATTGTTACGTTATTCCTCTTAAAGGGGACGTGTAGTGTGCCTTAAAACAACACCCTATATTCAAATTTATGGTATGCGTCACTTTGTTGCATACAATAACAATTATACATTAAACAAGCCCAGAGCCACTTTATGTATTGGCCCCGGCTCAAATTACGCAGCGCGGTTCACTATCCCTCTAGCTGAACGTTTATGTTTACGTTGCATATCCAACGTTCCGTCTGAGCGCATTTCATGAGAAACATATATATGCTCACTAACATAGGCATATGCAAGCTACTAACTCTCTCTCTCTTTGTAGCTGTTCACCAATAACAGCATAAGTATATTCATATACCCATAGGTTAAGCATTAATCTTTAAATTGAAATTATGATATTCTAAAGAACCATGCAGAACTGCACTGACGTGCTTCTGCTAATGCAAAATCTGTGTGTATGCAATTGAGGGATTATATGAAACATTACAATAGACTCCAAAGATATTATTATAGGCATTATTCTTCTTAATGATTTTAAGGGTAACATTTCTATCGATAACTAACTAAAACTAATTAAAGGGTCATTTATAATTAAATTTAACAACTGTACATGGAACATAGGAAATGAATTTTTCTCCTCACATGAAAGCTCCAACTTTTAACCACTACCAGCCATGTTTCAAATAGAATGGCCAATAACGGCGATAGAAGAGGTGTTGGCACTACAGCTAATGAGAAGTCTCCATACCAAGAACACTTCGAGTCAATTTCAAAACCAGCACCATCACTATTGCTATGCCAAATACGTCATTTTGAATTACTCCAAGTCCGAGGTATCCATCATTGAACTCGGAGATGGTAAAGTACAGTCAGTAAATTTTAAAATTCTACGCCATATTAAAATTAACGATTATTAGGTCACCACAAGCCAAATAGAACAAGTAAGAGGTTCTAGTCGGGAGCTCCCGAAGCGCAGGTTTGTAAGAATAAATATAATTTCCAAAAAAAAAGTTCCCTTGGCAGGGTTGGAACTCGCAACTGACCACATTACTTGTTGCCGTCTCTACACCAAAAGACAAAAAAAATAGTTACTACCTAGGGCTCGAACTCGCGACGGACTGCTCCACTTGCCGTGGACTCTAATCAACAGCTCTATAAGCTAATTTATTGATACTTTACTTTCACACATCAACCTAGCTTTACAATAATGTGAGAAAAGTACTTAGCATTACCTATGAAGATTTCCGTCGTTTTCTTCTGCAAAGCGTTCTTACCAGTATATTAACTGCTGACATAAAAAGTTTCACTCACCAAGGGAACCTTTAGGTCTCTTGCTAAAGCCCGATTGCGGATTTACCAGGGGGCCCCAGTACTTAGTTTCAGCACCTTGTATTGGAAAACACTAATTTTCCGCCAATGGGACTTTGCCGCAGTGCCGAAGACTTGGCTTGCATACCGCCAAACTGGGACCAGTAGAGTTTTGTACATCAGCACCTTGTTGTCCAGAGAAAGCTTGCTGTTTTTCTTAAAGAGCCATGTCATACTTTTTAATTTTTGTTGTAAATGACATAGTGTTGTTATGTGTTTGCTTCAAGTAAACCAGCGATCAAGGTGGACTCCAAGGTAGCGGTGACTGTCTTTATGCTCGAGGAGTTCGCTTTAGAGAAACACTCCTGGCGACGTTTCTCTGCGGAGCGCGAATGTGAGCATACCGACTTCTGCCTAGTGGTGTTAACTAGTCACTTAGACGCCCACGTCTCAGAATCGTAGAGGTATTCTTGCAGTTGGTCGGTGGCTTTGTCTGGCTCAGTTGGAACAGCACACCTTGATATCTGTAATGTCTTCTCCTATTAACGAGCAAAAACACCATCGTCGCTGTCCTATTGTTATTGATCGTGTACGTCGGAGTCACAGTCACTCATTCTAACCTAAACAAAATTCTAAGCTTCTATACTCGTGTAAAAATAGGTTTACTTATGTTTACTTTTGTGGCGAATTAGGCTTAACAAAATTATTGTGTTTATAAAAGCGTTATTTATTATGTTTTCTTCACAAAAACTCTGTTATATGATATGTCTCAATCAGCGAACTAACGTATTGGCTTGAAACAATATCCAACACGTTTATTTTCACGTCCCAAATCACTTACATGATTCTGTTGGGACTATGGCTATTCTAGTACACAACGATGAATTCCCTCGCTGCAGTCACCAACGGTATTCTTCACTGAACGTATTATTCGTGGAACGTAGTATTGTGGCTTTATTTCTGAGTGTAGTTTTTCTTGTAGGACTGTTTCCTGGACTGTTTTGCAAATAGGAGATCCTGTCCTTTTTGTTTATTTTCTATTATATTATTAGTTTTTGCCAATTATTGTTGTCGACAATACCGTAGCAGCATTATCCAAAACTTAAGCAGTGACGCTTAGCGTATGAAATTATAAGCCGATACTGGAACGAAGATCACTTTGAATTAATACATTTTAACGCACACTTCGTCAATAATTAAATCTTATTGAGAAAATCCCGAATTGATATAGTCGATAGATTTCAAAGAAAATGCGCATCAATGTGTCTGTGTGTTTACAAGTTAACCACTGACTATTGTTATTCGATGATCCAACGTTCTGGGGAAGCCAATGGCCAGAGTCATGATCGCGGCGGATATGTCTTAACTATGTTGCCAGCCGCGACGGTCATCCGACACCACACACGAGGCGATAAAGCTGCACTTATGAGGGCAGCGACGGCGACTCTGAGACAACAACACATAGGCTATCTTTGCTTATTATAACCAAAATGGTATTTAATTAGTCTATGTTTTGGACACGAATAAGGCAAAGCGTACCGCTCCTTTTAATAAACCGTCGTTCTTAATTAACTCAACTGCATTTCTAAATGCAAAAACAAAGATATAGAAAACTATATTTATAAATGCACTGATTGGGGCCCAGCGTACAAATCCGAAAGTGGGATAATTTTTAATAATTTAAAAACGCGAAAGGCAAAAAATTCTCGGCAACAAAAAAACTACAAAGCACAAACTACCTACAAGAAAAACTACACTCAGAAATAAAGCCACAATACTACGTTTCACGAATAATACGTTCAGTGAAGAATACCGTTGGTGACTGCAGCGAGGGAATTCATCGTAGTGTACTAGAATAGCCAGAGTCCCTACAGAATCATGTAAGTGACTTGGGACGTGAAAATAAACGTGTTGGATATTGTTTCAAGCCAATACGTTAGTTCGCTGATTGAGACATATCATATAACAGAGTTTTTGTAAAGAAAACATAATAAATAACTATTTTATAAACACAATAATTTCGTTAAGCCTAATTCGCCACAAAAGTAAATTAAGTATACCTATTTTTACACGAGTATAGAAGCTTAGAATTTTGATTAGGTGAGAATGAGTGACTGTGACTCCGACGTACACGATCAAAAAAACTAGGACAGCGACGATGGTGTTTTTGCTCGTTAATAGGAGAAGACATTACAGATATCAAGGTGTGCTATTCCAACGGAGCCAGACACAAACAGATATTTTTATTTATGGATCCTGTGCATGATAATTGATGCCGCAGTGCAGATCGCTCGCAGCACAAACGGAGGAATCCCCAAATAGGGAAGCTAGGAAAAAGGCAGGAGCTTGAACACTAAATTTCAGAGGTGTCAAGTAGGCTTAGAAGCACACAAGTTTCGGTACCGGAGGTGAAAGTGTACAAAGAAGCCGACATTATAGTAGGATTTGAATGTAACGAGCCCTTTGACGCAGTAAAATGCCTTGCTGAGTTCCACGGGACTCAGGACACCTACGTATCTTAGAGGCAGGCCGCGCATGGCTCCCGTCAAGCCATCTTAATAATCAGAAGTAAAATTAAAGGTTCGGCGGATGAGGTTGAAAAAAATCACACGTGACTCACAAGCAAGGCCCATATGACTAATGATATGACTGTGGCAACGGGCATGTGTGAGAAATTCAGGGATGACGCGCTCCGCGTATTCGTCTCTAGGCTTACGCGCAGCTCATCCTTCGGATTTGCCGACGACGCTGTCTCTAGCCCTGGTGGTCGAGGCTAATCAAGAGAGATATGCTTTCGCGGCAAGCTTTGCTGGGACCCACGAAGAGACAAGTCGTCCCGAGTAGCGACCACAAGTGTGACAGCAACAGCAACAGCAGGAAAAAAACCCTCAGAGTGACCAGGGCAAATTTCATTTCAAAAGGCAGAACGGCCAGAATACATGTAAGGCCCAGAATAGAGTGGGGGTCGATAGTGACCAGTACCCAGGAAAGTCGAAAAAAGCGAGTTGTCCATGTTTGGGTACGACACATTTTTTCCTACTTGATTCCTTATCCACGTTCGATGGAATCATAGGGATCTGCTGAAGAAGGTGGGCGCAGTTTTATGCCTAAAAGAGGGCAATATGGTGCGACTTCGGAGGCATTGCAGAACTACAAATGAACGAACGGCAATCATTCGAAGAATAAAGAAATCGAGGCACCACCTGCAGTGAAGGCAGATTTCCTGCGAAACAACAAGGCGTTTGCGGACTCTAAAGAGGCGCTGCCTTATAACACGACTGTTGTGGCCACGATCCGTACGACCGACGTAAGTGTGGTCTGCTCAAAGCTTAATTCGTATCCTAGGGGTGTAGAGGATTTTGTCATTTCAGAAATTAATGAGCTACTGTAAATTGGCATATTCAGAAAGTCTATATCGCCATACAACAATTCGCTGTGGGTGGTTGATAGGAAAGGCACAGACGAGTTAGAAAATTGAAATAAAAGTCTTGTAATAGACAACGGCAAAAAAAAATCGCCTTATAATAAATTTCACCGATAGGGATGCCCTTATCGAAACAATGAAGACCGTCATTAACCCAGACGTGGTGAATGCATTTCACTGCACTCTTCCAGCTTTGGCCAGTTTCCAACACGAGTTGGTACTGGCCTTCCCAACTACGAAGCTCTGGTATTGCAAAAACTTCGTAGCCGATGGGTTCGACGCGGCGGTAGAAGAGAAATCGTCACCAAGGAACACAATCGAGCCCATAGGGCGGCTCAATAGAACGTGAAACAGGCCATGTCGGAGTACTATTTCCCTAGAATGAGCAAATTAGCTAACGAGGTTGTCTTGAATTATAAAATTTGCACAAAAGCAAAAAAAACAGGAACTCGGCCAGACGCCAATCCCCTCGGAAACTAGAGAAATGTTGCATAACGACATATACTCCACGGACAAAAAATTCTCAATGTTCGCGGTGGTCCAGCCTATCGCATCTCATACGAGAGAATACACGCAACCACCTCTGCTGGTTTTAATTAATATTTTTCCGTTCGCAAAGCAGGTATATTGAGACAATGAGCTCGCATTCAAATGAGAGATTATTAAGTGTCTGCTATTGAATAATTACGGGGTGAACGTGGTAAACGCGCCTCCCCTTCTTAGCACGTCTAATGGGCAGGTAGAAAGCTTTCACAGCACCTTGCTAGAAATAGCTAGGTGTTTATAGCTTCAAAGAGGTATAGTTGACACAGACGACCTTATCCTGCAGGCCACTATCGAGTATAACAGCTCAATCCACTCAGTTATTAAGAAGACGCCCAAAGATATCTGCTTAACTCATCACCGGAAGGTACCCGCGAGGTTAGGGATAAGATAGAAGGGGACCAAATTCAGCAGAACGCCAGGGTTAACCGCCAGGGTTAACCCTAATCTGTCGAAAAAAAAGTTGAAGCGGACTTAGGGACAACGGTCCCCATTGAGGGGAGGGTGGTCCACAAGGACAACCTCCGTTGACGTTTAAAAGAAAGAAAAAGCATTTTTTTTACCTCTTTACTAATATTAGTTTAAAGGTTAACGTTTATTTTACTTTCAATCATGGCCATGACGACGGCACGGGTGACCGACAATGCGCACGCGGCCTACATACCTATCATGGACGGAGAGATCTTACTATAGGACAGCTACGGATACATACCTCACACTACCAACCTCACGGACTACGAGACAATGACTGAAGAAACTATGAAACTAACGGGAGTATTTCCACATTCCAATGTGAGGAAATTGCTGGAAGTTGTCACGGGACATGTACTGGACATGTTGACCGCCCTCGATGTGCATCATCGTAAGGTAAGAAGCCTCGTCTTCTTAGGAACAGCCCATAAGGTTGTAGCAGGCATTTCGAATGCAACCGACTTTAGGAAAGTAGAACAAACGCAACAGAATGATGATAACAGAAATAGAGAGCCTTATGCTTACTTTAACCTAAGAAAAAATATATGTAATAAATTCAACAATTATTGATCATTCTGATTTAATGAATATTCTCACTGACCAAGTCACTGGGATCCCCATAGCAGACGTTTTGAAAGTATCTAATGTTAAAGTAGAACATAAGAACAATCCGATAACCTTCATAATTCAGTCTCTATAAAAAGAAAGCAATGCACGAAGTTAACAATTTTCCAGTCGCCCACAATGGGTCCGTACTTCAACTCCACGACAATTTGGTGGCTGATTGCGATGGCCAGATTTTAGCTGTAGCAATTTGTTCCCAAGCAGCAATATAGAACTGCCATATTCTGCAAGCAGTCCGAGAGCAGCAGCTGCGCGCAAGCCCTCCATGCAGGAGGTACAGCTCATTTCCAAGCGCAGCCGATTCACGTCGACCCTGTCACCATAGTGGACGACGGCATCATCATCATAAACGATGGCAGCGCAGTACTTAGCTATGACGACAGTGCCGCAAAGAAAGTAGATGGGACAAGCCTGGTGAATTTCACGTTTCATTAATCGCAGGAGCGTGATAAACGGTTCTCGGCAGTAGCGGCATCCCCGTTACCAAACATCAGCGGTCATGACACAGTGCTCATCCTTCCACAAATTCATCGTCCGACTGAGTACAACCTCAACGTCAGCAAAGAGATTAGAGACAGTGTCGCAGTAGGAAACATATCGTTAATTTCCCTTAGCATAATGTTGTTAGCTTACGCTATGAGAGCTGGGGTTTACTGGCTTCATCAGCTGGTGATCAAACGCCGAAACTCCCGAAAAATCGCGCAGATACCGGAAAATTTAAACGCAACGGCGGACGGTCGGTCTTCGAGATGGGGAGTAGTTAACCACTGACTTTTGGTATGTGCTGACCCAGCGCTCTGGGGAAGCCAATGACCAGATTAAAAATTGTATTTCATTAGTCTAAGTTTCGGATACGAATAAAGCAGAGCGTACCGCTCCCCTTAATAAACCGTCGTTCTTAGTAAACTAAAGTGCATTTGTAAATGCAAATAACAAAGACATACAAAACTGCATTTAAAAGCACTAACTTACGTATATACTGAAATTCTTGCAATTTGCGCTTGCTGCCTCGAACTCGAGACCAGCAAAACATGGTGAACTTAATTAAAACTTCAGTGTTTCTTAACCGATCTTGATGAAATTTTCTGCAATTTATTGTATTATATTCGTGTATTATAAAACGTCAATTGAATTAAAATTTTTGCTTATATTGGCGGGCAGCATACATTGGTTTATTAACTTGATTTATAGCTATGAGGTAGTAACAGGTTGGTGGCCATATGTAAAAAATGAAAGATACTTGATATGTATATACTATTCTAGAAGGAACAAGTCAAATTTGTTAATCCAGATTTTATTATTTTCACAATAAGCTAAAAAACAGACTTTCAATATCGATTTTAATCGATTATGTGGAAACGGGGCAAATAATCGAAAATCGGAAACAAACTTTATCTGCGCAGGCACTTGGACCTACGGTTCAAATTTCAAGTCGCTAGCTTTTATAGGCTTTGATATCCTGCATTTATAAATACGGACAGACGGACCGACAGATGGATATTAAATATTTTTACCTTTATAACTATATCTGTTCTGCCTACACCACCGTCCAGTCAGTACTCTAATTAGAGGGGGATACCCGTACCTGCCGTTACGGACAATAGCACAATAACTACACCAAATCTACATATCAACGGAAAAGCTACGGTAAATAGAGGTTACAAAACTACTAAAACTCACTAAAAACAAATCGGACACCAAATCAATCGGTGGCTTCGCTGTTATTGCCATGGCGCTCCCGACCATCTTGTGGTGCTAATAATTTGTTAATATATCAACACCCTTTAATTTCAGATTTAAAACGTCACTTATCCGAACGACTTGGACATTTCTCTCCCCTCCATCAACAAACTTAACCGGACATGCTTTAATTGGTGCCATTTTAAATACTATTACAATAAACGGAACAGTGGCCGCAAAAAAAGGAATTAGACGTATAAAAGGAAATTGTTGCACCAATGGGGCACGAAGTATCCTAGATCCTTGCAAACTGCTTCGACACTGCGCAATAGTGTAATATCCTCCGTAATAATTATAGTTTAATAAAAGTCAAAGCACGAGCACTGCAGTTTTGTGTGCATATTCAGAATTATTTTATTCAATTTTAAAGTCATGAGCTTAGCTAGCCTATGGATACATAAATGTTCTTATGCTTTTATTGGTTAACAGCTACAAAGAGAGGGAGAGTGTGTAGCTTGCATATGCCTGTGTTATCGGGCATATATATGTTGCTCATGAAATGCGCTCAGACGGAGCGTGGGATATGCAGCGTAAACATAAACGTTCAGCTAGAGGGTTAATAAACCGAGCTGCCTAATATGAGGCGGGCTGAGTGGCTCTGGGCTTGTTTAATGTATAATTGTTATTGTACGCAACAAAGTGCCGCATACTTAATATTTGAATATAGGGTGTTCTTTTAAGGCATATACACACTACACCTCCCCTTTTAGAGGAATAACATAACATTATAAATGTGTAGTTATTTAAATAGCTTAGATATAATAAAATTCTGTTTGATTGGTTTTTTTGTTTAAGTTTCGTATGAAAATTGTAAGATGTAAAATTTGGTTAAAAGTTTACAAATTCAATAATTAACTAATATATGTGTACATAAAAATTTGCAGAGTCAAATGATCAAAAGAATTCATTATAATAAAGTCTTTTTATGGTTCTTTTTTTAGTCTTAAAATGTTTTTTTTTCTTTATCTGTCTGATCAGGCCGCTGTATATATATTTTTGTATTTTTAAATTTATTTGTTTCATTGTATGGCCATACTAAAATGATTAGTTAATTACAAATTTTATTCTATCCTTATAAACTGTTTGTTTTTTTATTTTTATCGCTTTCTCCTATTTCCGTCACAGCATACGGACCCTTATATTTAAAATCTAATTTTGATATATTTATGTTTCTTACTTTCTGATCATATACTTCCTTATTCTTTTTGTTCTATCATTATTCTTGATCTTTTATATGCTACTTCTAATCTATATTTACTTTCTTTAACGTAGTCATCTATATTATAAACTGCTTCTATGTCTTATTTGTTTTACCAAATACTAGCTCGTTTGGACAATAAGTATGTGCCATAGAGGGGGTCGTGTTTAAACAGTCACAAAACGTCCCAATCATTTATCAACTGATATGTATGATCGTATGTTTTCATTAAAAGTTCTATGACTTGTGCGGTAGATGGTATGTTTTTAATTTTTAAAAATTATTCAAATCAGTAATTATTGAATTTATATATTCTGTTCCCATGTCCTCAATGAACGTTTTCAAATATAGCTTTAGCGACAGTATTTGCTTAAGATATTTTGTTAAGTCACATATCAGTGTTGTTTGGGGTTTCCGTAATTGTTAAAGGAGTTTTTGTATTTTTTGTGACTTTTGATTTTTGACATTTTTGTACGTACTTAGTAATATACCTGGTCCAAATATAAGGTCTTTTGACCTTGGCCAAGGTTTTTGTAATGCCTGTGTGTAGACAATATTGCTACTTTTTCTCTTTCTTTTCCTTTTTCTTTTTGTATTAGGGTCACCGGTAGTAGCGGTTGAGTAGCGCCCATTTGTTTGAAATTATCAATTGAAAATTGTTCAATTGAAGTTGAGTTGTTGAGTTGGCTGATTTGATAAATACCGGCTTGCATTTCAAGCCTTTGAAAGAACTGACCTCAGTCAAGAATTCCATTAGTATACAAATCGCTAACATCATATCTTGCAGTAATTTGTTTTCCATGTTTAAAGAAACACAGCATATTTTTTACTTGCAAGTTGACTACCTTACGTACTTCGTCATTGTAGTGACTTTTGTTATATTTCTTGCGTCTTGTAATGCTTTGATGGTTATACTTGATAACGCATCAGCTACATTATTGTCTTTTCCCTTTAGATACTCGACTGTGAAATCGTATTATTCTAATTCGAGCCGCATGCGTGTTAATTTTGAACTAGGATTGATCATTGAATACAAATATGTTAGTGGTCTGAGATCTGTTCGGACTGTTAAATGTTTGCCATAAATATATAATGTACTGCTGCTAATTCTTGTTCTGTTGTTCTTTTATTACTTTCACCATTAGTAAATGAACGTGTTGCATATGCAATTTGAAGTTGTAGTCTATTATGGTTTTGAGTTAAAACCGCTCCACAAGCTTGCTTACTGGCATCAGTTATTTAAATTGCCCCTAGCTGTGGCACCACGATTAGTCGGCCTGGCAGAGTGAACTGTCGCTGGCCGAGCCTGCGGAGCTTTAGAGCTTTCAGTCTCTTGTGCGGCTGCGACTTTGGGACGAAGCACTTCATTGAAGATTTGCTTCGTGCTCAGCGTTCCGACACTGACCCCCTCCCTAATCGCATCACTTATACCTTCGGCCCTCACGGCCGACTATAAGTGGACTGGGCTTGAGACAATGTCACATTTATAGCAGACTTTTCTGCGGAGCCTAACAGCGGCGGTAGAGGTTGGCATCCTGGCTGCCTATCTTCTTTACTTCTTAACAGTGTGCGAGGAAGAATGGCAGTTGTAAACGGGTGTAAATGGGGTACTTGCTCGGTACTCTCGCCCTTACTCCACAAGCTAGTATCAGTTGTCCGACCCCTAGAACGCGTCTGGTGACCACGGTCATCTTAATCTCCGACAGTCGCCATTTGAACTAAATTCCCACGCTACCTAAATCCGAAGAAAACAAGAAAACCATTTGTTTATTTAAATTATTATTAGTTGGAACGTTGGAATGGCATTGGAATTTGGATGAGCTGGTATATATATAAAAAAGATCATGGACAAACATCAAGAAAAAACCAATAAAAGGAATATATATTTATTGTGTTGTTTTTATTTTATTTAATCAAACGAGAATATGTGTAAAATTGCATGCACAAATATATAAAATAAAATTATATTAATATGACGGAAATAAAACAAACACACAAAAAAGAATTATCTATGTAATTTAATAAGTTGTCCAACCAGGATGTGGATGCGACATGAATCCTTTTTTTTCGAATACATATAATTGGTAATGACCCAAGGGTAACTAGTACCTTATACCATTCGTCTCACACCTGTGCCACCCTGTGCTAGATTTCAATTCACTTATCTTTTTATTATCAAAAAAAAAAAAATAAATAAATCAATGCTACAAATCTAAATGCGAGGAAGTCAATAAATTGAACAGTTCTGTTCTGTTGCCTCGTCTTAGTTTGCTGGACCTAACATACAGCATAGCCTTCTAGTTTATCTGTGCACCTCCAAGCTGCCCAAGCTTACACTTTCGCTGTGGGAACAGTCGTTGCACAACAAGGTTGTCATCCCGATGTGGAACGACCTAAATTCGTTGTTATTGGAACACCATCGCACTCTAGAGATCTACTCGAAGCGAGCCCCCAGCTAAGAAAATTAACTCTTTTGAAAAAGCGTTAAGGCTCAATCTTGCAAGCTTTACTTAAAGAAGAACCATCCAGTGCGACTGTACCCCCGTTTTCTGCAGATGTCTGTTGGGGATAGGTCTAACTTCATCAAACAGCAAAAACTCTGCCTGAACTGTTTTGCGAGAGGGCATCAACTAAAAGATTGCACGAGTTAACATAATTGTTTCACGTGCAAGGGTCGCCACGACACCCTTCTGCATCGTGGCAACCCCTTCTCCAGCCCCCTCTGAAACAGTTCCATCGCCACAAAGTAGCCACTCCCAATTCACTTTCCCCTTAAGTGTGCAGAGCTACTTTGCCACAAACACACAAGGTGTGTTCCTAGGCATGGCATTTGGGCACTTGTTACACAGCACGTGCACTCATCGATTCGGGATCGGAAGCTTCGTTCATCTCCGAACGACTTTTCAATGTACATAAGCTTCCTTCTGAAACTTCTGCTTTCGTTTTGATAAATTTTCTGTGGTACCTACCAAATATTTAATTGGCTGATCCCTCATTTCACACGAGCTCGCAGATTGACGTGCTGTTAGGAGCAGACATTATCCCGTCAATCCTCCTCGGTGGCACGCAATCTAACATATGCGATTCGCTATTAGGCATGGAGACCATTTTCGGCTGGGTTTTGATTGGCCCATACTTTAAGTCGAATGCCTCGAGAATTTCGTCCTCTTCCACAAGGATTTCCACTTTTAGACGATCTTCTCACAAAGTTCTGGGAGGTGGAAGATCTGCCAGCCAAGCTGGCAAAAGAGGCAGACTCCATATGCGAAATTAACTTTACTCGCACCACCAAAAAGGATGGGACTGGCAGATACATAGTTACGTTGCCCTTCAAGAATCCTGATAACATCAACTTGTGACATTTAAGGTCCATCGCACTTGCTATTGCGATTTGCCTGGACTTGGATCATTTGAAACAAGTCCCTCCTAGCAACGACTTCAATAACTTATATGTCCCTAATCACGCTGTCCTTAAGAGTACCACCACAAAGATTCGCGTTGTGTTTATCGCCTCCAGCCCTTCCTCAAAGAGCAAAAGTTTGAACGATGTGCTCCACACAGGACCAGCTCTGCAATCAATTTTAACCAAATGTATCGGCAAATCCTCGTTACCCCAAACCACGCCCCATGAACACTGTCACACTGTCAACTGTGCTCCCTTCCTGGCGCTACGGGTCCTGCAGCAGCTGGCCACTGACGTTCGCTCACAATATCCTTTGACGAGCGACGTCATTTCCAATTTTATGAAAGTCGACGACGTGCTTGCCGGGGCACACACTACGATTGGGGCCGTCCGAGACATCGACAAGCTACGCACGTCTCTGGACACTGCTGGATTTCCATTGCGCAAATGGACCTCCAAGGACACGGCTGTGCTCATCAATCTTCCAAGAGACAATCTACTCCGAGCCGATTTCTTGGAGATTGAAGAAGCTAGCCTAGCGAAGACACCGACGAGTTCCCCTTCGCGCCCTCCGACATCAAAGTTAAGCAATCCTACACAAATCGTGAGGTGCTCTCCCAAATTGCCAAGCTGTTCGATCCAGCGGTGTGGTTAGCTCCATTCATGGTCCGTGCTAAGATCTTCATGCAAGAGATCTGGCTTCATGATCTGGGTTGGGTCCAATCCCTGCCAAGCCAACACCTACAAAGATGGCAAGAATTCCTCGAGAGTTATGCAACTCTCAATAAAATACGCATCCCCAGATGGGTTCAATCTCCCCCTACGACAAAAATGCAGTTCCATGGTTTTTGCGAATTGAAACTGCGCATGAAGTTTCAGTCCATCTGCTGACAACGAAAACCAGGGTCGCTCCGGTGAAGACCATCACCCTCCCCCGTTCAGAGTTATGTGGCGCTGAACTGCTTGCGGAACTCTCCGCAGCTCTCCTACCATAGCTGTCGGTCGAAAGACAGGAGCTTTTCTGTTGGACCGACTAAACAATAGTGCTAGCCTGGCTTAGCAAGCCACCATGCAAGTGAATGACTTTCGTGGCGAATGGAGTCGCCAAACTCGCACAATCCACCAACTCCAGCAAATGGTCTCAAGTTCGTTCCGAATGCAACCTCGGTGATTTGGCTAGCCGTGGTGTTCCATCATGCGATCTCGTGGCCAATGATCTGTGGTGGCATGGACCAGAATGGCTACAATCGCCACAGTCTCAATGGCCAGCTCCTATTGAATCAGTCCATGAAACTGATGAAGAGGTACGTCCCGTAAAATGCAACTTGGCAAAGTTGCCTACAAAATCTCACATTGTAGATCGCTTCTCCGAATTCGGGAAAGCAGTAAGAGTCGTGGCCTATATGTACCGTTTTATAAAGTGCTGTCAGGAACCTGAAACACAATTTGCAAGGACGTTAGCAGTACTGAGCTATCCGAAGCTAAAGAACGACTAGTTATTCATGCTCAACGCATTGAGTACGCTAAAAAGTACCATTGTTTACTCGACATGCAACTTATTTCAAGCTCAAGCCCCATCATTAACCTCAATCCGTTCATCGATCGCAATGGAGTCATGAGAGCATGCGACGCATACATGCGTCGATTTCGCAGGACCGTTCGCTTTAGCACGCGAGCTATACATTTAGATGACACATCGGACTCTTTCAAATACACGCTGTTATCAAAAATAGGGGCATGCCTCAACTCGAGGTCAATCTCGCCATTATCAGAGAGCCCGGTTGACTTACTAGCCGTTAGTCCAGGTCATTTCCTCGTCGGCGGTCTTCTTGTCTCGATTTTGGAGCCTGAAATTAAAGAGAGTGCAGCGTCCTGAACCGCTGGCAACTTCTCAAGGCCCTGTTCTGTTCTGTTGGTAAGAGGAATATCTCAAACATCGCATAAAAGAAACAAATGGCAACATCCAACGAGAAACCTTTAGAATGATGACGTGGTTATCGTCAAAGAAGATAAGCTTCCATCCAACGAATAGCGCCTCGGCCGAGACCAAGCCAAGTATCCAGGCAAGGATGACACGGTCCGCGTGGTAGATGTCCTTACTGCCCGTGGCGTCATCAAACGGCCCGTGGCTACGCTCATCTACCTTCCAATTGATGATTCCACTGCCACGATTTCGTAAATACAGACCTCAAAACTACTACTTGTGTTGTCCTCTGTGTCTACAAAACTTAATTTAAAAAAAGAAAAGCTTCTTGCTTTTCCTCCTTTAGCGACATGGCTCCGCGCCCAGACAACACTAGCCAACCGCCCTATGGAGTGGCGTCTTAGAAATGCCGGGTATGCCGAGAAGTGCAGGCCCTCAGGAAGTGCCAACGCTTCCTGAGCTTGAGCCCTGAGAAGCGCCTCCGGGCAGTAATAAATAAGTACTGCCCCAACTGCCTGGCCCATGAGCACTCACGGTCATAGTGCCGCAGTAATAACCGCTGCCGATCCTGTGGCAAGGAGCACCATAGTTTGCTGCACATTAAGCGAGAGGAGAAGAAGCGAGGTACACACCCAGTGCCGCGGGCCCCGAATACCAAAGTATTAAACGTATATTAGCTTAAAAGTTCAAACCCTTAAGCAATTGTGGAGCATCAAAGAAGATCACCCAAACCACATTTTCATGGTCCTTCGAGCCGGATCCTATATACAAAAAGAATTTCTGGATTTCATCCCCCCGAGCTGGCAGCTTGAACCCAGTGGTCCGTGCAGTGCAACGAGTCGCATCGCTGTAACTTTGGCAACGGCCCCTGGGCTTTCCGTCACTCGCATCGGTGCACAAGGTGCTTGTACAGCTTTCATCAGCGCAAAGTGGTCCGAAGGCTCGACCATGGAGACGATTCTCCAGACGGAGAGTCAACTTCAGATTCGGAATGTTTGAATGTTTTCGACCAAAGCTTACCTCGCACTACTTCTATCCTACCTCTTCTACCGTGCCGCAGCCCTGTACTACCTATTCTGGCGGGTCGTAGCCTCGCTCATCTGCGCTATCGGGCCTTGGTCTCGCACCAGCTACACTTTCGGGCCTTGGCCTCGCACCATCTATACTTGCGGGCCTTGGCCTCGCACCATCTACACCATCTGCTCTATCGGGCCTTGACCTCGCATCAACTACACTATCGGGCCTTGGCCTCGTACCATCTATACTTTCGGGCTTTGGCTTCGCACCAACTACACAATCGGGCCTTGGCCTCGCACCATCTATACTTTCGGGCCTTGGCCTTGCACCAACTATACTTCCGGGCCTTGGCCTCGCACCAACTATTCTATCGCCCGAGGTTAGGGTGAACATCGGTTATTTCCGATGCTTAGCACAGATATTACCGCCCGAGAATACAAAGATTAGCGTTTCTCTTTATTACTTTAACTACATTCACTTTATTCACTGGTTTTATTAATTTTTACCCTGTTTTACTTTGTTACTTTAACTTAATTATAAAATCGGCGGCTTCTTGCCTCTTACAAATCTATTATCTTATACTACTACATTTAATGCTTATAAACTCTACAAATTATCAAATTAAAAGAATTTAAACGACAGCTCCTTGCCGTGAGTTCAAAACTGTGGGGAGGCTAATCCTTGTAGCCGTTTCCTGGCGGGGCTCTCGACTACTTCTGTCGGCTTGAGGCTACTCGGCGCGACCTCAGGGTCGACATTGCGGGCGTCCGTCTCGGCATCGAGGTCAGGCGTCATCGAGTACCGACTCCAAGCTGGTATCCCATCCGTCGATCCCATCAAAAAGGTCCACAATGTCCTCCCACAACTCGCTCTCCGTGGGGGTCTTCGGGACACTTTGGAAAGGACCCTCAGTCGCACTACTCGGCTCGGGTGACGGGGGCGTTACCGTTGTGTCCTTGTTCTCAGACCATACTTCATCTATATCCTGCTGGCGAGTGGCAAGGGATGCATTTGCGTGCGGCGTCTCACTTTCTGGACCGAACCATGCGTCCTCTAACTCCTTTCGAAAGTTAGTGCCGGGCGTTTCGGCGCGTGTTATAGGCACGAGTGGGGGCATCGCGTCCTCGTGGCAAAACCACGCCTTCTCCAATTCTTCTCGAGCGGTGGGGCCGGGCACGTCAGCAGGTTTCGGAACGCCCATCTCGAGGAACAGTCATGGCTCCGCAGCTGCGGTTATCCTTTCCGGGCTTTCGACGGCGCTTGCTCTGGGCGACCGTCTGTCGGTGGTGACGATTTCGTCGGCGTTTTCCGCCAGGGCCTTCCCCAGTGATCACCCTTCCACGCTTCGAGGGTCCAGAACGGGGTGCCCTGGCCTCCTCGGAAAACTTCGGCCGGTAGCGCATCGTTATCCGGGGGAACTCGCGCTCGGGTTCCATCTGTAAATTCCACTTACTATCCTCACAGTGTGGCTGACGTTTCACTATGCCTATTCTAATTATTCAACTAGTGTTAGTCTAATCTACATGTAGTACGTTAGTAACGTTAGTAAGGCGACGGGAGTCGCTCTCACCATTCGCCTACTCGTGGGCACCCCTGTGCCCTGGGTCTTCCCCTTCATCCTCCGTCGTCTCTCTGTGGAAAGGTTTCAGTTGCGAGATGTTGGCCACCCTCTTCTTATGTTCGCCCGGTTTCTCCAGGCGCACAATATTGGGGGATATGAATTTGATGACCCTAAAGGGACCGTCTAACTTATGTGCCAACATCGCTGCGAAACCCTCGGCGGCGTTGGATAGCTGCTGCTATCTTAACAGGACCATCGAGTCCAACGAAGGCCGTCACTCTCGTATCCTCAAGTTATAATGTCTGCCCTGGTCCTTTGATGCGCGCTGGAGGTTGCTGTGAACGATATAAAAGATTTCTTGTAACCTACCCGCCTTTGTCCTAGGGTCAAACGCACTAGTTGCGGACCGCTGATCACTGAGCGGCGGGCCACCGCGGTTCCCTACCCTGCACCAGGAGTGCAGGACTGAATCCGGTCGAAACCGCCACGCTTGTATTGACCGCCAGTGATATCTCGGGCAAGAGTTCGTCCCACGAACTCTGGTGGCCCTCGACAAATTGCGCTATCATGGTCTTCACGGTCCTGTTGGTCCTCTCGGTAGCAGTGTACTGGAACTCTACACCCAAGGACTCCAGAAAAGCCTTGAAACTCCGGCTTGTGAATTGTACCCCGTTGTCGCACACGAACTTTTTGGGCACTCCGAATCTGCTCAAAATCCTCTCTCGGAACGCGGTTTGCAGGTGTGCCGCCGTGGCTCTCCTAAGCGGGACCAGCTCCACTCATTTCGAGAAAGCATCGTGGAACACCAGTAACATGGTGTTGCCATGTTTCGACCGTGGAAGGGGCCCGACGAAATCCGAGCAAAGTACTGCCATTGGCTCTGCCACCTGCCTCGTCAGTATTTGTCCAGCCGGTTTAAGTTTCTCACTCTTGAACTTTTGGCAGGTTTTTCAACACTTCACGTACTTGGCGGCGTCTCGGAACATACCCGGCCAGTAGTACCTTTGCGCTAGCCTCGACACTGTTTTCCTCACGCCTTGATGCCCGGCCGTGGGGGCATCATGGCATTCCGCCAATACCCTCTGCCGTTGACCACTGGCGACACATAGCTTCCAGGGAATGTAATCTTCGTTGTCCGTCCGGTGGCCCAAATGTCTCTATAGCTGCCCATTTTCTTCTGCGTAGTCCGGGAACTTGGTTGGCTCTTCGGCGATCCTGGCACGCATACTCGCGACCCATTTGCAGGGAGGCTCGGCCACCACTGATTGCTGACAGGTCTCTAGAGGATGTTCTGATAGTACGTCGGCCACGACGTTGAGCTTCCCTCGTCAGTAGTGAACATCGAATTGGAATTGCTGCAGTTCCAACGCCCGAGTCCGTATCTAGTCCGTATCAATCTAGCGGAAAAGTCTGGACAAGCCAACACAGGGGCAGTCGTCAAGCTATCCTTCAATTGACGCAATGCCTCCTCCTGTTCTTGATCCCATGCCCATTTCCGCCCCTTCTCTAAGAGCGCTGTTAGGGGCTGTACCCGAGTCGCGAAGTTGGGAACGTCGCGCCGGTACCATACCATCCCGACACACTGCCGCAACTCCTTACAATTTGTCGGGGCCCTCAGGTTACGTATCGCCTCCACCTTCTCTGGATCGGTACGTATTCCTTCCCCACAAATAACATTTCCTGGGTAGACCAACCTCTCCTAGAAGAAACTGCACTTCTTCCTATTCAGTTTGAGATTAGCCGCCCCTAACCGGCGGAACACCTTCCTCAAGTTCTCTACGTGTTGCTCCTTTGTTGCCCCTATTACCACAATGTCGTCTAGGTAGGCAAACGCATGAGCCTCCATTTCCGGACCTATGATCGTGTCTAAGGCTCCCTGGAAAGTCGCACACGCTGAGTGTAAGCCAAATGTCATTACCCGCCATCGGAAAAGACCTCTTCCGGGGACTGTGAGCGCCGTACATTCCCGACTATCGGCTGCCATCTGTATCTGCCAGAACCCGTGCTTCAAATCCAGGGTGGAGATGAACCGGGCGTGGCGCAACCGCTCAAGGATGTGATTAATCCTAAAAACAGGATAAGCATCTGGGACGGAATGCGCGTTGAGTTGTCGATAGTCGATACACATGCGCCACTCGCCAGTTTTCTTCTTGACTAAGACGATTGGGGCGCTGTGTGGACTACGCGACGGCTCAAAAGCACCTGCCTGGATCAGCTCGTCCACCTGTTCATCAATCACCCTTTGCATGGCCGGGTTGTTCGGTTAATATCTCTGCTTTAATGGCTTTTCATCCTTAAGCCTGATCCTGTGCTCCGCGATGTGCGAGACTCCCTGCAGCGCCTCGAAGAGTGTCAGTTCCGACTCCAGGAACTCCTTAAGTTCCACTCTGCCTCTTCGACGCTGGGCTTGCCCTGCGGGTCGCCTCCTCCACGCACCACTCCGACTCCCAATAGAACTCCTTGATCGCTCGATTCTGGCAGCCGGTCCTGATTCCCTGTGCCCGTGTGGATTCGAGCCGTTGCTTCTCTGTTCTTTGGCACACTTCCGTCGTGCCGCCTGCATGACCGCGCTGCCTTTTGAGCTCCTTAAGCTCTCGGTCCAACCCCGAGTGAGACTCATTTTTCGCTTCCTTCTCCTTGTCCTTTTCCGACAGTAGCCGAGCAAGCACTCTAGTTCCCTAACGCGTGAGGCCTTCTGTCGACTTCCCTCTACTCTGTTGCCGAGCAGGTGCACCCTTTTCGTGACCTGGGAGGCCTTCCTTCTGTCCCATCTTCGACTCTTCTGCTATCGGTTGCCGAGCAAGCACTCCCGCTCCTTGGCGCGTGAGGCCTTCTTTCGGCTCTTCCCTGGTTCCAGGCCCCGAGACCGGAGACGTCACCGCCTCTAGGACCGGCTCCGCCTCGCCGCAGCGTATCGTAGTGCCCATTGCACCCAAGGAGTGCATCCCCAGGATGACGAGGTCCAACATTACGGGCATGATGATCACTAACATGCTGACCACCTTCCCCGCTAAGCCGACGTCTATCCTTAATGCCTTCCATACTTCGAGCGTGGACCCATCTGCGCCTGTACGTTCTCCACTCTCTCCCGAATGGCCCACTTGCGAACGCAGTCTTCACTCATGAAGCTGCGAGTGGCCCCAGTATCGATAATAGCAGGCATCGTCCGCCCGCCAATCTCCACCGTGGCCATGATCCGGCCACCCTCCACCTTAAGTGGGTGTACTACTTCCGAGTCCCGTGTGTGTCTGCGTCGACCCGGCCCTGACCTGGGCGACGCCGTTGCCCGTTTCCCGCCTCCATGCGGCGACAAAAATCCTGGCTACTTCTGCCCCGGTTCCCACATAACCAACAAAACAAAACGGGCGCATTGGGACATTCCCTGGGAAAGTGCCCCTCCTGTGCGCATCTGCGACATGCTCGTCGCGGATCGTACCAGGATCCGGCCTCTTGGTTCATCATTTGGTGGGCCACCTCCGCAGTGGCCGTTGCCGACGGGACGGAGACTTGCCTATCCACAACGATCGCTCCGGATCCGTTGGGAGTAGACCGGAATGGGTTAAAGTGTCCTGCGGGGGCTGTACCGTCCTTCCCCACTCCGCGCTACTTGAGCTCGTGGCCACCTGACTCCCTGCCCTGCTTCCGGAGTATTCCGCTCGCTGCCTCATCACCGTTTCGTACTCCACAGCGAGTTGAGTCAGCTGGGACAAGGTGGAAAAATCTTGCCGTCGTAGATAAAGCCAGTATTCGGGGCGGCATTCTCATATATCCGGTGCAACTCCTGCGCCGGCTCATACCTGGCGTGGTGCATCAAAGCTTTCAGCTCTATTAGGTATTCCTTAAATTCTTCCCCCACACGCTGCCGGCGGGAGCGGATTTCGTCTTCCAGTCTCTCGAAGTAGCGTGGAGGTAGAAAGAATTCTAAGAAACCCCTCCTAAACACCGACCATGGCACGTCCCTCAGTCCACTGCTCAAAAACCAATGAGTGGCCCGGTCGCAGAAGACCTCGCTCATGGCCCGAGGCAATCGATCGAGGGCTATGCCGTACGTAATGGCGCGCTCCTCTAGGTCCTCTAGTAACCCAAGGAGGTCGGAACGGCCATCGTTCCTAATGCCCCACCTTCGAACTTGCTCCGGAACGTTTGGAAAAGGCTTGGCCTCTGACTGAGGATATGGCCGGGGAATATAAGAGCCACTCACTTCTGTTCGTGTCTTTGCTGCAGACCTTTTTTTTCTTTTCGTTTATTTCACAGATTTGAGCCGAAGAAAAAAAATTTAAAAAAACTGCACTTAATATCCGTTTCATATATATGTATATCTATATATTTATTTTTTTTCCGGTTACTTCTCAGAACAAATACAAATAAAAAAAAAATATTAACTTTAATCCTTGTTCATTTAATGTTTTGTTGTTTCTCACTTATCTGTTTCACTTTTGCTTTTCAACACACCCGTTCACAATTCTTTCCTCAACTTTACTGACGAATTCAGTTTTCACCGGGCGTGAACTGAATTCGTTCCACTGTACAATTGCGACGCCTTAACGGCCCTTCGACGCCGACATCGACTGCGGCGCGCGTTTGTGCACACTACACTTTCGGGCCTTGGCCTCGCACCAACTATACTTTCGGGCCTTGGCCTCGCACCAAATATACTATCGCCCGAGGTTAGGGAGAACATCGGTTATTTCCGAAGCTCGGCACAGATATGACCGCCCGAGAATACAAAGATTTACATTTTTCTTCATTGCTTTAACCACATTCACTTTATTCATTAGTTTTATTAACTTCCACCCTACCGAGTTGCTAAACTAGGGCCCTACCGCACTGTCTTGGAGCCCTAGCGCTCCGTTGTACACTTTACTCTTATCGTTGGCGTGCCTCTTTTCGGCACGTCTACTCACCTCGATAGCTCTCCAAAAAGTGCCGGCTCGCTCGCTAGCGAGCCATGTGCATGCCTCGGCCGCTCAACTTCGCCGCGAGCTTACGCAGCCTCGCTTCCGAGCTTTCTCTCTTCGCCGTCGGATTGAAGCTGCGCTCTCGAAGGCAGTGTTGAGCAACCGATCAACAACGCAGGGTTACAGCGGCGGCCGGCGGTTAAATTCAAACTATGAAAGGCTACTTACCCATAACTACGCACTTATTCTAATAATACACAGACTATGCGGTTGACGGCTCCTTGCCTCTTAATGTTACTTTAACTTAATTATAATACCGGCGGCTTCTTGCCTCTTACAAATGCTCATAAACTATACAAATTATCAAATAATTCTTTTAAACGAGGGCTCCTTGCCGTGAGTTCACAACTGTGGGGAGGCTAATCCTAGTAGCCGCCTCACAATAGCTAACGCCACCTTTGCGCTTTCACCAATAAATCAATTATCAATCAACTAATCAATAAATCAAGTAAATAAGCCGATATCTATTTTATACCAACTTACGCCACAATTTTAATGCAATTAACTTTTTGAATATATACAAATATTCTTTAGCACGCGTTCTGCATTTGGTGTTGGTAGAAGAGAGTTCAGAGTATCCCCAAGTTTGGAACTAGAGCCTCTTACTTGTTTATAATACTCATAATGCTTTGCCCGCATCTACGAAGCACTGGGAAAATAGTAAGTGCCGAGTATGAATATAATATCTTGAAAAACATAAAGTTTTTGTGCAACAACTTAATTTCCGACTGATCGTTTCTATAGCACCTACACGATATAGAAATTCGATGTAAGCAAGATTTTGCAAAACTGTAGGGAACATAGTGCAAGCTATAAATAACGAACTTGGTCAATATATCTTGAAAAACAATAAGGTTTTCCATACACCAACTTAATTTTCGACCGATCGTTCCTATGGACGCAATATGATACAGTGGTCGATGTTGATAGGATGCATATATATGAAATGCATAGTAAAACTAATAAGTCCCGAGTTTGGTCAGAATATCTTAACAAACAAAAAAGTTTTTGATACAAGAACCTACTGCTTGACCGATCGTTCCTATGACAGCTATATGATATTGTGGTTCAATCCAGCCGGTTCCGACCTATATTTTGCGTGCGTCTTCTTCAAAGTTTCATGACGATAGCTTTCAACCTGACAGACTAGATCGCATAGAAACAGAAAGATGGACAGTCGGACAAGGCTATGTCGACTCGGATGTCTCGTTTATTGCGTTACACATTTCGACACAAAATTTTAATATCCTCTGCAAGGGTATAATAAAACACACGAAAGCACCCGGGAACGTCGTAAGCTCCGCACCTTCTGCAGCGGCCATGCTTTTCATCCACACTATGTAATGAAAATGCATTCCTGATTAATATCGGTGTTTATAGACCGATTAAAAACAATAAATTGCGTTCTAAAATATGTAAATGCATCTTTTGTCCTGTAATATATATTTGTAAGAAACCTTTTTTCTAATTTTTAAAAGTATAAAAACGCAAAAATACAATTAATCGAAAAATCTTACCATTCTGCGATTTGAACAGCTATTATAATAATATAAATCGAATAAAAATATATAAATTGGTAATGATGTTGTGTCAAGTAAGATGCTAAAGCTAACCTTTGGGAACACAACCAGGTAAAAAATCGGTCGGTTTTTGTTCAAATGACGATGAATATTTTGTAAATATATTATATATTTAAAATACAAATTTTAATAAAATTATTAGAACGTTGCGTTGATGCATTGCGGGTCATTATCTGTGCAAATATAATATAATATATGTACAAAATAAAGATACTTGTTCAAAGCCTGTTTACGAACTATTCATTGTCATGCTTAGCGAGAAAGAAGGGCTATCTTCGGCATGCCGAAGATTTAATACCCTTGCAAACTGAAGATTTTCTATTTAGCGCGAATTTAAAGCACTTTGGTCTAACTTGCGTCCATGTCCGTGTAAAAAAAAAAAATGTGATCAAGAGCAAACAGCCGAAGAATATTCATATATATATACATATATTTATATATATATATGTTCATTGTGTATATATATATATATATATATATATATTCTTATATATATTCTTCGGCTGTATATATATGTTTCAGATCCATCACACAAAAGATAAATTTATCAAAAGCTTCCTAGCTATTGAACACGATAATATTATCATGGTAGCTATATGCCGTTTCATACACCTGGCCTCCTTTAATGTCCAGTCCGTTAGTCGAAAATACCCAATCTATTTCAGTTAGCTGTTTTGTTGTAGGTACCCTATGCAAAAGAGATGATACTAAGCTAGCTAAGCTAGCTAAGATACCAAGCTCGTTCAATCTTATTTCTAACTGGTCTCGAACTCTAGCCCGGCATTAATTCAAATCTCCCAAAATAACTATTTTACTGTGCCTATCAAGCTCCTGCTCTGTGTTTTAAAAATAACAAGGAAGAAAGGCTATCTTCGGCACGCCGAAGATCTAATACCCTTGCAACCTTTTAATGTCGAGAAAATGGTTAATGCCGAGTTTGGTGAAGGTATCTTGATAAACAAAAAAGGCTTTTAATCAAAAACCTATATTTCGACCGATCGTTCCTATTGCTGATGTATGGTATAATAGTCCGATGTAAATACGATTTTGGAAAACTGAAGGGAGCATAGTGAAATCTTGAAATGCCGAGTTTGGTCAAGATATCTTGAAAAACAAAATGTTTTTTCATACAAAAACTTAATTTTCGACCGATCGTTCCTATGGCAGCTATATGATATAGTGGTCCGATCTTAATAGGATTTTGCATATATATGAGGAGCTTAGTAAAACTAATAAATGCCGAGTTTGGTCAAGATATCTTGAAAAACAAAATGTTTATCATACAAAAACTTAATTTTCGACCGATCGTTCCTACGGCAGCTATATGATATAGTGGTCCAATCCAGCTAGTTTTGACATATGTGCTGCGTGCAACAGAAAAAGGGACTTCTGCAAAGTATCACTAAGATAGCTTTAAAACTGAGAGACAAGTTCGCACAGAAACAGACAGACGGACAGACGGACATGGCTATATCGACTCGACTGTTGATGCTGATCAAGAATATATATACTTTATGGGGTCGGAGATGTCTCCTTCTATGCGTTACACATTTCACGACAAAATTATAGTACCCTCTGCAAGGGTACAAAAAGGCTTTTAATCAAAAGCCTAGTTTTCGACCGATCGTTCCTATGGTAGATGTATGGTATAATAGTCCGATGTAAATACGATTTTGCAAAAATGAAGGGAGCATAGTGAAATCTTGAAATGCCGAGTTTGGTCAAGATATCTTGAAACACAAAATGTTTTTTCATACACAAACTTAATTTTCAACCTATCGTTCTTATGGCAGCTATATGATATAGTGGTCCAATCCAGCTGGTTTTGACATATGTGCTGCGTGCAACAGAAAAAGGGACTTCTGCAAAGTTTCATTAAGATAGCTTTAAAACTGAGAGACTAGTTCGCATAGAAACAGACAGATGGACAGACGGACATGGCTATATCGACTCGACTGTTGATGATGATCAAGAATATATATACTTTATGGGGTCGGAGATGTCTCCTTCTATGCGTTACACATTTCACGATAAAATTATAATAATCTCTGCAAGGGTATAAAAAGAAATTCGGAAAAAGAGAGGGACGGTTTTCTATAAACAACTACTACTTGGTATCTAAGACAATATGTCAGTACTTTAACATAAAATATCTGCTTTGTTTATTATAAAATAATTTGAAATGTCTAAGCTATGATTATGCAACTCTACTACTCTCTCATAATATATCTGATGATGGGTGTTAAATTTTTTCTCGACCCGGAGTTTTTCCAACTCAATATAGACGGGATCGTAAGCCAGGCGACTTAAACTTTCCTATAAGGAAAAGCCCAGATGCACTAGTCCCTCTGCTACAAGCTACGTATAGTGCTGCACGGTTCATGCCATCTTGCAAATGCACTGCAACTTTTTTGTAGGTTGCTCCCTGACTCTTGTGGATGGTTGATGGCTTCAGCAGGAACCACTGGAAATTGCAAGCGTTCAATTGTTACTTGGTCATTTTCCCTATATTGACTTGGCTGCAGCAGAAACCACTGGAAATTGCAAGCGTTCAATTGTTACTTGGTCATTTTCCCTATATTGAAATGTACTTAAAACTCAATTTTCCTTTAGTCTGTAAGCGTACACCGAACGCAGAGTCAGCCGCGATCGAACAATCGAATAAAGAAAACGTCTCGAGAGAATTGTGTGTTTTACTTTGCCAACGTCATTTATCTTCTACAAATTCAGAAGTGGTTCAACCTAGCGAAGAAAGCTCGCTTCGGAGCTTTCGCTCTTCGCCTCCGAATTGACGCTGTGCTCTCGAAGGCGGTGTTGAGCAACCGATCAGCAACGCACGGTTGCAGTGGCGGCCGCCTGTTAAATTCAAACTATGAAAGGCTACTTGCCCATAACTACGCACTTATTTTAACAATACACAGACTATGCGGTTAACGGCTCCTTGCCTCTTAATGTTATTTTGACTTAATTATAATATCGGCGGCTTCTTGCCTCTAACAAATCTATTACCTTATACTACTACATTTAATGCCTTTAAACTATACAAATTATCACAAATTAACACTGCCAATAGCTCCTTGCCATGACCTTGGCGATGCAAACGACGGCTCCTTGCCGTGAGTTCAAAACTGTGGGGAGGCTAATCCTAGTAGCCGCTTTCTTTTAGCCTATCCGCCTTTTGTCCTAGGGTCGAACGCACTAGTTGCGGACCCCGGAGTTACCTGATCGTACAGAGCGGCGGGCAACCGCGGCTCCGTACCCTGCACCAGGAAAGCGGGACTGAATCCGGTCGAATCCGACACGCTTGTATTGACCGCCAGCGATATTTCGGGCAAGAGTTCGTCCCACGAACTCTCGTGGCCCTCGATAAATTGCGCTATCATGGTCTTCACGGTCCTGTTGGTCTTCTAGGTCGCATTTGCTTGTGGACAGTAAGGGGCGGTGTACTGGACCTCTACACCCAAGGACTCCAGAAAAGCCTTGAAACTCCGGCTTGTGAATTGTACCCCGTTGTCGCACACGAACTTTTTGGGCACTCCCAATCGGCTCAAAATCCTCTCTCGGTTTGCAGGTGTGCCGCCG
The DNA here is from genome assembly GCA_037075305.1 of Drosophila kanekoi. Lineage (NCBI taxonomy): Eukaryota > Metazoa > Arthropoda > Insecta > Diptera > Drosophilidae > Drosophila > Drosophila kanekoi. The sequence continues at coordinate 335,594 of JBAMCE010000005.1, read as the reverse complement.
TGGCTCTCCTGAGCGGGATCAGCTCCACCCATTTCGAGAAAGCATCGTGGAACACCAGTAACATGGTGTTGCCATGTTTCGACGGTGGAAGGGGCCGACAAAATCCGTGCAAAGTACTGCCATCGGCTCTGCCACCTGCCTCGTCAGCATGCGTCCAGCCGGTTTAAGTTGCTCACTCTTGAACTTTTGGCAGGTTTTTCAACACTTCACGTACTTGGCGGCGTCCCAGAACATACCCGGCCAGTAGTACCTTTGGGCTAGCCTCTGCACTGTTTTCCTCATGCATTGATGCCCGGCCGTGGGGGCATCATGGCATTCCGCCAATACCCTCTGCCGGTGACAAATGGCCACACATAGCTTCCATGGAATGTAATGTCTATAACAAATGTCTATATAACTGCCCATTTTCTTCTGCGTAGTCCGCGAACTTGGCTGGCTCTTCGGTGATCCTGGCACGCATACTCGCGACCCATTTGCAGGGAGGCTCGGCCACCACTGATTGCTGACATGTCTCTAGAGGATGTCTTGATAGTGCGTCGGCCACGACTTTGAGCTTCCCTCGTTGGTAGTGAACATCGAATTGGAATTGTTTCAGTTCCAATGCCCATCGCGCGATCCTTCCTGATGGGCTCTCGATCGAATTAAGCCACTTGAGGGCCAAATGGTCCGTTATCACGTCGAACCGGTACCCTTCTAGGTAGCAACGTTGCTTCCGTATCAACCAAACGATTGCCAGGCACTCCTTCTCGGTAGGGGAATAGTTCACTTCGGCCTTCAGCAACTTTCTACTCGCGTACGCTATGATCCGCTCCTGCCCTTCTATCGTCTGCGTCAGCACTGTGCCGAGGCCGTACTCGCTCGCGTCAGTCTGGAGGACGAATCTGGCGGGAAAGTCCGGACAAGCCAACACAGGGGCAGTCGTCAAGCTGTTCTTCAATTGATGCAATGCCTCCTCCTGTTCTTGATCCCATGCCCATTTCCGCCCCTTCTTTAAGAGTGCTGTTAGCGGCTGTACCCGAGTCGCGAAGTTTGGAACGTCGCGCCGGTACCATGATGCCATCCCGAGACACTGCCGCAACTCCTTACAATTTGTCGGGGCCCTCAGGTTACGTATCGCCTCCACCTTCTCTGGATCCTTACGTATTCCTTCCCTACAAATAACATGTCCTAGGTAGACCAACCTCTCCTGGAAGAAACTGCACTTCTTCCTATTCAGCCTGAGATTAGCCGCGCTTAACCGGCGGAAATCCTCCCTCAAGTTCTCTACATGTTGCTCTTTCGTTGCCCCTATTACCACGATGTCGTCTAGGTAGGCGAACGCATGAGGCTCAATTTCCGGCCCGATGACCGTGTCTATGGCTCGCTGGACGGTCGCTCACGCCGAGTGTAAGCCAAGTGGCATCATCCGCCACTGGAAAAGACCTCTTCCGGGGACTGTGAACGCCGTACATTCCCGACTATCGGCTACCATCGGTATCTGCCAGTACCCGTGCTTCAAATCCAGGGTGGAGATGAACCGGGCGTGGCGCAACCGCACATGGATGTGATTAATCCTGGGAACAGGATAAGCATTGAGGCCAGAATGGGCGTTGAGTTGTCGATAGTCGATACACATGCGCCACTCGCCAGTCTTCTTCTTGACTAAGACGATTGGGGCGTTGTGTGGACTACGCGACGGCTAAATGGCACCTGGCTGGATCAGCTCGTCCACCTGTTCATCAATCACCCTTTGCATGGCCGGGTTCTTCGGGTATTATCTCTGCTTTAATGGCTTATCATCCTTAAGCCTGATCCTGTGCTCCGCGATGTGCGAGACTCCCTGCAACCCCTCGAAGAGTGTCAGTTCCGACTCCAGAAACTCCTTAAGTCCGGATCCAAGTCCGCTGGCGACTCTGCCTCTTCGACGCTGGGCTCGCCCTGCGGCTCGCCTCCTCCACGCACCACTCCGACTCCAAATAGAGCTCCTTGATCACTCGATTCTAGCAACCGCTCCTGATTCCCTGTGCCCGTGTGGACTTGAGCCGTTGCTTCTCTGTTCTTTGGCACACTTCCGTCTCCTCAAGGCTCCTCAAGCTCTCGGTCCAACCCCGAGTGAGACTCATTTTCGCTTCCTTCTCCTTGTCCTTTTCCGACAGTTGCCGAGCAAGCACTCTAGTTCCCTAACGCGTGAGGCCTTCTGTCGACTTCCCTTTACTCTGTTGCCGAGCAGGTGCACCCTTTTCGTGACCTGGGAGGCCTTCCTTCGGTCCCATCTTCGACTCTTCTGCTATCGGTTGCCGAGCAAGCACTCCCGCTCCTTGGCGCGTGAGGCCTTCTTTCGGCTCTTCCCTGGTTCCAGGCCACGAGACCGGAGACGTCACCGCCTCTAGGACCGGCTTCGCCTCGCCGCAGCGTATCGTAGTGCCCATTGCACCCAAGGAGTGCATCCCCAGGATGACGTGGTCCAACATGGGCATGATGATCACTAACATGCTGACCACCTTCCCCGCTAAGCCGACGTCTATCCTTAATGCCTTCCATACTTCGAGCGTGGACCCATCTGCGCCTGTACGTTCTCCACTCTCTCCCGAATGGCCCACTTGCGAACGCAGTCTTCACTCATCGTCCGCCCGCCAATCTCCACCGTGGCCATGATCCGGCCACCCTCCACCTTAAGTGGGTGTACTACTTCCGAGTCCCGTGTGTGTCTGCGTCGACCCGGCCCTGACCTGGGCGACGCCGTTGCCCGTTTCCCGCCTCCATGCGGCGACAAAAATCCTGGCTACTTCTGGCCCGGTTCCCACATAACCAACAAAACAAAACGGACGCATTGGGAGATTCCCTGGCAAAGTGCCCCTCCTGTGCGCATCTGCGACATGCTCGTCGCGGATCGTATCCGGTTCCGGTCTCTTGGCTCATCATTCGGTGGGCCACCTCCGCAGGGGCCGTTGCCGGCGGGGCGGGGACTTGCCTATCCACAACGATCGCTCGGCAATGGGTTAGAGTGTCCCCCCGGGGGCTGTACCGTCCTTCCCCACTCCGCGCTACTTGAGCTCGTGGCCAACTGGCTCTCTGCCCTGCTTCCGGAGTATTCCGCTCGCTGCCTCATCACCGTTTCGTACTCCACAGCGAGTTGAGTCAGCTGGGACAGGGTGGAACAAACTTGCCGTCGAACGTAAAGCCTGTATTCGGGGGCGGCATTCTCATCTATCCGGTGCAACTCCTGCGCCGGCTCATACCTGGCATGGTGCATCAAAGCTCTTAGCTCTATTAGGTATTCCTTAAATTCTTCGCCCACACGCTGCCGGCGGGATTGGATTTCGTCTTCCAGTCTCTCGAAGTAGCGTGGAGGTAGAAAGAATTCTAAGAAACCTCTCCTAAACACCGACCATGGCACGTCCCTCAGTCCACTGCTCAAAAAGCAATGAGCGGCCCGGTCGCAGAATACCTCGCTCATGGCCCGAGGCAATCGATCGAGTGCTATACCGTACGTAATGGCGCGCTCCTCTAGTCCTCTAGGAACGACCATCGTACCTCATGCCCCACCTTCGGACTTGCTCCGGAATTTTTGCGAGAGGCTTGGCCTCTGACTGAGGATAAGGCCGGGGAATATAAGAGCCACTATTCGTTCCGTAAGGGGTTCGCCCTAACTGTGTGCCAATCGCTGTCATTCGGCCGGCTCCGTTGCTTATAACCTCGTTAGCCTCCCCTACACCCATAACGGCTAAGCTAGGGGTCGAAGTCTGCGAACGTTCATACAGTCACGAGCTTCTCAGGTCCGATTCTGATATTTGACGCGGCCGACCGTCAACGTCAGGTAAGGTGCCCAGGGAAGCGGCTCTAATGTTTTGGTGGTCTGAGATTCTAGCTAGACAAGCCGAGCCCAAATTCCAGATGTATGGCCGCCACCCTGCACAAAAGTGGATAGCCGCTTACGCAGCTCCTCCATGCGTCCCTCATTTTCCAGCCCGAACTCATGGGCGATCGCTGACAATTCGCCCTTGGTGGATCCAGCGCACGCCTACACCCGGATTTTGGCACTCACCTGACTCCATGCTGAGTTTTTCCTACTCACTCTGGGCTTGACTTCTCTTTTTTGTATACTTTCGCTGGATTTCTTTTCTTTTTTTCTTTTTGTATCTGGGCAGTTCTCGTTCCGTAGATTTTGCTGCAGACCTTTTTTTTCTTTTCGTTTATTTCACAGATTTGAGCCGACGTGCCCAAAAAAAAAAAATTGCACCTAAAGTCCGTTTCATGTATTTGTATATATTAACTGTTTCATTTTTACTTTTTAACACACCCGTTCACAATTCTTTCCTCAACTGTACTGACGAATTCAGTATTCACCTCACGTGAACTGAATTCGTCCCACTGTACAATTGCGACGCCTGCGGCGCTTGTTTGTGCACACGTGTGCAAGCGTGGTCTCGACGTCGTCCGTCTGGCGCGCGCGCGCTGTACTTTTCGACCAGCCGTTATCTCTCTTTTTTTAACTGCCTAAATCTTGCAGGTGTTCAGTTTGATGCCTAACATAGGGTATGAAATGCACTTGTCAGGGTATACTCGAGTACCTCATACCCTGGACTCGCATTTTACCCATATATTATGTCTTTCTTTTATCTTCTCCTCCACTGGGGTACATACATCCAAAGGTATGCCCGACTTAAAAGAACCCTGTATGCAAACATTTTTTTTTTTTTTTTTAAACACTTATGTGGGCATACTTGCGGGGCCTTAATCTGCAACTATGCCACGCCACTAAACGCCTCTATGTCCCTGCTCGGGCGCCACTTGTAAAGAAGCTACTGACCGGGGTACGAGACTCAGTCTTACCAGGCCAAGCGAGTTACAAGACATTTATAAGTTCGCTGGGACAGAGGGCTTAAGGGTGGGGGAAGTGAATGTTTTTGACCAAAGCTTGCCTCGCACTACTTCTATTCTACCTACTCTACCGAGCCGCAGCCCTGTTCTACCTATTCTGACGGGTCGTAGCCTCACAACAACTACCCTAGCGGGCCTTGGCCTCGCACCATCTATAATTTCGGGCCTTGGCCTCACATTAACTACACTAGCGGGCCTTGGCCTCGCACCAACTACACTAGCGGGCCGTGGCCTCACACCAACTACACTAGCGGGCCTTGGCCTCGCACCAACTAGACTAGCGGGCCTTAGATTAGGGTGAACATCGGTTATTTCCGATGTTTAGCACAGATATGACCGCCCGAGAGTACGAAGATTAGCTTTTCTCTTCATTGCTTTAACTATATTCACTTTATTCGTTAATTTTATTATTATACTAGGGCCCTACCCCACTGTCTGGGAGCCCTAGCGCTCCGCCGTACACTTCACTTTTATCGTTGGCGTGCCTCTTCTCGGCACATCTACTCACCTCGATAGATCTCCAAAAAAGTGTCGGCTCGCTCGCTAGCGAGCCATGCGCTTCCCTCGGCCGCTTAACTTCGCCACGAGCTTTCGCAGCCTCGCAGCCGCTGTGCTCTCGAAGGCGGGGTTGAGCAACCGATTAACAACGCAGGGTTGCAGCGGCGGCCGGCGGTTAAATTCAAACTATGAAAGGCTACTTGCCCATAACTACGCACTTATTTTAACAATACACAGACTATGCGGTTAACGGCTCCTTGCCTCTTAATGTTACTTTGACTTAATTATAATATCGGCGGCTTCTTGCCTCTTACGAATCTATTACCTTATACTACTACATTTAATGCTCATAAACTATCCAAATTATCAAATAACACTGCCAATAGCTCCTTGCCATGACCTTGGCGATGCAAACGACGGCTCCTTGCCGTGAGTTCAAAACTGTGGGGAGGCTAATCCTAGTAGCCGCCTCACACTCTGTAGCCCCACCAAATCCTGTATTACCTGCAGCCCCATCAGCTCCTACGTTTTTGTGTCTCGACTTTCGTCTGAGACCACTTCTAAGTCATTGGCAGCCTATATTGTTAGCAAATCTTCTGCTAGCGTGTCAATTACCAAATTTAATTTCTCCACTCCTCGTGAAATATCATTATTCAAAATAAATGTTTCACATGATATGTTCCCAATCATTTGTGATCCCAAATTTTGGCGTCCACACATGTTCACGAGTTAAAGCCAAAAGAGCATAACCAGCCTGACACCCTTCCAGTCCTTTCAATATAGGGTACTATTTCTGATCCATTTCTATATTCATTATCAGAATGTCAGAGCTCGCATTTCTAAACTTAAAAATCTGTACATGGCCAGCATTTAATTCGATTCAGAGATAATCGCATTTTCACAAACATGGTTAAATTCAATCAACTCTGATTTTTTTTTCGAACAATTTTATTTTGCATAGAAATGATCGGTTGACTCGATATGGTGGGGTATTAATTGACGTTAAAGCCACTCTCCAGTCAGAACTTTTCTGTTTTAGTACGCCTACTGACGCTGAGATTGTCTCAGTTAAGGTGTCTTTTCATACACGGAATATCTATACTACATGCTCTTATGTTCCTCCTTCTTCTGATATTCAAGTTTATTTGAAACATAATACTTGTATTAAATAAGTTCCTTCACATGTGCATGATAATAACCTATTTATGGTATTGGGTGATGTTAATTTGCCGAATATCTCTAGGTTATTATTAACAACCGAAAATTATCTAGAACATTCCTTGTTTCAAATAAATCCAATTTCCAATCATTTGAGTAGAACTCTTGATCTGATATTTGTTAATGACTACCTTATTGCTAATGTGTCCAGGACCCCTCCTTTATCCCTTCCTGAGGATGTACATCATCCTACCTTAGAGGTTGCCGCCGTTGCGTTCGCAAAGAAAACTATTCCTTACTTAATCAACGTATTCATGCAATCGATTGGTCTTTTTTATATTTCGCGGTCGATATGAATATTGCTATTAATTTTTTTTATAATACCCTGAGCTCCATCTTAGACGATTGCATTCCTGATTCAATTCCCTCAATTGCTTCTTCAAAGCCACCCTGGTTCACTCCCAGACTATCAAACCTACAAATCTAAAGTATAAAGTATAAAGCTTAAAAGGTCTGGTTCGAGTATTGACTTGGCCAAATATTTCACAGCCAAGTCGAACTTCTTCTTAATTTTCCGTGCTATGAGAAATATCTTTCTCGTTGCAAAAGTCAATTTTACCCAAATCCAAGACAGTTTTGTAAACTTGAAGCGTAAATCTTCAAGCTTGCCATCTTCTTTTCTCTCGGGATAGATAAAGCTAGCAACGATTCCGATTCTGCTAACCTCTTTCCTAATTTGTTCCAATCAACTTACTCTTACATCTGTCCTAATAATTATTCTTACCTTTACAATATTACATCAATCGGTACCTGCTCCTTTTATTTCCCAATCCTCTCCTCTTTCTGATATGAATTTGTTAAAATTTGCTTACTTTCGTGGGCCTGACAATGTTGCTAGTAGACAATGTTGCTAGTTGTTTACTCAAGGAGTGCAGTTGTTCCCTTCTTCGTCCAATGCTAAGATTTTTAATCTATCCCTTGAATCTTCTGTGTTTCCACCTATTTGTAAAGAATCTTATATCATATCTCTCCACAAGAAAGGTGGAAAGTCTGATATACAAAATTACAGGTGCATTACAAAACTGTCCGCTATCCCCAAATTATTTGAAAAAATAATGACTTCAAATTTGACGCATTTTCTGCAAATCTGTGGTCTCCCCTATAAATGGATTCTGTGGTCTCCCCTGTACAATGGATTCGTAAAAAAATCGGTCAACTACGACCAATCTGCTAGAGTTTACTTCCATGGTAAATGATGCTTTCCTTTCAAAAATGGAAACTGATGTCATTTACACTGACTTCACTAAGGCCTTTGACTCTGACCACCGTAACATCTTAATTTTTAAACTTGACCGATTTGGTTTCCCTCCATCTCGTTTGCTTTGGATTAGTTCTAATTTAAAAGGTAGGACCCAAAGAGTAATTTTGAGACTGAATACCTCAAAACAGGTTAACATTACTTCTGGTGCTCCTCAAGGTAGGCATCTTGGTCCTTTACTCTTTACTCTTTTTACAAATAATCTCCCCTCGGTTATATCACATGCCCGTGTACTTATGTATGCGGATGATGTGAAACTTATTCTATCATACACTAATCCCCTACATCATTCTCGTCAACAAGACGATTTGAAGTCTATGTAACTTTGGTGTTCGGCCAAACAATTGCATCTAAATTGTTCAAAGTGTATGTTTATGACCTTCAATCGCAGTACACCCTATCTTGTCAGCTATACAATTAACAATACTCCATTGCAACGTATACTAACAGTTAAGGATCTAGGCGTTCTTTTTGATTCTAAACTCAGCTTGAGTCTGCAAAAAGATACCATCGTTAGTGAGGCAAAAGGTGTACGTGGATTCATTAAACGATGGTCTGATGAGTTTAACGATCCTTTTATAACGAAACTTCCGTACATCTCTCTTGTTCGCCCTATCGAATACTGCTCTTGCATCTAGTCTCCGCAGTATAGGATCGTTTTGAATCTGTTCAGAAGCAATTTCTGTTTCTTGCCTTACGAGGTGTAAATTGGGGCCCTAATCTTCGGTTGCCTTCTTACGCCAGCAGACTGCTTCTTCTTAATCTTCCGTCGTTAACCAACCATAGGACAATTATCGGTGTTGTCTTCCTACATAAGTTGATTGTTGTCGATATAGATTCTCCTTTTCTGTTAGGGCGTCTTCAATTCTCTGTTCCGTCCAGAAAGACAAGAAATGATCGCCCCCCTTATTCCAATCTACGTGCAAAACACTTGCACGCTATGCACAATCCTTTTCGCGTGCTCTGTAAAAATTACAATAGTTTGCATCACGTTTTCTCTACCGAACTCGCTCTTCTTCTAATAAAATCGTTGCTTTCAGGATACCTTCGGGAAGTCACTGACCATTCCCAGCTATGAGCAGGGCTATAGCTTGCTGGACCGGCTATAAATTTTCTCCCACCGGTTCGGTGATTTCCCATTACTATATCTCTATCCTATCTACCTAACATTCTATGTATCTAGTTTGAATTCCCATACTTTATTAATAACTGATTTCTTTCTTTTTCCCTATTTATTTTATTTTTTTTTTTAAATTAATATAGTAAATTACGATTATTTTTAAATTTTACTAAAGAACACTAATTTCTCTGCTAACACCCATCTTCTTAGTTGTTGGCTCTAATAGCGTCACTGACAAAAATGGCCGTGAAAAGCGGCACTGCTGGCCAGAGTGGCATATAAAACACCTCTATCGTTCGGTGTGGTCGATTGTCGATGTTATTAGAAACTTGTGTATTGTAACTAGGGTTTTAGCATTAGATTTTCATAATATATGTACATTGTATTGAGTAATTAGGAAAACGCCCGTTTCGTCGACCATGAATATATAAAAAAATAAATAAAAATGTAGTGGATGATCAATTTTCGGAATGTGAAATGTTGATTTATAAAAATGTTTGAGAAAACGTATGTGAACGCAAAGAAGCCAAAAAATCCAATCGTTAAATGTGAAAAGATATCGTTAGAAAATATAAGCTTTTATAAGCCGTTCATACATACGGACAGACTGACGGACATGGCTAGATCGACTCGGAATTTATATAATTTATGTGGTCGGACATACTTCCTTCTGGCTGTTACATACATTTGCACAAATACATTAAACCCTTTGAACCCCTTTTCAGGGTTCAAGGTATAAAAAGAAAACGGATGATTTGTGCTTATGCATTGATTTCTGGAAACTGAACAAAGTATTAATAAAAAAAACAACTATCCGTTGGCTTTGATCGATGATCTTGTCGACAAGCTCATCAATAAAACAGTATTCTTAAAAACGGATACTTCCACGTGTTTGTTAACAAAGATTCTGTAAAATATACGTCCTTCGTGACCCCCTTGGGTCAATATAAATTTTTGAGAATGCCTATGGGTATAAAAAATGCTTCTGCTGTATTTCAACGGTTTGTTAACAACATTTTTGCAGATTTGATCAGAGATAACAAGGTTATTCTATACATTAACGATATTATGGTTGCAAGCAGAGATATTTAGGAACATTTAGATTCACTGTCTGCACTGTTCGTTTCAGACCTTTAGCATTTCGCAGCCCTGATGGAGATCGTTTTGAGATCAATATATCAGAAGGGAATATTCAAATGTTCGTAACAATTATTTGCAAGTAATATGAGCTTTCCTTATAAACCACGAGCTTAGTTCCATAGTTGAAAAGTGTTTTTGACAATGAGTGAGACAACACTCAAGAGTTAGGTCGAACTTCACATCATTGTTCGGTAGTTACTATTTTGGCTCGCAATAAATATTACCAATTATCGTTAATTATCTTCATGCAAATTTTACGAAATATTTTGTCCAGCCTTAAATAATCTTTGATGCAAAATATACGCCTAAAATATTTAAACATGCCAATGTTATATATAATAACACTATGTTATATAATATTAAAACAAATTCTTTCGTTTTACTCTAAATTTATTTGTTATTAATATTAAAAATAGTTGTAGAAGTAGTCAATAATAGCTGATGTTTTTATAAATATTGAAAATAAATATACGCCACAATTGGCGTGGAAAGAGTTGAAGAACATATTTTTTGTTAATTTAGCAAACTGTAATAACCACGATAGGTGCAACGCCTCAACTTGCTAATATTTCTATACCCTGAACCCATTGAAAATGAGTAAAAGGTTATAATGTATTTGTCCAAATGTATGTAACAGGCAGAAGAGAGCATCTCCGACCCCATAAAGTATATATGTATATTCTTGATCAGAATGAGTTGGGATCTCAGAACCTTTAAGAGCTAGAGACTTAAAACTTTTGCTTTCGGTCCTCCTAGTCCATGCGCAGTACGAGGCTGTTTCCGATAATCAATAATCGATATTGAAATCCAGTTTTTTGAGCAAATTGGGTAAATAATAAGCGCTGGAGTCACCAAATTGATATGTTGCTTCTAGAATATTATACATATATCAAGTATCATTCATTTTATATATCTATATCGCCACCACCCCGATACCACCAAAAAGCTATAAATCAAGTTAATAACCCAATTTGTATCGCACACCAATTTAAGCTACAATTTTAATACAATTATCATTTTGATAATACACGAATATATTATCGTACAATAAGATCTAATGCTTAAAATTTCATCAAGATCGGTTAAGAAACACTAAAGAAAATGTGTTTTTGCTGCCCACGTTTTTGCGGCAGTTATCACAAATTCCAAAAATTTCTGTATACATGTAAACACACATTCATGCGCGTCTGCTTCAAATTCTATCAACAGCATTGCAATTGCGATTGTTTTGTGTTCTATACAGCTATTTTAATTCGTATTTGTCTCATAAAGACTAAGTATTTGGTGTGGCTGTTGAGTAGAGGCATCGGCAAGTAGTGCGGTTAGTTGCGAGTTCAAACCCTGCCAAGGGAACTTTTTTTTGTGTAATTTATCTTTATTACATCAAACGAGTGCTTAGCGCGAGCTGCATTTGGTGATGGAAGAAGAGGTTCCGAGCTATCCCTTAGTCGGGAGCCCCGACTAGAACCTCTTACTCATTTCTGTTATTGCTGTGGTGTTCAGTCCATTTAAGTATCCGCATTATAATTTTAAATAATAGATTGATCTACTCAAATTTTCAATTATATATTTCATATTCCTCATTTTATGAGCTATTAGCGTGGATGCAACAGTCTTAAAGGTAATGAAGCCAATTGCAGAAAACGAGTCTGCGAATATTATCATCCATCGGCTCCATGCAAATCCTTCCCCGAATGCAAATGCAAGTGCATGTATTTGCACCAAAAGTGAAAATTCTGTGGAGTGCAGCGTGTGGCAAATGTTAAACTTATTTAATTGGTATTTATAAATTTATTTATATTGGTATCTCGCATGTGAAACCTGTGGGAAACTATAAATCAGTTTCCGAACCGGTGACGGCGTCCATAGCAAATACCAAAATTTTATCCCAATTGCACAATGGCGCGTTTTTCTAGGCCTTAACTATGCTTGCTCTTATTCTTAGCAAACCTTTGTTTTGTTTGTTAAATTTATATTGAATTTTAGTCTTTAATTTGTGTGACTTGTATACATGTTTATCATATGGGGATTTGGTTGTGGTTTTGGGTTTATTGTCGCATATGTGCAGGTCCTGCTCCCTCTGAGCCCGTCCATCAAATTGTAAATGACGTGCAGTCCCGATTGAAAATTCAGCTTTGCAGCGTTAGCCACGTCAACATACTCGACAGATCCATCCATTTTGGCCGGTTCAGCTGTGTTGGTGCCAGAACCAGTTTCATTTACCTGCAGATAGAAAAGAATAGTGTTAAATAACTTCAAACTTTAAAAAAATCCAATTCAAAATTTTAATTCAGTTTATCAAAAATGATAAGGGGCGATAATTAAGTCGATTCTGAAATTGAAGTTCGAATGACTATTGAGTTTTATCAGTCGAAAAGTCTTTCCAAGATTGGAATATAATTGTCGCAGTTGTTGTTGTATTATAAAAGTCATAGCCCACTTTCGCACAAAATATTTTATTTATTCCAATTTTAAGACAACAACTTTCACACAGGGGAGAATCGATCAAATAAGTGTGCACGACTAAAAGATACCCTGCATCCATACCCGAGCAAAGAAAGTCGATTGAGTTACGAAGGATATTTCTTATATGCTACGATGCTAGATAGTTCTAGCTTTAATTTCATTTTTTTTTTGCCATGCATCTTTATCTTTTTCCCCAGCTTGCGAGAATTTTTATTAAATTAAAACGAGGAAGAAAGGCTATCTTCGGCACGCCGAAGATCTAATACCCTTGCAACCTTTTAATGCCGCGAAAATGGTTAATGCCGAGTTTGGTGAAGGTATCTTGATAAACAAAAAAGGCTTTTAATCATAAACCTAGTTTTCGACCGATCGTTCCGTGAAATCTTAAAATGCCGAGTTTGGTCAAGATATCTTGAAAAACAAAATGTTTTTTCATACAAAAACTTAATTTTCGACCGATCGTTCCTATGGCAGCTATATGATATAGTGGTCCCATCGAGCTGGTTTTGACATATGTGCTGAGTGCAACAGAAAAGGGGACTTCTGCAAAGTTTCATTAAGATAGCCTTAAAACTGAGAGACTAGTTCGCACAGAAACAGACAGACGGACAGACGGACATGGCTATATCGACTCGGCTGTTGATGCTGATCAAGAATATATATACTTTATGGGGTCGGAGATGTCTCCTTCTATGCGTTACACATTTCACGACAAAATAATAATACCCTCTGCAAGGGTATAAAAAAAATTTTTTTTATGTTTTTTTTTGTTTATTGTTATTTTATTATTATAAATTCAACATATATATACGTATATAGTTTTTTATTGGCCGTAAATGCTCTTTTTTCCATGCTCGCTCCCTCCTCCCTAGCTAGGGCCAGTGCACATGGCAACTCTTTTGTCTGCGATGGAAACACAACAGATCTTAACGGTTTCTTTAGGCCGGACACAAACACGTGCAGTGCACCAGCTCTGACTTCGCCGTTGAGCATTGTTGCCTTTAATGTCTCTTATGTTATTATTTTATTTGTGAAGAGTCATAGTATTGTGAAAGTGAGGTTTTACCTTGCCGGACCATTTTTAGCTCCTTTCGCAGAAGCCGAAGCGCTGTTTTGTCCGCATAGGTGCAGTCCGATGTCCGCATAGGTGTTGTGCGATGTTAACGGCGTTCTAGCGTTTTTCTTTTCTTTTCTTTTTATACCCTTGCAGAGGGTATTATAATTTTGTCGTGAAATGTGTAACGCATAGAAGGAGACATCTCCGACCCCATAAAGTATATATATTCTTGATCAGCATCAACAGTCGAGTCGATATAGCCATGTCCGTCTGTCCGGCTGTCTGTTTCTATGCGAACTAGTCTCTCAGTTTTAAAGCTATCTTAATGAAACTTTGCAGAAGTCCCTTTTTCTGTTGCACGCAGCACATATGTCAAAACCAGCTGGATCTGACTACTATATCATATAGCTGCCATAGGAAAGATCGGTCGAAAATTAAGTTTTTGTATGATAAACATTTTGTGTTTCAAGATATCTTGACCAAACTCGACATTTATTAGTTTTACTAAGCTCCTCATATATATGCAAAATCCTATTAAGATCGGACCACTATATCATATAGCCGCCATAGGAACGATCGGTCGAAATTTAAGATTTTGTATGAAAAAACATTTTGTTTTTCAAGATATCTTGACCAAACTCGGCATTTATTAGTTTTACTAAGCTCCTCATATATATGCTAGATCCTATTAAGATCGGACCACTATATCATATAGCTGCCATAGGAACGATCGGTTGAAAATTAAGTTTTTGTATGAAAAAACATTTTGTTTTTCAAGATATCTTCACCAACCTCGGCATTTATTAGTTTTACTAAGTTCCTCATATATATGCAAAATCCTATTAAGATCGGACCACTATATCATATAGCTGCCATAGGAACGATCGGTCGAAAATTAAGATTTTGTATGAAAAAACCTTTTGTTTTCAAGATATCTTGACCAAACGCGGCATTTATAAGTTTTACTAAGCTCCTCATATGTATGCTAGCTCCTATTAAGATCGGACCACTATATCATATAGCTGCCATAGGAACGATCGGTTGAAAATTAAGTTTTTGTATGAAAAAACATTTTGTTTTTCAAGATATCTTGACCAAACTCGGCATTTATTAGTTTTACTAAGCTCCTAATATATACGCAAAATCCTATAAAGATCGGTTCACTATATCATATAGCTGTCATAGGAACGATCGGTTGAAAATTAAGTTTTCGTATGAAAAAACATTTTGTTTTTCAAGATATCTTCACCAACCTCGGCATTTATTAGTTTTACTAAGCTCCTCATATATATGCAAAATCCTATTAAGATCGGACCACTATATCATATAGCTGCCATAGGAACGATCGGTCGAAAATTAAGATTTTGTATGAAAAAACATTTTGTTTTTCAAGATATCTTGACCAAACTCGGCATTTATAAGTTTTACTAAGCTCCTCATATATATTCAAAATCCTTTTAAAGATCGGACCACTATATCATATAGCTGCCATAGGAACGATCGGTCGTAAACTAGGTTTTTGATTAAATGCCTTTTTTGTTTATCAAGATACCTTCACCAAGCTCGGCATTAACCATTTTCTCGGCATTAAAAGGTTGCAAGGGTATTAGATCTTCGGCGTGCCGAAGATAGCCTTTCTTCCTCGTTTTTCTAATTATTGTTACAGCCTGATAATGGGCGCAGCTGTCTGAGTAAATCTTGAACAATTCATAGGCGTCTGTGCCTCCACGACACGTAGTCGTCTTGGGTTCCACTAAATTCTGGGACAGACTAAACAATATCTAACTGTACTTCACACCTAATTCCAGGGTCTACTGTGATTCTTGGAGCACCTCGGCTTGGGGTGGTTCTAACTGTAAAGAGTTATTTGAGTTTTTAATGCGCCGACTATTTGCGCTTGAAGCTGGTCGGCATTAATGTCTGTCAAATCTTCTTTATATTGGCAATACAATCTGGTAGACACTTCACGTACTCGTGATTTTGCAATGGACGACTATAAACACATAGTCGGCATGAATAGGAAAATAAATTAAAAAAACTAAACCCAGAAACAGCTGCCCCTAACACACTTGCGGTCACAAAAAACTAATACATTTTTAAGACTTAGAAGGCGATTATATTCACAACCCACTTACATGTCTTTTTCTTAGCTTAAGGTGGTTAAATGTTGGACGCCAATTATGCAGTTAATTATTATTTTCGCATCCGATGCTTAAAGTTTTGACTATTCCTGACACCAACATACGGGTTACGAGATAATTGAAAACCTTCTTTCAATATATCTATCATTTTCTATCATCCTTCAACAAATATCTATTAATTTTTAAAATGTTTTCTAAAATATAAGGCCCTTTATATCTTGGTGTTAACTTCCTCGAAACTCCTGTTGAGTTATCAAAATTTTTAACCATGAAAAAATCAGCTATTTTATATTTTACTGATACTTTCTATTTTTTATTAATGCGCTCTTCATTTCTGACTTGAGCTTCTTTTTGGCATGTTTCTCCAATCTTTCTAATATTCTCAAAATTTCTTGTATCAAACGTGTTAACCTGTGTTAACTCTTCTAATTTTTTCTTTAATTTATACCCAACTTTTTGTTGTAATCCAAATAACATTTCGCTTGGAAATTTCCTTATACTTTTGTGTTGTGTGCTGTTTATTGCCGTTTCAACCTTCTCCACAAGAACATCCCTATGTAATCCCTTTTCTGGCTTTGACATTTTTGCCATAATCGGACCCAAGTCCCTGTTTTACCTTTCCACCCGACCATTTGCTGGCGGACATCTAGTTGCTTTTTTAATATATGTTACTCCCTCATTATTTAAAAATTACTCAAAATCCTTTGCAGTAAAACAGCTCCCTCTATCCGATATAATGAACTTCGGTCTGCTATAAGCTCTGAAATAATCCTTGTATTTGCTGTGTGTAGTCTAACAAAATTTGGAAAATCCGTCAACTACCGCATATATATATTTATTAGCTATTCCTGCATTAAATGAGTAGTAATGGTCTATATGGATCATATCCCATGGTTTGTTTCCTTTTGGTATGCAAAGTAATAGTCCTTCACTCTTACCCGAATTGGGGGCGAAGGTAGTGCATATTAAACAATATGCTTTATTGCTTTTCCTTAATATATGGGAAACAATAACTCTTTCCAATAACATCAACCATCTTATCTCCCCCTGCATGTCCCATCTCATCATGATATTTGTTAAGGATATGTTCTTCCATATCCGTTGGTACATAAAAATCGAATTTGCTATCATTTGCCTTTTTGTAAGTGACCCCTTTGGTCATTTCAAGAAGCTCATGCCTTTTTTTTCTAACAGCTTTTTAATAATTACCAGTTACCATTACCAGTTTGTCATCTTTGGCTTGGCAATTAACCAAATTGTCCTCAAAACTATTACATTCAATAACTAAAACATCTATCTATATCGATCTATGCACTAACTCAAAATCATAATTTTGTATTTCTAACGCCCATCTAGCAATTTTCGAATTTAAATCTTTTTTGTTAAGCGTTAAAGTTAGAGTTGTAATCTCTCATTATTTTAAATTGATGGCTAGCGTTTCTAAATCAAATCTTTGATATTTAGACTCAACCTCTGTTCTTCTTTTAGAATCCCAATGTACTAGCATCACGTTGTAGTTCTTTTTCTTCTTTGTAAATATATATTGATAGTTCTGGCGGCTCTAACAGTTTATATCTTGACATATTAAAACACTTAAGCTCCTCTTCTCCAAACTTGAATTTTTACACCCTGAATTATGTATTATGATTATGCATTTGTGCAAATGTGGCAGCATCAACAGCCAAGTCGATCTAGTCGTGTCTGTCTGTCCGTCCGTCCGTATGTATGAACGCATACGGAAACTATAATATCTAAAGACTAGAAAATTTAGCTGTAGGTCCTCTTAGTACATGCGCAGATCGAGTTTGTTTCCGATACTCGATAACTTACTCCGTTTCCAAGCAATCGATAAAAATCGATATCGATATCTAGTTTTTTTAAAACAAATTGCGTATATAATAAGAGCTAGAGTCACCAAAAGTGATATGTTTATTCTAAAATTGTATATATATATCAAGTTTATTTTACACCTATCGCCACCTCCCCCTATGAATCAAGTTAATAACCCAACTTGTATTGCCCAAGAATTTTAAGTACAATTTTAATGCAATTAAATATTTGAGAATACACAAAAATTATATGGTACAATTAGATAAACTGTAGAAAATTTCATTAAGATCGGTTTAGAAACACATTTGCAGCTAGCGCAGTTCGAAGAATTTCTGTATGCATGTACACACATATATTCAGGCGCGTCTGCTTCGAATTTTATCAACAGCGCTAGTATTGTTTTCTGTGCTGCTATTTTAATTCGTTTTTTTTTTCAAAAAGACTTAATTATAGGTGTGCCTGTTGAGTATAGGCGGTGGCAAGTGATGTGATATGTCGCGAGTTCGAGCCCTACCGAAGAAACAATTTTATTTATTTTTTTTGACTGGTGTGGCTGTTGAGTAGAGACGGCGGCAAGTAGTGTGGTTAGTTTCGAATTTGAACCCTGCCAAAAGAACTTTTTTTTTATATAACCTGAACGTATAAAGGGTATATTGTATTTGTGCAAATGTATGTAACAAGCAGAAGGAAGCATCTCCGTCCCCATAAAGTATATATATTCTTGATCAGCATCAATAGCCGAGTTGATCTAGCCATGTCCGTCTGTCTGTCCGTCCGTCCGTATGTATGAACGCAAGGATATCAGAACCTATAAGAGCTAGAGACTTGAAATTAGCCATAAGTCTTCCTAGTGCCCACGCAGATCGAGTTTGTTTTCGATATTGGATAACTTGCCCCGTTCCCAAGTAATCAATAAAAATCAACATCCTGTTTTTCGAGCAGAATGGATAAATAATAAGAGCTAGACACACCAAACTTGATATGTTGCTTCTCGCATATTATATATATCAAGTATCTTTCATTTTATACCTATCGCCACATCCCCGCTACTACCTCACTGCTATAAATAAAGTTAATATCTAAACTTGTATTGCCCACCAATTTAAGCTACAATATTAACGTAATTTACTTTTAGAGAAAACACAAATATTCAATTGTACAATAAGATATGCTGTAGGAAATTTCGTTAAGATCGGTTAAGAAACTCGTGTTTGCGACACCAGCGCAAATTCCAAGAATTTCTGTAAACATTGTTTGGTAGAGACGGTGGCAAGTGGTGTGGTCTGTAGCGAGTTCGAGACCTACGGAAGATTTTATTATTTATTTTTTTGGCTGTTGTGGTAGAGACGGTGGCAAGTAGTGCGGTTAGTTGCGAGTTTGAACCCTGGGAAACTCCAAGGGAACTTTTTTTTTAATTTATCTTTGTTACTAAAGCAAAAGAACGCGTAGCACTTATTGAATTTGGTATTGTAATAAGAGGGTGCAGCGTATCCCCTAGTCGGGAGCTCCCGACTAGACCCTCTTACTTGTTTATCTCTTTTCAATAAATCATATAAGGGTTTAGTGAGTATAGAAAAGTCAAGAATAAACCGCCTGCAATAGGAACATTACCCTAAGAAATAGGAAAGAGGAGACCTTGTACTCCCTGAATTTTGTTTGGTATTAGGAAGAATTTTAGCAGTTCTAATCCTTTTTCATCCGCCCTTACGCCTTTACTATTCCCCAAAAATTATTAATATTTAACGCTGCTTTTGAAAATTCACACCTATCTAATTTCAACTTTATTTTGTTTTGAACCAGTCTTATAAACACTTCCCTTAAAGTGTCCATGTTTCTACTTGCTATCATAATATCATTCATATAAACAATTACTTTATTATCTCTATCTATGTGCACAACACTTGCACGCTATGCACAATCCTTTTCGCGTGCTCTGTAAAAATTACAATAGTTTGCATCACATTTTCTCTACCGAACTCGCTTTTCTCCTAATAAAATTGTTGCTTTCAGGATACCTTCGGGATGTCACTGACCATTCACAGCTATGAGCAGGGCTATAGCTTGCCGGACCGGCTATAAATATTCTCCCACCGGGTCGGTGATTTCCCATTACTATATCTCTATCCTATCTACCTAAAGTTCTATATATCTAGTTTAAATTCCCATACTTTATTAATAACTTATTTCTTTCTTTTTCCCTATTTATTTTATTTTCCTTATTAATATAGTAAATTACGATTATTTTTAAATTTTACTAAAGAACACCAATTTCTCTACTAACACCCTTCTTCTTAATTGTAGGCTCTAATAGCGTCACTGACAAAATTAGCTGTGAAAAGCCAGACTGGCAATTAAAACACCTCCATCGTTCGGTGTGGTCGATTTTCGGTGTTATTAGAAACTTGTGTACTAGGGTTAAAGCATTAGATATGTTCATTTTATTGATATATGTACATTGTATTGAGTAATTAGGAAAACACTCGTTTTGTCGACCATTA
This sequence comes from Drosophila kanekoi, assembly GCA_037075305.1. Classification (NCBI taxonomy): domain Eukaryota; kingdom Metazoa; phylum Arthropoda; class Insecta; order Diptera; family Drosophilidae; genus Drosophila; species Drosophila kanekoi. The sequence continues at coordinate 315,508 of JBAMCE010000005.1, read as the reverse complement.
TTATAAAAACAAATAATAAATATAATATATAAATAATAAATAAAAATGTAGTGGATGATCAATTTCCGGATTACAACAACCAGAACTAAAGTCATGAATTGAAATATCGATTTATAAAAAATGTTTGAGAAAACGTATGTGAACGCAAAGAAGCCAAAAGATCCAATCGTTAAATGTGAAAAGAAAATATCGTTAGAAAATATGAGCCTTTATAAGCCGTTCATACATACTGACAGACAGACGGACATGGACGGACATTCACATCATTGTTCGGTAGTTACTATTTTGGCTCGCAATAAATATTACCAATTATCGTTATTTATCTTCATGCAAATTTTACGAAATATTTTGTCCAGCCTTAAATAATCTTTGGTGAAAAAATATACGCCTAAAATATTTAAACATGCCAATGTTATATATTATAACACTCTGTTATATAATATTAAAACAAATTCTTTCGTTTAACTCTAAATTTATTTGTTATTAATATTAAAAATAATTGTAGAAGTAGTCAATAATAGGTGATGTTTTTATAAATATTGAAAATAAATATACGCCACAATTGGCGTGGAAAGAGTTGAAGAACATATATTTTGCTAATTTAACAAACTGTAATAACCGCGAAAGGTGCAATGCATCAATTTGCTAATATTTCTATACCCTGAACCCATTGAAAATGGGTAAAAGGTTATAATGTATTTGTCCAAATGTATGTAACAGGCAGAAGAGAGCATCTCCGAGCCCATAAAGTATATATGTATATTCTTGATCAAAATGAGTTGGGATCTCAGAACCTGTAAGAGCTAGAGACCTTAAATTTTTGCTTTCGGCCCTCCTAGTCCATGCGCAGTACGAGGTTGTTTCCGATAATCGATATTGAGATCCAGTTTTTTGAGCAAATTGGGTAAATAATAAGAGCTGGAGTCACCAAACTGATATGTTGCTTCTAGAATATTATACATATATCAAGTATCATTCATTTTATACCTATCGCCACCACCCCGATACCACAGAAAAGCCACCAATTTAATCATCAATTATCATTTTGATAATACACGAATATATTATCGTACAATAAGATCTACTGCTTAAAATTTTATCAAGATCGGTTAAGAAACACTAATGAAAATGTATTTTTGCTGCCCACGTTTTTGCGGCAGTTATCACAAATTCCAAAAATTTCTGTATACATGTACACATTCATGCGCGTCTGCTTCAAATTCTACCAACAGCATTGCAATTGCGATTATATTGTGTTCTATGCAGCTATTTTAATTCGTATTTGTCTCATTAAGACTGAGTAGTTGGTGTGGCTGTTGAGTGGAGGCGTCGGCAAGTAGTGCGGTTAAGTATACGCATTATAATTTGAAATAATAGATTGATCTACTCAAATTTTCATTAATATATTTCATATTCCTCATTTTATGAGCTATTAGCGTGGATGCAACAGTATTAAAGGTAATGAAGCCAATTGCAGAAAACGAGTCTGCGAATATTATCATCCATCGGCTTCATGCAAATCCTTCCCCGAATGCAAATGCAAGTGCATGCATTTGCACCAAAAGTGAAAATTCTGTGGAGTGCAGCGTGTGGCAAATGTTAAACTTATTTAATTGGTATTTATAAATTTATTTATATTGGTATCTCGCATGTGAAACCTGTGGGAAACTATAAATCAGTTTCCGAACCGGTGACGGCGTCCATAGCAAATACCAAAATTTTATCCCAATTGCACAAAGGCGCGTTTTTCTAGGCCTTAACTATGCTTGCTCTTATTCTTTAGCAAACCTTTGTTTTGTTTGTTATATTTTACCTAAGTCTTTAATTTGTGTGACTTGTATACATGTTTATCATATTGGGGATTTGGTTGTGGTTTTGGGTCTATTGTCGCATATTTGCAGGTCCTGCTCCCTCTGAGCCCCTCCATCAAGTTGTAAATGTCGTGCAGTCCCGATTGAAAATTCAGCTTTGCAGCGTTAGCCACGTTAACATACTCGACAGATCCATCCATTTTGGCCGGTTCAGCTGTGTTGGTGCCAGAACCAGTTTCAACGTATTTACCTTCAGATAGAAAAGCATAGTGTTTAATAACTTAAAACTTAAAAAAAATCAAATTCAAAATTTTAAATCAGTTTATCAAAAATGATAAGGGGCGAAAATTAAGGCGTTTCTGAAATTTAAATTCGAATGACTATTGAGTTTTATCAGTCGAAAAATCTTTCCAAGATTGGAACTTAATTGTCGCTGTTGTTGTTGTGTTATAAAAGTCATAGCCCAGTTTCGCACAAAATATTTTATTTATTCCAATTTTTAGACATCAACTTTCACACAGGGGAGAATCGATCAAATAAGTGTGCACGACTAAAAGATACCCTGCAACCATACCCGAGCAAAGAAAGTCGATTTAGTTACGGAGGATATTTCTTATATGTCGCGGACCCCTACAAAAACGGAAATAACTGAAAGTGCGCATGACGATGAATATTTTGTAAATAAGTAATTTATATTAAATAAACATATTGAAACATTCTACAATTATATGTGCAAATATAAATATAGATGCAAAGTATAGATTTATATTCATTGCCATGCGTAAAAAGAGTGACCAATTATTTTAATTATTCACTTATTCTCACAGACAACATTATTTATACCAAAATTAAGTACAATTGCCATGCTAGATTGTTCTAGCTTTAATTTTATTTTTTTGCCATGCATCTTTATCTTCTTCCCCAGCTTGCAAGAATTTTTAATAAATTAAAAAAATTTTTTTTAATGTAATTTTTTGTTTATTGTTATTTTATTATTATGAATTCATATATACGCATATAGTTTTTTATTGGCCGTAAATGCACTTTTTTCCATGCACGCTCCCTCCTCCCTAGCTTGGGCCAGTGCACATGGTAACTCTTTTGTCTGCGATGGAAACACAACAGATCTTAACGGTTTCTTTAGGCCGGACACCAACACGTGCAGTGCACCAGCTCTGACTTCGCCGTTGAGCATTGTTGCCTTTAATGTCTCTTATGTTATTATTTTATTTGTGAAGAGTCATAGTATTGTGAAAGTGAGGTTTTACCTTGCCGGACCATTTTTAGCTCCTTTCGCAGAAGCCGAAGCGCTGTTTTGTCCGCATAGGTGCAGTCCGATGTCCGCATAGGTGTTGTGCGATGTTAACGGCATTCTAGCGTTTTTCTTTTCTTTTCATAGGCGTCTGTAGCAGACTGCTTCCACGACACATAGTCGTCTTGGGTTCCACTAAATTCTGGGACAGAGTAAACAATATCTAACAGTACTTCACACCTAATTTCGGTCTACAGTGATTCCTTGGATCACTCGACTTGGGGTTCTAACTGTCAAGAGCTATTTGAGTTTTAAATGCGTTTAACTGCGCTTTGAATTATTCGATTTGTTGGGCTAAGGCCTGGCTAGTTGCGCCGGCTATTTGCGCTTGAAGCTGGTCGGCATCAATGTCTGTCAAATCTTCTTTATATTGGCAAGACAATTTCGTAGACACTTCACGCACTCGTGATTTTGCAATGGACGACTATAAACGCATAGTCGGCATGAAAAGAAAAAAAACATTAGAAAAACTAAACCAAGAAACAGCTGCCCCTAACACACTTGCGGTCACAATAAACAATTACATTTTTAGGACTTAGAAGGCGATTATATTCACAACCCACTTACATGTCTTTTTCTTAGCTTAAGGTGTAGGTGAGTTATTAAATGTTGGACGCCAATTATGCAATTAATTATTATTTTCGCATCCAACATACGGGTTACGAGATAATTGAAAACCTTCTATCAATATATCTATAATTTTCTATTATTCCTTCATGGTGTGTTATCAAAATTTTTAACCGTGAAAAAGTCACCTATTTTATATTCTACTGATACTTTCTTCTTTTTATTAATGCGCTCTTCATTTCTGACTTGAGCTTCTTTTTGGCATGTTTCTCCAATCTTTCTTATATTCTGAAAATTTCTTGTATCAAACGTGTTCACCTGTGTTAACTCTTCTAATTTTTTCTTTAATTCATCGCCAACTTTTCCTTTTTGTTTTAATCCAAATAACATTTCGCTTGGAAATTTCCTTATACTTTTTGAACATTTGCTGGCGGGCATCTAGTTGCTTTTTAATATATGTTACTCCCTCATTATTTAAAAATTACTCAAAATCCTTTGCAGTAAAACAGCTCCCTCTATCCGATATAATGAACTTCGGTCTGCTATAAGCTCTGAAATAATCCTTGTATTTGCTGTGTGTAGTCTAATAATTTTGGAAAATCCGTCAACTACCGCATATATATATTTATTAGCTATTCCTGCATTAAATGAGTAGAATTGGTCTATATGGATCATATCCCATGGTTTGTTTCCTTTTGGTATGCAAAGTAATAGTCCTTCACTCTTACCCGACTTGGGGGCGAAGGTAGTGCATTTTAAACAATATGCTTTATTGCTAATTCCTTAATATATGGGAAACAATAACTCTTTCCAATAACATCAACCATCTTATCTCCCCCTGCATGTCCCATCTCATCATGATATTTGTTAAGGGCATGTTCTTCCATATCCGTTGGTACATAAAAATCGAATGTGCTATCATTTGTCTTTCTGTAAGTGACCCCTTTGCTCATTTCAAGAAGCTCATGCCTTTTTTTTCTAACAGCTTTTTAATAATTACCAGTTTGTCATCTTTGGCTTGGCAATTAACCAAATTGTCTTCAAAACTATTACATTCAATAACTAAACTATCTATATATATCGATCTATGCACTAATTCAAAATCATAATTTTCTATTTCTAACGCCCCTCAAGCAATTTTCGGATTTAAATCTTTTTTGTTAAGCGTTAAAGTTAAAGAGTTGCAATCTCTCATTATTTTAAATTGATGGCCAGCGTTTCTAACTCAAATCTTTGATATTTAGGCTCAAACTCTGTTCTTCTTTTAGAATCCCAATGTACTAGCATCACGTTGTAGTTATTTTTCTTCTTTGTAAATATATATTAATAGTTCTGGCGGCCCTAACCGTTTATACCTTGACATATTGAAACACTTAAGCTCCTCTTCTCCAAACTTGAATTTTTACACATATATTCAGGCGCGTCTGCTTCGACTTTTATCAACAGTATTGTTTTCTGTGCTGCTATTTTAATTCGTTTTTTTTTTCAAAAAGACTTAATTATAGGTTTGCCTGTTGAGTATAGGCGGTGGCAAGTGATGTGATATGTCGCGAGTTCGAGCCCTACCGAAGAAACAATTTTAGTTATTTTTTCGGCTGGTGTGGCTGTTGAGTAGAGACGGCGGCAAGTAGTGCTGTTAGTTTCGAATTCGAACCCTGCCAAAAGAACTTTTTGTTTTATATAACCTGAACGTATAAAGGGTATATTGTAGTTGTGCAAATGTATGTAACAAGCTGAAGGAAGCATCTCCGTCCCCATAAAGTATATATATTCTTGATCAGCAGCAATAGCCGAGTTGATCTAGCCATGTCCGTCTGTCTGTCCGTCCGTCCGTATGTATGAACGCAAGGATATCAGAACCTATAAGGGCTAGAGACTTGAAATTAGCCATAGGTCTTCCTAGTGCCCACGCAGATCGAGTTTGTTTTCGATATTGGATAACTTGCCCCGTTCCCAAGTAATCAATAAAAATCAACATCCTGTTTTTCGAGCAGAATGGATAAATAATAAGAGCTAGACACACCAAACTTGATAGGTTGCTTCTCGCATATTATATATATATCAAGTATCTTTCATTTTATACCTATCGCCACATCCCCGCTACTACCTCTCTGCTATAAATAAAGTTAATATCTAAACTAGTATTGCCCACCAATTTAAGCTACAATATTAACGTAATTTACTTTTAGAGAAAACACAAATATTCAATTGTACAATAAGATATGCTGTAGGCAATTTCGTTAAGATCGGTTAAGAAACTCGTGTTTGCGACACCAGCGCAAATTCCAAGAATTTCTGTAAACATATACACACCCACATTCATGCGCGTCTGCTTCAAATTCTATAAAATTGATACATCAATAGCATTGCAAGTGCATAGTGTTCTGTTTTAATTCGTTTTTTTCTCATTAAGCTTCAATTATTGGTGTGGGTGGCTGTTTGGTAGAGACGGTGGCAAGTGGTGTGGTCTGTAGCGAGTTCGAGACCTACGGAAGATTTTATTATTTATTTTTTTGGCTGTTGTGGTAGAGACGGCGGCAAGTAGTGCGGTTAGTTGCGAGTTCGAACCCTGGGAAACTCCAAGGGAACTTTTTTTTTTAATTTATCTTTGTTACTAAAGCAAAAGAACGCGTAGCACTTATTGAATTTGGTATTGTAATAAGAGGGTGCAGCGTATCCCCTAGTCGGGAGCTCCCGACTAGACCCTCTTACTTGTTTATCTCTTTTCAATAAATCATATAAGGGTTTAGTGAGTATAGAAAAGTCAAGAATAAACCGCCTGCAATAGGAACATTACCCTAAGAAATAGGAAAGAGGAGACCTTGTACTCCCTGAATTTTGTTTGGTATTAGGAAGAATTTTAGCAGTTCTAATCCTTTTTCATCCGCCCTTACGCCTTTACTATTCCCCAAAAATTATTAATATTTAACGCTGCTTTTGAAAATTCACACCTATCTAATTTCAACTTTATTTTGTTTTGAACCAGTCTTATAAACACTTCCCTTAAAGTGTCCATGTTTCTACTTGCTATCATAATATCATTCATATAAACAATTACTTTATTATCTCTATCTATGTGCACAACACTTGCACGCTATGCACAATCCTTTTCGCGTGCTCTGTAAAAATTACAATAGTTTGCATCACGTTTTCTCTACCGAACTCGCTTTTCTCCTAATAAAATTGTTGCTTTCAGGATACCTTCGGGATGTCACTGACCATTCACAGCTATGAGCAGGGCTATAGCTTGCCGGACCGGCTATAAATATTCTCCCACCGGGTCGGTGATTTCCCATTACTATATCTCTATCCTATCTACCTAAAGTTCTATATATCTAGTTTAAATTCCCATACTTTATTAATAACTTATTTCTTTCTTTTTCCCTATTTATTTTATTTTCCTTATTAATATAGTAAATTACGATTATTTTTAAATTTTACTAAAGAACACCAATTTCTCTACTAACACCCTTCTTCTTAATTGTAGGCTCTAATAGCGTCACTGACAAAATTAGCTGTGAAAAGCCAGACTGGCAATTAAAACACCTCCATCGTTCGGTGTGGTCGATTTTCGGTGTTATTAGAAACTTGTGTACTAGGGTTAAAGCATTAGATATGTTCATTTTATTGATATATGTACATTGTATTGAGTAATTAGGAAAACACTCGTTTTGTCGACCATTATTATAAAAACAAATAATAAATATAATATATAAATAATAAATAAAAATGTAGTGGATGATCAATTTCCGGATTACAACAACCAGAACTAAAGTCATGAATTGAAATATCGATTTATAAAAAATGTTTGAGAAAACGTATGTGAACGCAAAGAAGCCAAAAGATCCAATCGTTAAATGTGAAAAGAAAATATCGTTAGAAAATATGAGCCTTTATAAGCCGTTCATACATACTGACAGACAGACGGACATGGACGGACATTCACATCATTGTTCGGTAGTTACTATTTTGGCTCGCAATAAATATTACCAATTATCGTTATTTATCTTCATGCAAATTTTACGAAATATTTTGTCCAGCCTTAAATAATCTTTGGTGAAAAAATATACGCCTAAAATATTTAAACATGCCAATGTTATATATTATAAAACTCTGTTATATAATATTAAAACAAATTCTTTCGTTTAACTCTAAATTTATTTGTTATTAATATTAAAAATAGTTGTAGAAGTAGTCAATAATAGGTGATGTTTTTATAAATATTGAAAATAAATATACGCCACAATTGGCGTGGAAAGAGTTGAAGAACATATATTTTGCTAATTTAACAAACTGTAATAACCGCGAAAGGTGCAATGCATCAATTTGCTAATATTTCTATACCCTGAACCCATTGAAAATGGGTAAAAGGTTATAATGTATTTGTCCAAATGTATGTAACAGGCAGAAGAAAGCATCTCCGAGCCCATAAAGTATATATGTATATTCTTGATCAAAATGAGTTGGGATCTCAGAACCTGTAAGAGCTAGAGACTTTAAATTTTTGCTTTCGGCCCTCCTAGTCCATGCGCAGTACGAGGTTGTTTCCGATAATCGATATTGAGATCCAGTTTTTTGAGCTAATTGGGTAAATAATAAGAGCTGGAGTCACCAAATTGATATGTTGCTTCTAGAATATTATACATATATCAAGTATCATTCATTTTATACCTATCGCCACCACCCCGATACCGCCAAATAGCTATAAATCAAGTTAATAACCCAATTTGTACCGCCCACCAATTTAAGCTACAATTTTAATCAATTATCATTTTGATGATACACGAATATATTATCGTACAATAAGATCTACTGCTTAAAATTTTATCAAGATCGATTAAGAAACACTAAAGAAAATGTATTTTTGCTGCCCACGTTTTTGCGGCAGTTATCACAAATTCCAAAAATTTCTGTATACATGTAAACACACATTCATGCGCGTCTGCTTCAAATTCTACCAACAGCATTGCAATTGCGATCGTATTGTGTTGTATGCAGCTATTTTAATTCGTATTTGTCTCATTAAGACTGAGTAGTTGGTGTGGCTGTTGAGTGGAGGCGTCGACAAGTAGTGTTAAGTATACGCATTATAATTTTAAATAATAGATTGATCTACTCAAATTTTCATTAATATATTTCATATTCCTCATTTTATGAGCTATTAGCGTGGATGCAACAGTCTTAAAGGTAATGAAGCCAATTGCAGAAAACGAGTCTGCGAATATTATCATCCATCGGCTCCATGCAAATCCTTCCCCGAATGCAAATGCAAGTGCATGTATTTGCACCCAAAGTGAAAATTCTGTGGCGTGCAAAGTGTGGCAAATATTAAACTTATTTAATTGGTATGAATAAATGTATGTTTATTGGTGTCTCGCATGTGAAACCTGTGGGAAACTATAAATCAGTTTGCGGACCGGTGACGGCGTCAATAGCAAATACCATGTGCAAATTTTATCCCAATTGCACAAAGGCGCGTTTTTCTAGGCCTTAACTACACTTGCTCTTATTCTTTAGCAAACCTTTGTTTTGTTTGTTAAATTTTACCTAAGTCTTTAATTTGTGTGACTTGTATACATGTTTATCATATTGGGGATTTGGTTGTGGTTTTGGGTTTATTGTCGCATATGTGCAGGTCCTGCTCCCTCTGAGCCCGTCCATCAAGTTATAAATGTCGTGCAGCCAGAACCAGTTTCAACGTATTTACCTTCAGATAGAATAGAATAGTGTTTAATAACTTAAAACTTAAAAGAAATCAAATTCAAAATTTTAAATCAGTTTATCAAAAATGATAAGGGGCGAAAATTAAGTCGCTTCTGAAATTTAAATTCGAATGACTATTGAGTTTTATCAGTCGAAAAATCTTTCCAAGATTGGACTTTAATTGTCGCTGTTGTTGTTTTATAAAAGTCACAGCCCAGTTACGCACAAAATATTTTATTTATTCCAATTTTTAGACATAAACTTTCACACAGGGGAGAATCGATCAAATAAGTGTGCACGACTAAAAGATACCCTGCATCCATACCCTAGAAAAGAACGTCGATTTAGTTACGGAGGATATTTCGTATATGTCGCGGACCCCTACAAAAACGGAAATAACTAAAAGTGCACATGACGATGTTAGATTGTTCTAGCTTTAATTTAATTTTTTTTTGCCATGCATCTTTATCTTTTTCCCCAGATTGCGAGAATTTTTAATAAATTAAAACGAGGAAGAAAGGCTATCTTCGGCACGCCGAAGATCTAATACCCTTGCAACCTTTTAATGTCGATAAAAAGTGGTTAATGCCGAGTTTGGTGAAGGTATCTTGATAAACAAAAAAGGCTTTTAATCAAAAACCTAGTTTTCGACCGTATCGTTCCTATGGCAGATATATGGTATAATAGTCCGATGTAAATGCGATTTTGCAAAAATGAAGTGAGCATAGTGAAATCTTAAAATGCCGAGTTTGGTCAAGATATCTTGAAAAACAAAATGTTTTTTCATACAAAAACTTAATTTTCGACCGATCGTTCCTAAGGCAGCTATATGATATAGTGGTCCGATCTTAATAGGATTTTGCATATTTATGAGGAGCTTAGTAAAACTAATAAATGCCGAGTTTGGCCAAGATATCTTGAAAAACAAAATGTTTTTTCATACAAAAACATAATTTTCGACCGATCGTTCCTATGGCAGCTATATGATATAGTGGTCCCATCGAGCTGGTTTTGACATATGTGCTGAGTGCAACAGAAAAGGGGACTTCTGCAAAGTTTCATTAAGATAGCCTTAAAACTGAGAGACTAGTTCGCACAGAAACAGACAGACGGACAGACGGACATGGCTATATCGACTCGGCTGTTGATGCTGATCAAGAATATATATACTTTATGGGGTCGGAGATGTCTCCTTCTATGCGTTACACATTTCACGACAAAATAATAATACCCTCTGCAAGGGTATAAAAAAAATTTTTTTAATGTTTTTTTGCTTATTGTCATTTTATTATTATAAATTCAACATATATATACGTATATAGTTTTTTATTGGCCGTAAATGCTCTTTTTTCCATGCTCGCTCCCTCCTCCCTAGCTAGGGCCAGTGCACATGGTAACTCTTTTGTCTGCGATGGAAACACAACAGATCTTAACGGTTTCTTTAGGCCGGACACAAACACGTGTAGTGCACCTGCTCTGACTTCGTCATTGAGCATTGTTGCCTTTAATGTCTCTTATGTCATTATTTTATTTGTGACGAGGGTCGTCGACCTCGTCATAGTATTGTGAAAGTGAGGTTTCACCTTGCCGGGCCATTTTTAGCTCCTTTCGCAAAAGCCGAAGCGCTGTTTTGTCCGCATAGGTGCAGTCCGATGTTAACGGCGTTCTAGCGTTTTTCTTTTCTTATCTTTTTTTCTAATTATTGCTACAGCCTGATAATGGGAGCAGCTATCTGAGTCAATCTTGAACAATTCATTGGAGTCTGTGCCTCCACGACACGTAGTCGTCTTGGGTTCCACTAAATTCTGGGACAGACTAAACAATATCTAACAGTACTTCACACCTAATTCCAGGGTCTACAGTGATTCCTTGGAGCACCTCGACTTGGGGTGGTTCTAACTGTAAAGAGTTATTTGAGTTTTTAATGCGCCGACTATTTGCGCTTGAAGCTGGTCGGCATCAATGTCTGTCAAATCTTCTTTATATTGGCAAGACAATTTCGTAGACACTTCACGCACTCGTGATTTTGCAATGGACGACTATAAACACATAGTCGGCATGAAAAGAAAAAATACATTAGAAAGACTAAGCCCAGAAACAGCTGCCCCTAACACACTTACGGTCACAATAAACAAATACATTTTTAAAACTTAGAAGGCGATTATATTCACAACCCACTTACATGTCTTTTTCGTAGCTTAAGGTGTAGGTGAGTTCTTTAATGTTGGACGCCAATTATGCAATTAATTTTTATTTTCGCATCCAATACCTGACACCAGCATACGGGTTACGAGATAATTGAAAACATTCTGTCAATATATCTACCACTTTCTATCATTCCTTCAACAAATATCTCTTAATTTTTAAAATGTTTTCTAAAATATAAGGCCCTTTATATCTTGGTGTTAACTTCCTCGAAACTCCTGTTGAGTTATCAAAATTTTTAACCATGAAAAAGTCAGCTATTTTATGTTCTACTGATACTTTCTTCTTTTTATTAATGCGCTCTTCATTTCTGACTTGAGCTTCTTTTTGGCATGTTTCTCCAATCTTTCTTATATTCTCAAAATTTCTTGTATCAAACGTGTTCACCTGTGTTAACTCTTCTAATTTTTTCTTTAATTCATCGCCAACTTTTCCTTTTTGTTGTAATCCAAATAACATTTCGCTTGGAAATTTCCTTATACTTTTTGAACATTTGCTGGCGGGCATCTAGTTGCTTTTTAATATATGTTACTCTCTCATTATTTAAAAATTACTCAAAATCCTTTGCAGTAAAACAGCTCCCTCTATCCGATATAATGAACTTCGGTCTGCTATAAGCTCTGAAATAATCCTTGTATTTGCTGTGTGTAGTCTAATAATTTTGGAAAATCCGGCAACTACCGCACATATATATTTATTAGCTCTTCCTGCATTAAATGTGTAGTAATGGTCTATATGGATCATATCCCATGGTTTGTTTGTAATATAATGTAATAGTCCTTCACTCTTACCCGAATTGGGGGCGAAGGCAGTGCATATTAAACAATATGCTTTATTGCTTTTCCTTAATATATGGGAAACAATAACTCTTTCCAATAACATCAACCATCTTATCTCCCCCTGCATGTCCCATCTCATCATGATATTTGTTAAGGACATGTTCTTCCATATCCGTTGGTACATAAAAATCGAATTTGCTATCATTTGCCTTTTTGTAAGTGACCCCTTTGGTCATTTCAAGAAGCTCATGCCTTTTTTTTCTAACAGCTTTTTAATAATTACCAGTTACCATTACCAGTTTGTCATCTTTGGCTTGGCAATTAACCAAATTGTCCTCAAAACTATTACATTCAATAACTAAAACATCTATCTATATCGATCTATGCACTAACTCAAAATCATAATTTTATATTTCTAACGCCCATCTAGCAATTTTCGAATTTAAATCTTTTTTGTTAAGCGTTAAAGTTAGAGTTGTAATCTCTCATTATTTTAAATTGATGGCTAGCGTTTTAAATCAAATCTTTGATATTTAGACTCAACCTCTGTTCTTCTTTTAGAATCCCAATGTACTAGCATCACGTTGTAGTTCTTTTTCTTCTTTGTAAATATATATTGATAGTTCTGGCGGCTCTAACAGTTTATATCTTGACATATTGAAACACTTAAGCTCCTCTTCTCCAAACTTGAATTTTTACACCCTGAATTATGTATTATGATTATGCATTTGTGCAAATGTGGCAGCATCAACAGCCAAGTCGATCTAGTCGTGTCTGTCTGTCCGTCCGTCCGTATGTATGAACGCATACGGAAACTATAATATCTAAGGACTAGAAAATTTAGCTGTAGGTCCTCTTAGTACATGCGCAGATCGAGTTTGTTTCCGATACTCGATAACTTACTCCATTTCCAAGCAATCGATAAAAATCGATATCGATATCCAAGTGATATGTTTATTCTTAAATAGTAAATATATATCAAGTATCTTTTATTTAACACCTATCGCCACCTCCCCTACCCCCTTATAGCTATGAATCAAGTTAATAACCCAACTTGTATTGCCCAACAATTTTAAGTACAATTTTAATGCAATTAATTTTTTGAGAATACACAAATATTCTATGGTACAATTAGATATACTGTAGAAAATTTCATTAAGATCGGTTAAGAAACACGTTTGCAGCTAGCGCAGTTCGAAGAATTTCTGTATGCATGTACAAATTAGTGCGTCTATGCCTGCAACCTTGGGTTAACTTAACTAAATGAGTTAACTAATGGGAGACTTCAAGGGACGGTATGTCGCGCTTTTATTGTTTCCAAACTTAGACTAAAAAATACAAACTTTATCAATTTAAACAATGCCTGCAGAAACGCCGTCGCTGCCCCAGAGCCGCCGTCGCTGCTGCAGAACCGCTGCCGCCGCTCTCGCAAAAGTGCAGCGTTCGCGCCTCGTGTGCGGTGTCGGATGCCATTTACGGTGGCATATGACGAGAAAGTGACGAGGTTTGTCCCATCTATCTTCATCGCAGTGCAATCGTCGTAGGTGAGTATCGCGCTTCGATCGTTAATGATGATGATGCCGTCGTCCACTATGGGGACAGGGGTAAGATGACTCGGCTGCGTTTGGCAATGGGCTGTACCCCCTGCATGGAGGACTTGTGCGCAACTGATTCTTTTGGAACGCTTGCAGAATGTGGCAGTCGCAGTCGGCCACAAGATTGTCGTGGAGTTGGAGCACAGAACCGTTGTGGGCGACTGGGAAAATTCTTATCTTCCTGAATTGCTTACATATTATAGGGAACTCGATAATCAAACTTATAACATTATCCTTATGTTCTACCTTAATATTAGATACTTTCAAAATGTCAGTGATAGGGGTACCTGTGATTTGGTCAGTGAGAATATTCATAAGATCAGAATGATCTATTATTGTTTGATTTATTATGTTTATTTTTTCTAGGGTTAAAGTAAGCATAAGGTTCCCTATTTCTGTTATCATCATTCTATTGCGTGTGCTTAAGGTTTCAAAGAGGTGGCCAGTGTCGGCCTGTTTTTCTTTTGAGGACTTAATAATTCTGTTAACAGTGTCGGTCAGTTGATTGATCTTTTCCTGCATCCTGGAATTTATAGAAATTTTTCTATTGCTTGCAGTGACCAGCTGCATCTGAGTCAGTTCTGTTTTCCTGAAGTCGTTTGCGTCCGGGGTGCCCGCTACAACCTTAAGGGCTGTTCCCAAGAAGTCAAGGCTTCTTACCTTGCGATGGTGCACATCGAGAGCGGACAACATGTCCAGTACATGTCCGGTGTCAATTTCCAGCAATTTCCTCATATGGGATTGTGGAAACATTCCCGCCAGCTTCATGATCTCCTCAGTCATTGTCCTATAGTCCGTGAGATTGGTAGTGTGATGTAAGTATCCGTAACTGTCCCAAAGTAGAATGTCCCCGTCCATGTATGTAGTCCACGTGCGAGTAGTCCGTCACCCGTGCCGTTGTCATGGACATGATTGAAAGTATGGTGAACGTAATCCTAAAATGTTGAAACTACTGTTATAGGAATGGTAATGAAAAAAACTGTGCTTTAAACTCAACGGAGGTTGTCCTTGTGGACCACTCTCCCCCCAATGAGGACCGTTGTCCCCAAGTCCGCTTCAACCTTTTTTTCGATGCACAAAGGCGATAGCTTGTTGCCTAGTCTGCGGTTCGTTTTTCCAGGACCTTTTCTCCTACCTCGAAGATTCTGTTCCGACGCATTTTATTAACCCTAGCGTTCTGCTGGATTTGGGCCCTTTCTATCCTGCCTCTAACCTCGCGGGTAGATTCCGGCAGTGAGTCAAGCAGGATGTCCTTAGGCTTCTTCTCAACCACTGAGTGAATGGAATTGTTATACTCGATAATGGCCTGCAGGATAAGGTCGACTGTGTCAACTATACCCCTTTGGAGCTTTAAGCACCTAGCTATCTCCAGAAGAGTGCTGTGTAAGCGCTCTACCTAACCGTTGGACGTGCTGTGAAGGGGAGGCGCATTTACCATTTTGCTTTCGTGCAAATTCTACAGTTAAGGACCACTTCATTAGCTAATTTGGTCATCTTAGGGAAATAGTACTCCGTCATGACCTGTTTTACATTCTCCTGAGCCGCCCTATGGGCTCGATTGTGTTCCCTAGTGATGATTTTTCTTCTATTACTGACGTCGAACACGTCGGCCACGAAGTTTTTGCAATACCAAAACTTCGTAGTCGGAAAGGCTCTTAGCAACTCGTGCTGGAAACTGGCCAAGATTGGGAGAGTACAGTGAAACGCATTAACCACGTTTGCGTTAATGATGGCCTTTATCGTTCCGATGAGGGCGACCGTATCGATAAAGTTTATCAAATGGCGGGTTTTCTCGCCGAAAAGTATGAAATTTCTTTTTAGAGGAAAGCGAGATTCCTCTAATACAACCTGGTTCCGGAAGCAGTTTAGGGGCTTCTCCGTTGAATCGATTGTGTAAGACAGGGACAATTCGCTGTGAATCGTGGCCGCGTCAGATTCTGGCTCATCGCGGCTACCCTGCAGGGCGATCACGTTCTGGCGCGACAGCGCGTCCGCTACATGATTTTCTTTACCAGGCTTATAGAAAAGCCTCCGCACTGCGGCCTCAATTATCGCACGTAACTGCTCTGGGTCCATAACTGAGTCTGTTTCTATATTATGTTCAGTTGGGGTGACACAACCTGACACCTGCAATGCTCCAAATCCCCCTATTAACCTCGCTAAAATACTGTCGTCCCTATCGTAGTGTTCATGCACGTCTACGTCGGAGTCACAGTCGCTCATTCGAATTTAAACCTCTGTATGAAACCGAACAACACATAAAAGGTTAAGCTAATGGAATTTTTTATTTTTATTTTTTTTTTTTTTTAATAATTCTCATAAATTTTTTCCTCAATCAGAAATAGACACTCCTTTTCTTACGTAAACAAAATAAATTTGTGCGTATTCGAAAAAAAAAAATTGTTCTTGAAATTCTATATTCTCACTTCACAAATCACTTACATGATTCTATTGTTGTACGTATTTTGACGAATTCCACCGCTGCTGTCACAACTATAGATGATTCTGTTGTTGCTGTAATTTTTTACGAATTCCACCGCTGCTGTCACAACCAGAGCTGCCGATTTGTGTTTTTTTTTTTATTTAGATGGTTTTTCACGATTAACGTTAATATTGAATTTTAAAACCGTTTTATCGCCTTTTTTTATTTTTATTATTGGGTTTTTTAGGTTGGGCGCCAATTAGTGCGTCTATGCCTGCAACCTTGGGTTTTGCAGTTGCATGCAAAGATGCATATAAAAAATGAGTTAACTAACGGGAGACTTCAAGGGACGGTACGTCGCGCTTTTATTGTTTCCAAACTTGGACTAAAAAATACAATCTTTATCAATCTAAACAATGCCTGCAGAGACGCCGTCGCTGCCCCAGAGCCGCCGTCGCTACTGCAGAACCGCTGCCGCCGCTCTCGCAAAAGTGCAGCGTTCGCGCCTCGTGTGCGGTGTCGGATGACCGTCGCGGCCGACGACATATTTGCGACATATCCGTCGCCACATGACTCTGGTCATTGGCTTCCCCAGAACGCTGGGTCAGCACATACCAATAGTCAGTGGTTAACTTACACACATATATTCAGGCGCGTCTGCTTCGAATTTTATCAACAGCGCTAGTATTGTTTTCTGCGCTGCTATTTTAATTCGTTTTTTTTTTTCAAAAAGACTTAATTATAGGTGTGCCTGTTGAGTATAGGCGGTGGCAAGTGATGTGATATGTCGCGAGTTCGAGCCCTACCGAAGAAACAATTTTAGTTATTTTTTCGGCTGGTGTGGCTGTTGAGTAGAGACGGCGGCAAGTAGTGCTGTTAGTTTCGAATTCGAACCCTGCCAAAAGAACTTTTTGTTTTATATAACCTGAACGTATAAAGGGTATATTGTAGTTGTGCAAATGTATGTAACAAGCTGAAGGAAGCATCTCCGTCCCCATAAAGTATATATATTCTTGATCAGCAGCAATAGCCGAGTTGATCTAGCCATGTCCGTCTGTCTGTCCGTCCGTCCGTATGTATGAACGCAAGGATATCAGAACCTATAAGAGCTAGAGACTTGAAATTATCCATAGGTCCTACTAGTGCCCACACAGATCGAGTTTGTTTCCGATATTGGATAACTTGCCCCGTTCCCAAGTAATCAATAAAAATCAACATCCTGTTTTTCGAGCAGAATGGATAAATAATAAGAGCTAGACACACCAAACTTGATATGTTGCTTCTCGCATATTATATATATATCAAGTATCTTTCATTTTATACCTATCGCCACATCCCCGCTACTACCTCACTGCTATAAATAAAGTTAATATCTAAACTTGTATTGCCCACCAATTTAAGCTACAATATTAACGTAATTTACTTTTAGAGAAAACACAAATATTCAATTGTACAATAAGATATGCTGTAGGAAATTTCGTTAAGACCGGTTAAGAAACTCGTGTTTGCGACACCAGCGCAAATTCCAAGAATTTCTGTAAACATATACACACACACATTCATGCGCGTCTGCTTCAAATTCTATAAAATTGATACATCAATAGCATTGCAAGTGCATAGTGTTCTGTTTTAATTCGTTTTTTTCTCATTAAGCTTCAATTATTGGTGTGGGTGGCTGTTTGGTAGAGACGGTGGCAAGGGGTGTGGTCTGTAGCGAGTTCGAGACCTACGGAAGATTTTATTATTTATTTTTTTGGCTGTTGTGGTAGAGACGGCGGCAAGTAGTGCGGTTAGTTACGAGTTCGAACCCTAGGAACCCCCAAGGGAACTTCTTTTTTTTTAGATTTATCTTTGTTACTACTAAAGCAAAAGAACGCGTAGCACTTATTGAATTTGGTATTGTAATAAGAGGGTGCAGCGTATCCCCTAGTCGGGAGCTCCCGACTAGACCCTCTTACTTGCTTATATCTTTTCAATAAATCATATAAGGGTTTAGTGAGTATAGAAAAGTCAAGAATAAACCGCCTGAAATAGCAGCATTACCCTAAGAAATAGGAAAGAGGAGACCTTGTACTCCCTGAATTTTGTTTGGTATTAGGAAGAATTTTAGCAGCTCTAATCCTTTTTCATCCGCCCTTACGCCTTTACTATTCCCCAAAAATTATTAATATTTAACGCTGCTTTTAAAAATTCACACTTGTCTAATTTCAACTCTATTTTGTTTTGAACCAGTCTTCTAAACACTTCCTTTAAAGTGTCCATGTTTCTACTTGCTATCATAATATCATTCATATAAACAAATACTTTATTATCTCTTATTATATCGAAAAAATATGTTATATACGAATCTTTGAAATACGTGCGAACCCATGGCCATCCTAAGAAATTCATATTGCCCTAAAGGAGTAACAAATTAAGTATATATAATAGATTGCTCATTAACAAAAACATGAGAAGACCCATTTTATAGGAACAACTTTGTAAGTACTGTATTTCCGAATAGACAATCTAACAAATCATCGATCAATGGTAGCGGTTAGTTGTCTCTTCATAAAATTTTGTTCAGTCTTTTAAAATCAATACATAACCGCATGTCTCCAGTTTTTTCTTGACTAGTTCTATAGGCTATGTATACTCTGAACAACTTGGCCTCTTTTAAGTAATCGTCCAATAATGTTTTTAACTTTTCGTTTTCCATATAGGATAACCATCTAGGTGTACAATAAAATACTTTGTCATTGTCTAATCTTTTGCTTAGCTCATGTCGTATTTTGGGCTGATTTACCCATTTCGCTTCTAGATAAGTATTTTCAAATAAATTTTCAAATTTTACTAACTATCTCATCACTAACAACTTTTTCACTAAGAGTTTTGGTACTAACACTTTTATCACTAACTAGTTCATCACAAACAGTTTCATTACCGACTATTTGATCATTGACGATTTTATCATTGAAAAATATATCTTCATTTTGCTCGTGTTTGGTAACTTCATCTTCCACGTCAATTTTTCTTACTTGTAGCTGTGCTATCATTTTTAGCAATATTCTGATACTCAACTTTATCCACATACACAATTTTCGATGTTCTTAAATCAATATATAAATCAAACGAATCCATAAAATCTCTACCAAGCACACAATTAAAGCATAAAAATAAGCGTTTATTAACTTTTTCTTCATATAACAGGATTTTTCCAAAAATTTTTGGTTTATCTGGCATACGCTTAATTTCTAATGGCACAAAATTTTCATTTAAAAATTATATAGGGCGGCCAGAGTCTATGAGGCATTTCGCAATTTATGATTTGTTAAATGAGTTACTAAAATAAATTCTGTAGCATCTTACATATTTGTTTTCCATAGCAGACTTTTTATTTAGACTTCCTGATATTATATAATCGTTTCATTCGCACGCATACCAAGATCCTGGCTCCCGTTTAGGCTTTCAACAATCTTTGGCCCAGTGGCCCTTGACATTGCAATTGTAGCAACGTTGTTGTTTGTCCGCCTGTGCTTCCTGTGCAGCTTGTTTCACTACATTGTATTGTGTTCGTTTAATTGGAAACTTTATAGCTGCAAACGCATGTAAAATTTGAGCCGGACTGGTAAAACAATGCATACATGAATGCGCAAGTTTTCGCAAGGTATGCCTCCAATAATACCCTCCATTAACTCCTCTACATCAATATTGATGTACTGTGCCAATATCTTTTTTTTCGTTAAAGTATGTGGCGAACACCTCATCTGCTTTCTAGCACTGTATACAGACTGCCTTACATTTCATCTCGGCAGCCTTATCGATATATACTTATCATACTATTATAATTACCACAGATAGCGACACTTTTATAACATAGCTACGGCTGCCAACAATGATCTTACACTATTACAATAGAGATGTGAAGTGTCAAACAGCTTGCACTTATTGCCTTTTTTATTGTAGTAGTATGTACGCACATACATACAGACAGATACATAGTCCACGCCAATTTACCAACAATCTCCCGTTTATCTCAAGTTAGCTCAACTCTAACATTCCTCTTCTAATCTAATTCATGTAAGAAGAGCTCGACAAGTCTAATCACTTCTTTTGTCGCTTATGCATGCATTAACTTATTGTCAATTCTCCTTTAGTCTGTAAGCGTACAACGAACGCGGCGTCAGTCGCGATCGAACAATCGAATAAAGAAAACGTCTCGAGAGAATTGTGTGTTTTACTTTGCCAACGTCATTTATCTTCTACTAATTCAGAAGTGGTTCAACCTAGCGAAGAAAAAAAATGTATTTGAACATTTTTACGGTCATCCAATTAAAAAATTGGCTATCTGTCTTAGGAGCACCGACAACAGGAAGCAAAGTGGAACTGGTTGCTCGTCTAAATATGTTCCCACCGAGTGTACGCGGCAGTGCCCCAGATTTAGATGCCGACGATATGGACATGCTGGAATCAGCTAATCCTGGGAACAGACAGGCACGACCGAGGAGCAACATCATAGATGTCATTCAGCAACGGAATACGGAAAGCCACCAGATCTGAGCCATGACGACGCTTGTTGCTGCGTCAGAGGCCCAAAATAATGTACACATATGCGAACTGATGGAAGTAGTTAGGCAACTACAAGGCGAAGTAAATGCGAGCAGCAGCAGCAATGCGAGTAAATGCAGCAAGCTCATCAGCAAAACGTAATGGCAAACGGACAGACAGACAGCGATAGCGGCGTTCCCAAAAACGAATGTCGAGACAGTGACGGAGGCGTTGGCACTGAAGCGGCTACAGAAACTCTGAAAATCTGCAAAAAAAAATCGGATCAGCTGCAACAATCGCCTTCGCGAAAGAGGCGACAATAGAATTCGATGGAAACGTGCTTTGAGCCCGCATGTGGGTCAATCAAATCAATAACATTGCACGAGTCTACGATTTGGACGACTATTGCTTGCGAATGCTGTTCACTGCAAGTTGAAAGGAAAAGCGCAAGACTGGTTGCATGTCAATTCAACGCGCATCGTGTAGCCAATATTGTTCAATCAGCTGGTCATGGCTTTCGAAGAAATAATTTCAAAATCAGACTTGTGGTGTAAAGTCAAACAAGGCAAGGGGCAGGCACAAGAACAATTTGCGGTTTATTTTGAAGAAAAGATGATGTTGCCCTAGACCATGGACGAAGAAGAGCCCGGATAAAATTTTTCGCTAATCCTGAACAGATGCGTCAGGCGTTTGCCAATGTAATTCTCCCAAAGCAAGAGCGGGCAAGCAAACCCAGGATGACAGCGACAACGGTGTTGGTCAACAATGACGTACGTTGCAAAAACTGCAACTCCCGAGACTATTTTATGAAGGATTTCCGCAAACCAAAGAGAGGCCCTGGATCTTGTTACGTATGCGGCAAAATGGGACATTTTGTGGGTCATTGTATGATTAAGAAGAGCGCAAGCGAGAGCGACAACAACTACGTAAGGTGTTTAAGATTTATAAATCAATCATAATTTTGAGCTACTGAGCTTTTTCAATAGCTTTCACAAATAGAAATAATTAAACTTTTATTTCTTGTGTTTCAATTTACTTTTATATTTCATAAAGTTACGAAAAGCAGGCAGACCCGAATTAGTCTGTGCTTATTATTTAAGAACAATAGTTTTTTTTAGGCAAGCGAACCCGAATTAGTACGTGTCAATTTTAGCGTAGCGACAATTATTAGTTACAATTTTGAGTAATGCAAGTGGCCGATGTGTACCAAATGCATGAAGCGAACGAACTTAACTAACTCGATGCGCAGCATCGAGTCCTTCGCATAAGTAAAGCTAGGGCAATAAAACGATCATTACAGCGAAGAGCGACAGCTTTATGTAAATGAATTCTTAAGAGCGAAATTTAGGCAATTGCCTTGCACAGCGAGTATTATAAGATAAAATTAAGATGCTGCTCTTATCAGTTGCGAGGTCGCTCCAGTTGTTTTGGGTGCGTAACCAGACACATAACATTAAACTATCAATTGTTACAGAATGTCTCAAAGACTCCAGCAGCGCAATCTTATTTATGAAAAAATCGTATATACCCAGTGAAATCCCATTAGATTCAGTTTTCAACTTCTATTTTGGACTAAAAGCCGACTTAATATAATTGGAAAAACATCGCGCAAAGGATCAATAAAAATTTATTTTGAATTAATCGTTGTTGCCGATGAGTCTATGAGACATAATGTAATATTGGGCAGGGATTTCATGAGTGCATGTGGTCTGAGCATAAATCTAGTTGAGGGGAAGGAAACTCAAGAGATAAATAATGAAATACAGGCAGGAGACCAGACTGTTAGTGAGCAACTGTTAAGAGACCAGACTGTTAGTGGGCAACTGTTAGGAGAACAGCCTGTTAGTGTACAGCGGTTATACAACACGGCCGCTAGTGATCAACTGTTAAGCGATTAAGCTGTTAGCGAGCAATTAGTAAGAGATGCATCCGTTAGTGAGCAACTGTTAAGTGATCAGGAAATGATGAAGCAAACAATGCACAGCGAAACAGTTAGTACAAATGAGTCGTCGAACAATGCGACCGACGAATGAGAACACTTTAATGACAACTTTAGAAGAAAAGCTAAGAACGATCATATTTTTAATGAAGTTATGAAAGAGAAGTTTGACAAAGTTATGTTTTGCATATTTCAGAGAGAGTGTTTCTCAGTTGAGAGTGATTCACGTGTTTTACTTGTGCTCCGAGATTTTTAGATATTTTTGCGCTTTAATCCTGCTTTTTATTTTTAAATTTTCCATTTTTTGTGCTTTATTTAAATTAATTAAATTAAATGTTAATTATTGCATTTATTGAACGCGGCGTCAGTTCCGTGTTGTTGATATTGTCTGTTTTGATTATTTTGCTTTGGTGCTCCCCTGTGCATATATTAGTTTGTGCGTGTGTTCGCTGCTGCATATTTCAGCTTGTGCATCGCGCTCTCACAAATTGTTAGCGTTGCTTTTCACTCCAAACAATTTGTTTGTGAACGAATAGTTATTTTTTGAGCGCATACTTGCTCTACTTTTGTGCACCGTTTTTTGGTTTGCTCGCCGCTTTCGCAACTTTTGCATATAATTTAACGCAGATAGAAATTATGCCGTGCTGTAGGAAACCTTATACGTCCAAGCAAGCTGATGATTCTGTACAGCCGCAATTTGAGAATATGATGCATGCTAAATGGGCAGGTCTCACTGGGCGTGGTTGCGACAAGATCACTGCAATTGCCAAGAAGGGCTGCGGTAGCTTGCGTTGGTCTTGCCCAGAATGCATCGACAAGAAAATTGATTATTCCAGAATGTATAATTCTGTGAGCTTAATAACGCGGCTAAGCAGCTCTCGAGTAATTTTGACTTGAGTTTTGTATTGCTTAGCAAATACAAATTTGAGTCTCCACCCAATCGCCTCAATTCCTGCATTTGTCCTCTCCCTCTGCAACTTGGATTTATCTCCAATGTTGTCTTTATCGTCTTCTCCGAGCGTTTGTCCAATAATATCCCCTGTTTTATCCCCTGTAGTAGTCCCAATAGACCCCGTACTTTAACCTGCCCCAATTAGAACTGCTTCAGCCCCGTTAGTTTCTGGACGCAAAGGTAGACCTGCACGTAATCTTGCCCAGATTGTGAAGAACAATTATGGTGCCTCTTTAGCCCCACCATCAGCTCCTAAGTTTTTGTGTCTGGACTTTCGTCTGACACCACATCTAAGTCATTGGCAGCCTATATTGCTAGCAAATCTTCTGCTAGCGTGTCAATGACCAAATTTAATTTCTCCACTCCTCGTGAAATATCATTATTCAAAATAAATGTTTCACATGATATGTTCCCAATCATTTGTGATCTCAAAATTTTGGCCTGCACACCACGAGTTCAAGCCAAAAGAGCGTAACCAGCCTGTCACCCTTCCAGTCCTTTCAATACAGGGTACTAATTCTGACCCATTTCTATATTCATTATCATAATGTCAGAGCTCGCATTTCTAAACTTAAAGATCTTTTCATGGCCAGCATTTGGAGACAACCGCATTTTCACAAACATGGTTAAATTCAATCAATTCTGTATTTGAAGTTTTTCGAACAATTTTATTTTGTATAGAAATGATGGGTCGACTCGAGGTGGTGGGGTATTAATTGCCGTTAAAGCCACTCTCCAGTCAGAACTTTTCCGTTTAAGTACGCCTGCTGACGCTGAGATTGTCTGACGGTAAGGTGTCCTTTCCTACACGGAATATATATATTACATGCTCTTATGTTCCCCCTTCTTCTGATATTCAAGTTAATATGAAACATATTACTTGTATTAAACAAGTTTATTCACGTGTGCGTGAAATGACCTATTTATGGTATTGGGTGATTTTAATTTGTCGAATATCTCTTCATTATTAACTGCTGAAAATTATCTAGTGCCCTTAGCACAGCATAACTTTATAGATTGCATGCTAGACATTTCTTTGTTTCAAAAAAATTTAATTTCGAATTATTTAAATAGAACTCTTGATCTGTTATTTGTTAATGCCTACCTCATTGCTAATGTGTTCAGATCCACTCCCTTATCCCTTCCAGAGGATGTACATCATCCAACTTTAGAGGTTGCAATGTTCAATTGCAATCCTCTCGTTTTACATTCATCAGCTACCTATAAGCCCCACCTTTGCTTTCGCAAAGGAAACTATTCCTTGCTTAATCAACGTATTCATTCATTCGATTGGTCTTTTTTATATTACGCGGATGATATGAATATTGCTATTAATTTTTTTTATAATACGCTGAACTTCATTCTAGATGATTGCATTCCTAATTCAAATCCCGCAGTTGCTTCTTCAAAGCCACCCTGGTTCAATCCCAGACTATTAATCCTTCAAAATATAAAGTATAAATATTTTAAAAAGTTTAAAAGGTCTGGTTCGAGCATTGACTTGGGCAAATATTCCATAGCCAAGTCAAACTTCTTTCTTCTTAGTTCTCAGTACTATGAGAATTATCTTTCTCGTTGCAAAAGACAATTTTTCCAAAACTCGAGACAGTTTTATAATTTAGTTAACTTAAAGCGTAAATCTTCAAGTTTGCCATCTTCTTTTTCTCTCGGGATAGATAAAGCTAACAACGATTCCGATTCTGCGAACCTCTTTGCTAATTTTTTTCAATCAACTTATTCTTCCGTCTATCCTAATAATAATACATTCCATTGCAATATTTCTTCAATCGGTGCTATACCTGCTCCTTTTATTTCCCAATCCTCTCCTCTTTCTACTACAAATTCTTTAAAATTTTCTTACTCTCCTGGTCCTGACAATGCTCCCAGTTGTCTACTCAAGGAGTGTAGTTCTTCCCTTCTTCGTCCATTACTAAAGCTTTTTAATCTATCCCTTGAATCTTCTGTCTCTTCACCTCTTTGTAAAGAATCTTATATCATACCTCTGCACAAGAAAGGTGGAAAGTCTGAAATACAAAATGTCCG
This sequence comes from Drosophila kanekoi, assembly GCA_037075305.1. Lineage (NCBI taxonomy): Eukaryota > Metazoa > Arthropoda > Insecta > Diptera > Drosophilidae > Drosophila > Drosophila kanekoi. Next base: position 289,653 of record JBAMCE010000005.1, on the reverse strand, counting down.
CTATCCCCAAATTATTTGAAAAAATAATCACTTCAAATTTGCAGCATCTTCGCAAATCTGTTGTCTCCCCTGTACAACTTGGATTCGTAAAAAAATCGGCCAACTACGGCCAATCTGCTAGAGTTTACTTCCTTGGTAAATGATGCTTTCCTTTCGAAAATGCAAACTGATGTCATTTACACTGACTTCACCAAGGAGTTTGACTCTGTCCACCATAACATCTTACTTTTTAAACTTGACCGATTAGGCTTCCCTCCATCTCGTTTGCTTTGGATTAGTTCTTATTTAAAAGGTAGGACCAAAAGAGTAATTATGAGACGGAATACCTCAAAACAGGTTAACATTACTTCTTGTGTTCCTCAAGGTAGGCATCTTGGTGCTTTACTCTTTACTCTTTTTACAAATAATCTCCCCTCGGCTATATCACATGCCCGAGTACTTATGTATGCGGATGATGTGAAACTTATTCTATCATACACTAATCCCCTACATCATTCTCGTCCACAAGACGATTGCATCTAAATTATTCAAAGTGTATGTTTATGACCTTCAAACGCACTACACCTTATCTTGTCATCTATACAATTAACAATACTCCATTGCAACGTATACTAACAGTTAAGGATCTAGGCGTTCTTTTTGATTCTAAACTCAGCTTGAGTCTGCAAATAGATACCATCGTTAGTGAGGCAAAAGGTGTACGTGGATTCATTAAACGATGGTCTGAAGAGCTTAACGATCCTTTTATAACTAGGTTTTAGCAATAGATTTTCATAATATATGTATATTGTATTGAGTAATTAGGAAGACACTCATTTTGTCGGCCGTTAATAAATAAATAAATAAATAAAAATGTAGTGGATGATCAATTTCCGGATTACAACAGCCAGAATTTAAGTTATGAAGTGAAATGTCGATTTATAAAAATGTTTGAGAAAACGTATGTGAACATAAAGAAGCCAAATGATCCAATCGTTAAATGTGAGAAGAAAATGTCGTTATAAAATATTAGCCTTTATAAGCCGTTTATACATATGTATGGACAGACCGACAGACAGACGGACATGGCTAGATCGACTCGGATGTTGATGCTGATCAAGAATATATATACTTTATGGGGACAGAGATGATTCCTTCTGCCTGTTACATACATTTGCACAAATACAATATACCCTTTTTACCCATTTTCAATGGGTTTAGGATATAAAAAGAAAACAGATGATTTGCAATTATAAATTGATTTCGGGAGACTGAACAAAGTATTTATAAATCGATGATCTTGTAGACAAGCTAGTACATTAAACAGTATTCTCAAACACAACATTTTTGCAGATTTGATCAGAGAGATCAAGGCTATTCTATACATGACCGATATTATGGTTGCGAGCAGAGATATTGAGGGAAATTTAGACACAGGGGAAGTCTTCGATAGATTAATTCAAAATAAGCAATCCAAACAAAGATAACAGATTTAGGATTTCCCATAACAAGTGAAGTCAGTTGAGCAGACGACAAGGAAAATGAAGCGATCAAGAATTTCCCAGTACCAGACAAAACACAGACGGTACAAAGTTGTTTTGGTTTGTGCTCATATTTAAGGCGATTCATTAAAGATTTTTCATCAATAACTAAGCCATTGTATGATCTTTTGAAGAAAGAAAAACTTTTCGCTGTTAAAGAAAAAGACTTGGAATGCTTTGTCACTCTCAAAGAAAAACTTATTCAAGTACCAGTGCTAGCTATTTATGATTATTGCATTAAATTATATTGGGATGCTAGTTCTCTTGGCTTTGGAGCCGTGCTAATGCAAAAGAAAGAGGATGGAAAGTGGCATCCGATATTTTATTTTTTTAAACGAACGACTGAAGTTGAGTCAAGTTACCACAGTTTTAAACTAGAAACATTGACATTCATTTATGCACTCCGAAGGTTTCGAATTTACTTACAAATGAGACGTTTTAAAATAGTCACAAATTGCAAATCTTTGACGCTTACCTTAAACAAAGTCGAACTGAATCCTAGAATTGCCAGGTGGGCGTTGGAATTACAAAACTATGATTACGAATTAGTTCACAGAGCGGGGAACAAAATGCAACATGTAGATGCTCTAAGTAAGTGCATGAATGTTTTAATAGTCGAAACAAATAGTTTTAAGGACAATCTAATTATATGCCAATCAAAAGACTTAAGAGTACAAGAGATACAAAAGTTTTTAGAGAAAAATGAACTCATGTTTGCAATGAGAAACGCGATTATTTATAGGAAAACGAACGACGGCAGATTACTGTTTTGCGTGCCAGAAGACATGGAAAACCAAGTATTACATAAGTATCTTAATGAATTGGGACACATAGGCAGAAACAAGACGATGGACACGATTTTAAAAATTTATTGGATAGCGAATGCCAAGGAGAAATGCACTAAATACATTGAAAACTGTCTTAAATGTGTTGCTCTTTCACCAAAAAATTCAAAAACGGAGGTATTCTTACAAAGTTTACCAAGTTTGTCAGGCTGTATACGTCCAGAACTACAAATGCAAAAGAAGCTATTAAAGCACTAAGAGATTATTTGAGGGCATACAGTAGGCCAAAATGTATAATTTCAGACAGGGGCAGTTGTATCACGTCCAAGGAGTTCCAGAAAAAGGAATCCATTGGGTTCATTCTTTGAATAATACTTTACACGGAAGTATCAAACAGATACCAAATAAAGTACTTTTTGGAGTAGAGCAAAAGGGCTAGCTTATAGATGAACTAAGGGAAAATAGACACACATACGAACAGACACATAGTCAAGGCCATTTAACCAACAATCTCCCATTTGTCTCAAGGTCATTTAACTCTAATATTCCTCCTGTACTCTAATTCATGTAAGAAGAGCTCGACAAGTCTAATCACTCCTTGTCTCGCTTATACATGCATAAACTTATTGACAACTCTCCTTTAGTTCTGTAAGCGTACAACGAACGCGGAGTCAGTCGCGATCGAACAATCGAATAAAGAAGGAACAAATGGATTTGAACATTTTTACAGTCATCCAATTGAAAAATTGGCTATATGTCTTAGGAGCACCGACAACAGGAAGCAAAGCGGAACTGGTTGCTCGTCTAAACATGTTCCCACCGAGTGTACACGGCAGTGCCCCAGGCTTAGATGACGACGATGTGGACATTCTGGAATCGGCTAATCCTGGGAATAGGCAGGCACGACAGAGGAGCGACATCATAAATGTCATTCAGCAACAGAATAGGAGAAGCAACCATATTAGAGCCATGACGACGCAGCAACAAGCAGAGACTCAACATAATGTACACATATGCGAACTGTTGGAAGTAGTTAGGTAACTGCAAGGCGAAGTAAATGCAAACAAAATTGCGCTGCAGCAAGCTCATTAGCAAAACGTAACGGCAAACGGCAGCGTTGGCAACAACAGCAGCACGGATCATCTGCAACAATCGCCTTCGCGAAAGAGGCGACATTAGAATTGCACGAGTGTACTTATTCGACGACAATTGCTTGTGCTTGCTGTTCACTGCAAAGCTGAAAGAAAAAGCCCAACACTGGTTGCATGTCAATTCAACGCGCATGCTGTAACCAATAAAAATATTGTGCAAGCAGCTGATCGTGGCTTTCGAAGAAAAAATTTCCAAATCAGGCATGCGGCGCAAAGTCGAACAACGCAAGTGACAGACACAAGAAAAATTTGCTGACTACTTTAAAGAAAAGATGATGTTGGCCCAGCAATCAATATGGACGAAGAGAAAATCTTAGAACAGATAATCGAGGGAGTTCCGTCCCAGACGTTGCGCGATCAAGCCCGAATACAATGTTTCGCTAATACTGAACAGATGAGTCAGGCGTTTGCCACTATAATTCTTCCAAGGCAAAAGCGGGCAAGCTAACCCAGGATGACAGCGACCACGGTGATCGTCGACAATGACGTGCATTGCAGAAACTGCAACTCTCGATGTAATTTTATGAAGGATTACCGCAAACAAAAGAGAGTTCCTGGAACTTGTTACGCATGCGGAGGAATGGGCCATTTTGTAACTCAAATACAGAAAAATTGCAATAAACAGGAACTGTTAAGAGACCAGACTGTTAGTGAGCAACTGTTAAAAGACCAGACTGTAAAGGAGCACCTGTTAAGAGACCAGACTGTTCAAGAGCAACAGTAAGTGTATAGCGGTTAAGTAACACGACCGCTAGTGAGTAACTGTTAAGCGATTAAAATGTAAGCTAGCAATTAGAGATGCATGCGTTAGTGAGCTACTGTTAAGCGGTTAGGAAATCATGAAGCAAATAATGCACAGCGAAACAGTTAGTACAAATGAGTCTTCGAACAATGCGACCGACGAACGAGAACATTTTAATTACAACTTTAGAAGATAAATTAAGAATGATCATATTTTAAATGAAGTTATGAAAGAGAAGTTTGACAATGCTATGTTCTGCATAAATGTAGTAGATGATCAATTTCCGGATTACAAATCTGAACAGAATTTAAGTCATGAAATGAAATGTCGATTTATAAAAATGTTTAAGAAAACGTATGTGAACGCAAAGAAGAAAATATCGTTAGAAAATTTTAAGCCTTTTTAGTTAGTCACCAAGACGGCTCTCGTACATGAAAAAAGACAAGCTCCCAAAAATTCCAGATGAATACTTAGAAGCCGGAATCATAGTATTAGTAAAAAAGAAAACGATTGATTTGTGATTATGCATTGATTTCCGGAAACTGAACATAGTATTAATAAAATAAAAAAACAACTATCCGTTGCGATGATCGATGATCTTTTAGACAAGCTCGTCAATCAAACAGAATCCTCAAATTTTTCAAAATCTTAAAAACGGATACTTTTATGTGTTTGTAAACAAAGATTCTGTGAAATCTGCGTCCTTCGTGACCCTTTGGGTCAATATGAATTTTTGAGAATGCGAATGGGTAAAAAAAATGCCTCTGCTGTTTTTTGTTTGTTAACAACATTTTTGCAGATTTGATTAGAGAGAACAAGGCTATTGTATGCATGGACGATATTTTGGTTGCGAGCAGAGATATTGGGGAACATTAAGACACACTGAGGGAAGTCTTCGATAGATTGGATTAAAATAAGTTCGAGTTACGTTTAGACAAATGCGAATTTATCCAAACAAAGATAAAATATTTAAGATTTCTCATAACAAGTGAAGTCAGTTGAGCAGACGACAAGGAAAATGAAGCGATCAAGAATTTCCCAGTACCAGACAAAACACAGACGGTACAAAGTTGTTTTGGTTTGTGCTCATATTTAAGGCGATTCATTAAAGATTTTTCATCAATAACTAAGCCATTGTATGATCTTTTGAAGAAAGAAAAACTTTTCGCTGTTAAAGAAAAAGACTTGGAATGCTTTGTCACTCTCAAAGAAAAACTTATTCAAGTACCAGTGCTAGCTATTTATGATTATTGCATTAAATTATATTGGGATGCTAGTTCTCTTGGCTTTGGAGCCGTGCTAATGCAAAAGAAAGAGGATGGAAAGTGGCATCCGATATTTTATTTTTTTAAACGAACGACTGAAGTTGAGTCAAGTTACCACAGTTTTAAACTAGAAACATTGACATTCATTTATGCACTCCGAAGGTTTCGAATTTACTTACAAAGGAGACGTTTTAAAATAATCACAAATTGCAAATCTTTGACGCTTACCTTAAACAAAGTCGAACTGAATCCTAGAATTGCCAGGTGGGCGTTGGAATTACAAAACTATGATTACGAATTAGTTCACAGAGCGGGGAACAAAATGCAACATGTAGATGCTCTAAGTAAGTGCATGAATGTTAATAGTCGAAACAAATAGTTTTAAGGACAATCTAATTATATGCCAATCAAAAGACTTAAGAGTACAAGAGATAAAAAAGTTTTTAGAGAAAAATGAAACTCATGTTTACAATAAGAAACGGGATTATTTATAGGAAAACGAACGACGGCAGATTACTGTTTTGCGTGCCAGAGGACATGGAAAACCAAGTATTACATGAGTATCATAATGAATTGGGACACATAGGCAGAGACAAGATGATGGACACGATTTCAAAAATTTATTGGAAAGCTAATGCCAAGGAGAAATGCACTTAATACATTGAAAACGGTCTTAAATGAGTTGCTTTTTCACCAAAAAATTCAAGAACGGAAGGATTCTTACATAGTATACCCAAAGGAGATAAACCGTTTGAGTCAATAGAAGTTAAACATTATGGGCCAGTAGATACAGGAAGAGCGAACAAACACATATTTGCGATAGTCGACGCTGTATTAAGGCTGAGTTAAGGAAGGAGCGACTTTTCATGTCACTCCGGATACTTTTATTGATCTGATTTTACATTTTGGTATTAAGTTTTACTAAACCTAAGGCTGCGGAGTCCGCGATGGCAGCGCTGCCCTTAGTGTACAAGTCGTTTTCTATATAACATATAAAACGAATATATGTAGCTTTTATGTAAGCATAAAAAAAGGTCGCTGGTACATAAATATGTATATATTTTATGCAAGCGGTCACCTCATGGGACGCATGCTGACGCGGCTTGTCTGTTTGTCTATTTCGGTACTGTCACTAACCATACAACATATAGACTGGACAAGTGAGCTATAAGTTGGTGCCCGTCGATTTCTTAGCGGCTGGTCCAAAGTCGCCTTCGTTTTTGTTCGGTTCCGAGACAGGCTGGCAACCAACAGGCACACAAGCGCGTAAATGCTTCTATTCATATACAAAATATGCAAGTGTGCGTGAATAAGGCAAGTCCAACAAATCGTAAATGCACACATGCCAACGCATGGGTATCCTTACCAACGATATCGAGCTAAAATGCAAGAATTTCGCATCGACGTGGCAAACCCTTTTATGATTTCATATTACCCGCCCCTTTAAAAGAGAAGAAATGCCTCCGAGATTTGAGAAATCTTAAATTTGTGGGTATTTTTGCTTGTCGGACACATACACATACAGACAGTTAAACGGTAAATAGACAATATGAAAGAGCACTGAGAGTAAGCAAAAGCAGTTTCCTGTAGTGTGAGCGAATAAAGGGAATAAAAAAGAGCAGCTTTGCCATTCCCTCACACAAGTCTTATGTATTTCGTACACACACTCTCTGTCAGAGCGTGCGGCCGCTCTCGGACCCGAACAAAAACGAAGGCGACTTTGGACCAGCCGCTTAGAAATCGACGGGCACCAACTAATAGCTCACTTGTCCAGTCTATATGTTGTATGGTTAGTGGTACTGTACTTGAATATGTACTGCACTTGAATATGACATACATATGCTTATGCAACAAAGACTAAGTGTCGTGGCACTCTAGCATTTATGTCTATTGGTATATATGAAGTATATACTGGACGTAGTGCTAAGCACAGTAAGCTCTCGATATGTGCATACCACATTTCGCGCCTTTTGAAAAATAACCTAATTATATGAAGTTATTTTTATTCTTATAGAGTACATTTATTTCAATAAAGATAAAAAATAGTGAAATTTTTACATTGTATTTATGTATTTAAAACATTTTTTTTGTTTGTTTGGTTAATATAAAATTAATTTTTGAATTACTTTGGCCTGCTATTGATTGTTTGTTTTTTTTTTTCCTATGTCTATTCTGATATTGTTTCTATCTTCTATTTTTATTACTTTGTAAGGTCGTAAATATTGATTATCTAGTTTATGACTTGAGCTGTTTTTAAGTAGTACTAAATTTCCGATTTCTTACTTTAAGTCATTAACATTTTTAACATATTATTATTTTTTTTTTTTTTTTTTTTTTAATAGTTAGGTATAATTAAAAATTAAGACTAACTTATTTCTAGAGCACTGGCTGCGGGGGCCTTCGGCTTGCTGCTGTACTTATTTACATATTTTATATACATATTACACTTACATATTTACATATTTACATTGGGTTAGGTCATAGAAGGCGATACATGTTTGTTGTTTTAAGGAGTTCAATTATTTTGGAGATATTTTCAGGGGTTGGGTTTTCGAGAAGCGATAGGGGGCACCTGCTTCGGAATATTTGGTTTTTTAAGTATGAAGTTGCAGTGCAGTTGGTGAGGATATGTTTAATTGTCAGATCATTTGTTGTATGACAGTTTGGGCAGGGTATGATGTTGTCCGGGTTGTTGTAGTGTTGTTGTGTGAATCTTGTGTGTCCTAGTCTGACTCTAACTATTTTGATTTGGTCGCTGCGTGTAATGTTTTTTTGATTTATATTTTTTAGGTAAAGGGTTGTGTTTGTTGGGTTTGTGTTTAGTTGTTTGTACCATCTGTTGCAGAGCTCTAAGTTTTGTTTTGAGTTTATAAGTTAGCTCCTTCGCCAGAAATTTTGTTATGTCTGTAGTGTTGAAGTTAGGGGTATAGTGTAGGGGCATATTGTATGTGGATTTGGCTGTCGTGTCGGCTAGCTCGTTTCCTTCAATGCCACAGTGGCCAGGAATCCAAAGGAGTTTTGTTCTAGGGGCAGTTTTTGTGAGGATGGATCTAATGGTAATGGAATATAAGTTGTTGTTGTTGATGTTCCGGACGGATTTTAAGGATGCGAGGGAGTCAGAACAAACTATGTAGTTGCCCGGTCTTTTTTGAATTAGTTTTATTGCGTCTAGAATTGCTAGTGTTTCGGCTGAGAGGACTGATGAGTGAGTTCCAGAGTTTGAGTTCCAGAAATTGTTGTCTGTATACGGTTGGCGGTGTGTTGGATTTGCTAAATTTTTGTAGTGTAGTGTTGATAAGGGAGGGAGAAAATGTCCATTGGGGGGTAGTTGTTTTGTTAGGAAAAGGGAGGTAGGGAATGTTGTGTTGTTTGCATGAGAGGATGATTGATAATTTGCTTCTTTTTTGGGTCCCGTATTGTTTAATGTATTTGTAAAGTGGTGAGTTTGAACTGTGTAGTAGTGTTTTGTATGTTTTAGATGTGATAAGGTCTCTTTTTTGTTCTATTGTGGGTACGTTTGCTTCAAAAAGCAGGTTGGGGATGGGGGTTGAGCGAAGTGCTCCCAGTGAAATGCGAATTACGGCGTTAAATAAAGTTTTGAGTTTGTTGAGGGTTGATTTAGGTGCGTGGCCGTAGATAAAAAGTGCGTAGTCTATTTTTGAGATTAGGGTTGATTTAGTTATATTTAAAAGCGTGGGTGTGTTGCAGTTTAGTTTCGGGCTTGATAGGCATTTAATTATGTTAAGTTTATTGTTTAAGGCCGGTTGGATTTGTTTTATGTGTGAGCCCCATCTGTATTTATTGTTTATTGTTAGTCCTAAGATTTTTAGGTTGGAGACTGAGGGAATTGGGGTATTATTGCATGAAATGTTGCATGTGCAGTTCTGCTTTCTGCAAATGTGTAGGTGTTGGCATTTTTCTAGGGAAAGTGAGGCTCCTGAGTATGAACACCATTCGTGAATTTTTGAGAAAAGGCTGTTGAGGTTGTACGTTTGGTTTTTTTGTCTATTGAGGGGAATAATAAGGAAAAAGTCGTCGGCATAGGCACTGAATTGTATTTATTTTTGTAGGCTGATGATGTAGGCGAGTCTGTTGTAGGCAATTAAGAAAAGAATGACCGATATTGGCGATCCTTGGGGGATGCCGTTGTAAAGGAGATATGGGGAGCTAATGCTATTTTTTATTTTCAGTATTATTTTTCTGTTTGACATAAAGTTTTTGACGAAGTTAATAATTTTAGGGCCAACTTTCCAGCTGATTAGCTGGTCGACTATAGTGTGCTCTCCGACTCTGTCGAAGGCCTTTGAAAAGTCAAGGGCAATGACAGAGGTGTGCTTTTTGGTTTTCAGCGACTTGGTTATCAGGTGGTCTGCAAGGAGCAGACCGTCTGAAACCGATTTGCCGTGTTTAAAACCCGATTGGTTGGGGTGGATGAGGTTTTTTTGGGTTACAAACCACCATAGGCGTTTGGCTATTATTTTTTCTAAAGTTTTGGATAGGCAGCAGTTAAGTGAGATTGGTCTATAGTTGGTTATTATTGTTTTGTTTGAGTTGGGTTTTAGGATAGGTATAACTAGGCTGGTTTTGTAGGATTGCGGGATGAAGTTGTTGAAAATGGTATTAAATAGGTTTGTGATTCTGGTTTTTAGTACGTGGGAGGTGTTTTTGATCATGGGGCAGGATATTCTGTTAAGGCCAGGGGTGGTTCCTCTAAGGGAGTGTAGTGCAGCTAGGAGTTCTATTTGTGTAATATCAGATTCTATTGTCTGTGCTGTCTCACTGGTAATGTAGTTGGTTGGTTTGGCTGTGCATTTGTTGTCGGTGAAGTTTTGGTTGAAGTTTTCGTCTTTGGAGTGGTCTGACCAGTGTTGAGCAAAAAGTTGAGTTATGTGTGATGTGTCTGTCGTGAGTAGGTTGTTATTTGGATCTGTGATACTATGTATGGTTTTGTTGGATTAAGTCCGCAGAAACGTCTAATGTTTGACCAGATTTTGTCTGACGGGGTGTTGGGTGAAATTGTGGATGTGAAGTCTGTCATAGCTTTATTTTTTGATATTTTTAGATCTCCCCGGAAGAGTGCATTAGCTCGTTTGTATTTAATGAGATTTTCTGTACTGTTAGAGTGTTTGAGGGTTTGCCAGGTTTTGAATTTATTTGTCCTAAGTTTGGTCAGGGTCTTATTCCACCATGGGGTGTTTTTGCTGTTGTGTTGTGGGGTTGACTAAGGTATACTATGATGGGCTGATTGTAGGATTATTTTGTTGAGGATTGCCGCTTCTTTATTGATGTTTGTACTGTATATACTACTGTATATATTATATCATTGGTTAATTTTGAGAAAAGTTGCCAGTCTGCTTCTTTTGTTTTGAACAGGGGATGAGAAAAGTTTGTTGTTTGAGGTTGCGGGAACAGGGAGATTAGGCTTGGGAAGTGATCACTTCCATGGAGGTCTTCGAGTATTTTCCAGTTAGTGAGGGGGGTGAGTTGGGGACAGCATAACGAAAGGTCTATATGGGTGAGTGTGTTGTGAGTTGAGAAGTGGGTGGGTGAGCCGTCGTTAAGTATAGTGAGGTTGGCGTTTTGGATAAATTTGGATAGGATTCTGCCTCTTCTGTTGTCTTGATGTGATCCCCAGGAGTGGTACCAGCTATTGAAGTCGCCTAGTATAATTTGGTTGGTGTTGGTATTGTGCGTTTCAAAGTGGTCGGTTAAACATTTAAGTGAAAAAGTTTTGTTGGGAGGAATGTATGTTGAAAAGATTCTGATTTTTGTTTTGGACATGATCTCTATTCCAAGAGTTTCTAGGGGTCTAGGTTGGTTTAATTGAGTGTGTTGTACGGATTTGTGGACTAATATAGCTACTCCACCGAATCGGTTGGAGGCTGTATTTGTATAGATTTGGTAATTTATTGGGACGGGGATGGGGGTATTTGTGTTGTAATAATGGGTTTCTTGGAGGCATATGACTTGTGGTGAATATTTTTTTATTATAGTTGAGAGTTCACTGTAGTTATTTGTGTAACCCTTGATGTTCCATTGAAGTATTATGAGTGACATTTTTGACATTTGGGTGTTATGGGTTTGGTTTAGGTTTAGGTTAAATTAAATTGAGTTTAGGTTATGAGTGTTATGGGTTTGGTTTGATTTAGGTTTAAGTGTTAAGGTTAAGTGTTAACTTAAATTAAGTTTTTTTTTTATATGGAATCGCTTTCGCTGTTGTTTGTGTATTTGTTTTTGTTTGAGGTTTTGGATTTGGTTTTAGTGTTTGGTTTGGTTGTTTTGAGGGTGGTAGAAAGATTGTTAGACTTATCTTTAGCATATAGTTTGATTTTTAGGTCTTCTGTGAGGTGTGATGTGTATGGCTTGTTTGTTGCTTTGGTGTGGTGGGTGATGTCGGTATCCATGTCTTCTGGTTCTGGTTCGATCGAGTTGGGTTGCTGTGCAGATGTTGGTGATGGTGCTGGTGGTGTTTTGGTTGATGATGTTGTGTAAGAGGCTGCATTGAGTCTGCTGTGAGCGTGCAGTGCAGCTGAGATGGTTTGGATTGTTGTTTTAGTAAGGGGTGTGAGTTGGGTGATTGGCGATGTGTTTGTTGGCGTATGTGTATTTGGTTTATTTGGTGCTTGCGTGATGGTTGAGTGTTGTGTTGTATTGGTGAGAGTTTTTGCATAAGATGTTCTGACGTGTTGGCCGTGTCGGTTGTTATAGATGTTAAGTGCGGTTTTGTGGTCTGTTTTTTCTGTAATTTTTATAGCTGATACTTCTTGTTGTTTCAAGAATGCAGGGCATTTGCGGTCGAGGGGGCTGTGTTGGTGATCGATATCGGGATTGTTGTTGCAGTTAAGGCAATTTTTTTCGTTTTTGCAAAGTTCGTTCTCATTTGTATGTTTTGCGTTTGAGCAGTTTATGCATGTTTCTATGCCTTTACATACTGGTGTTGGATGACCAAAACGGAGGCACTTTCTGCATCGTAGGGGTAAGGGGATATACGGGCGCACTCGGACTGTTTCGTAGACGATTCTTATTTTTTCTGGGAGATTCAAGGTTCCGAAAGTTATTATGATGACTCCAGTTTCTATTAGCATAGTGTTGTTTTCATCAGAGTTTGTGTTTGTTGGTGGTTTTTTTAAGATTTTTCTAACTTCTGTTACATGTTGTGTTTTTAGTTCCATGAGTATTTCATTTTCGGCTATGCCGCGCAATTCGTTGCAGTAAATGACTCCCTTTGTGGAATTTAGAGTTTTGTGTTCGGTGGCAGTGATTTCAATATTTGTCATTAGTTTTAGTCTTAGTAGTTTGATGGCTTGTAATTTGTTTTTTGTTTTGATTAAGAGTGAGCCGTCTTTTGTTTTCTTGCATGTTTCAACTTCCCCATCACAAGCGAAGTCAATTGTTTTTTTGATAACGAACGGTGAAACGTTTTCAAAGGTGTTGTTGTCGTTTCGTTTTATTGTTATGTACTTGGGTTCGCCTAGGTTTGTGTTGTTGGATTTTAGTCCGTGTGTTCTTATGTCCGGTGATTCGTGCATGTTTGTTATTGTTGGGCAGATGCCCGCGATAACTGTTGATGCTGTTTTTGTTGTTGTGTTTTTCGTTTGCGTTTAGTGTTTGAAGTTTGTTGAACTTTGTGTTGGTTTTGGTTTGCTGTTTGTCGCGGTTTTAGGTTTTGCTGTAACACGTCTTATCTCTTCGGAGGTTGAAGTGGTACTGAAGTTCTTTATTAAATAGCTAAAGATCATCCATTATATACGTTTTTTTATTTTTATGACTTGGTTATCGGCCTACTTGCCCGGTTAGAAAATGTTTCTTTTTTGAGTACTCTAGAACAGGGCCCGTATCATAAAAAACTTTAATGTGCCTTCGAGCACAGCACGCCCGCTGTTGACCGCTGACTAATTGAAACTCTGGGCTGTACATTTAGGCAGCAACATCAAAGACGCCTAATTTCGACACACGCATACATTTGCGAGGAGGGCACCCTGCCTGCTCATCTGCACAGCTGAATTTTTTGGGTCAACGGCCCAAATAAAGGCCAAGGGCATCTCCAAGTACCAAGTACTACCGTATTTTCATTGCTTATTATATTTCTAGCTGATCCTTTTAGTTTTGTTTTTTATTAAAGAGACAGCTAAGAGTTCATGTGCGCCCTTTATTGTTTTTATAATTTGCAATGCATCTATAAAACTATGTAGGTTTTCAGCTTTAGGAATAATCTTTGATGCAGTGTAAATTCAATATTGGTTTGCTCCATGATTAGTAATTTTTGTTCAACAACGCTGGAGCTCGTATCGGAATCTGACCAATAATTATTTTCTGCTATTTCGGGTATCTTTATTACCGCAGATATAGTTAAATCTTGTAGACCTTTTTCTTTGACTTCTCGGTCAGTATTACTTTCTGATTCGTATTCCTCCGTTAAATCTATATCTTCCTGGTCTTTATTTAGTTCTTCACTAGTTCTAGCTGTCAAAGAGGTATTTAAGATTATCGGTATCGATATATCTAGATAATACCTCCTTTGGACTAAATTTGATCGAAATTTGCCCAGTATTTTAGATACCAATGACCAGTGTGATTGTTTTAGTTTTTCCCTGTTGTTATGTATTAGTGTCCGTGCATCATTGAAACACTCTACTAATATCTTTGAATGTTTACTGATAGTTTCAGTAAAAATATTTTGTGGGAGACATTTATTAGATTTATCGAAATTTTTCTTAATGTCGTGTAATATGGCATGTATCTGTTGCCATTCCATATCTAATATCTAATATTTATATATTTATTTCAAGATCTCATATTGCCTTAATCTTAATCTTATCTTATCTAGATCATTCGACTTGCTTAAATATTTATTTTTCAAACACTTATTGTGTACTTTGTAAATTTTGAACAATATATTGGTGGTCATTATTACGACTATTATTATGAATAACGTTGTTATAGTATTTAGGTCTTGGTTCTCTACTACTTCCTTATTGATAACATTAGCAGTGGAGTCTACTGTTTTTGTATGTAATAAACCCATTTTTAGGGGTGATATATTTATTATATATAATTGTTTATTTGGCGGGCTCGAGGTCCGGGGTTTGTTTTAATAAAACAATGAAAACAATTTTATTGATATTTGCTTCCAATATATTTCGGTTGCGCATCGGAAAACCGTCTTCAGGGCACTAACACAAGGTACAAAAATATATTAAATTAAACAATAAATTGACACATTTAGCATACATTATTTAACATGGCTGCGCTTTATGACGTGGAGATTTAAACTGTGTCTGTTTGGCTGTTCAATAGGTGTCTGTACATGTGAGCGCAATTTTCGGTGTCCGTCTTGTAGTTCAGTCGTTTGTTGGTTGGTGTGTTAATTATGTGTAGCATTTCTAACGTGTGTCGTCTGTTGTAGTGTTGTTCTTGTTGTAAGATTGTTGTTGCATCAAAATTTGGTGTGTGGTTACTTGTTGTTGTTTTTTGTTGACAACAAATGCAATAGTGTGTAAATAGGCACAACAAAATCTAAACTAAAGACAAGGATTACTCAACATAAGTCAGAATTCATATTAAGACATCAAAATAATTTGCAGAAAACAGCACTAATGACCCATTGTATGAGAAGCAACCACACACCAAATTTTGATGCAACAACAATCTTACAACTACATCTACACCTTACAACTTGACCTCGAGCCAGCCAATTAACTAATTATACAATGGAAAGGTCGCCATTATTTATTTTATATTTAGTATTTTCAAATGATTCAAAATTTTCAAAAGATTTGCTAATTTTGTTGTTACTCATTCATTAATGTATGAATTTAAAAATTTCAATTGTGTTTAATATGTTAGTTTAAATGTAAATATTGTTTTAATTTACTTCTACTTTTGTTTACATATTGTCCTGCCTATGTTTGTGTATGGTGTTCAGGCCACACTCTAATCGGGCAACTTTAATGTCGCTCAATAGTTTTAGTTAGTTTTAGTTTAGTTTTAGTTTTAGTTTTAGTTTAGCCGTATCTCGCTCAGCGCACGTCGCTGCGGCTGATGCATTTTCTTAATATGTATGTTAGTTTAAAATCCAACAGATCAAATACATACATATATGTATACTCATGTGCCTCGCACTCAGTCATTCCTTTTTTTTTTACTAAGAAAATGCAGCAGCCGCAGCGACGTGCGCTGAGCGAGATGCGGCTTCATACTGAACGTTCGGCTTTTGAGGCCGCCGTTCGGCTGTCACACTCAGCGGTCTTACTCTATCTGGGCACACTAAAATGGTCTCAGACACCCTTGGGGTTCCCTCGTTGCGAATAATCGTGTTTCGATAAAAAGGCTGTTTGGTGTATCTATGCATTGTATGGTTAGTGGTATTAGTGTCCGTGCATCATTAAAACACTCTACTAATATCTAAAACACTCTACTAATATCTTTGAATGTTTACTGATAGTTTCAGTAAAAATATTTTGTGAGAGACATTTATTAGATTTATCGAAATTTTTCATAATGTCGTGTAATATGGCATGTATCTGTTGCCATTCCATATCTAATATTTAACTGCCTAATAGGTTGTTTCATGATCTCATATTGCCTTAATCTTAATCTTATCTTATCTAGATCATTCGACTTGCTTAAATATTTATTTTTCAAACACTTATTGTGTACTTTCTAAATTTTGAACAATATTGGCAGTCATTATTACGACTATTATTATGAATAACGTTGTTATAGGATTTAGGTCTTGGTTCTCTACTACTTCCTTATTGATAACATTAGCAGTGGAGTCTACTGTTTTTGTATATACTAAACCCATTTTTAGGGGTGATATATTTATTACATATAATTGTTTAGTTAGCTGGCTCGAGGACCAGGGTTTGTTTTAATAAAACAATGAAAACAATTTTATTGATTTTTGCTTCCAATATTTAAATTAAACAATAAATTACACATTTAGCATATATCATTTTACACGTCTGCGCTTTATGACGTGGAGATTTAAACTGAGTCTGTTTGGCTGTTCAATACGTGTCTGTGAGCGCAATTTTCGGTGTCCGTCTTGTAGTTCAGTCGTTTGTTGGTTGGTGTGTTAATTATGTGTAGCATTTGTAAGATTGTTGTTGCATCAAAATTTGGTGTGTGGTTCCTTGTTGTTGTTATTTGTTGACAACAAATGCAATAGTGCGTACATAGGCACAACAAAATCTAAACTAAAGACAAGGATTCAGAATCAGACTTTAAATTAAGACATCAAAATAATATGCAGAAAACAGCACTAATGACCCATTGTATGAGAAGCAACAACACACCAAATTTTGATGCAACAACAATCTTACAACTACATCTACAACTTACAACTTGACCTCGAGCCAGCCAATTAACTAATTATACAATGGACAGGTCGCCAAAGCCATCATTATTTATTTTATATTTAGTATTTTCAAATGATTCATAATTTTCAAAAGATTTGCTAATTCTGTTGTTACTTATTCATTAATGTATGAATTTAAAAATATCAATTGTGCTTAATATGTTAGTTTAGTTAGTTTTAATTTACTTCTACTTTTGTTTACATATTGTCCTGCCTATGTTTGTGTATGGTGTTCAGGGCACACTCTAATCGGGCAACTTTAATGTCGCTCAATTGTACATTCGTTTTTAAATTATTATTATTTATGCATCACAGTGCAACAAAAAAAAGATTATGTTGTGCGCTCTTGGAAGCGCTGTCGGCTCTCTTATCCGTGGTCTGGCTTGATGCGCCGGACTGTGCCGGTGCTGGCAGCACAGGTGTACTCATAGTGAGGTGAGTTTAACGGTCCGTCGCAGTCATTGGGCAGGTCTTCTTTAGCCTCGGAATCTCCTTTAATTTGGGTAAAGATTTTATTAATTTTTCCTTTGAAATATTTTTAATAACAGGGTAGGTGGTGCGCGGCTGGTGTTTGACTTTTTAGTTGTTGTTGAGTTGTCCCAACTTATGACATTTTTGCTGTTTAGCCGCTTCAACAATTCTTCCTCTCTGTCCGTGATTCTTTTTATCACACCGCTTCGCTTTGCACTCATCACACTCTACTCACTGCGGTTTTTTTTGTAATTTGTTGTTTCCGCTGTTTTTGTTGTTGTTACTGCCGTTGCTGCTGATGTTATTGTTGTCACCACCGTTGCTGCTGTTGTTCCATGTCCAGGTCTCTTTTGAACTAAGTCACTGTCGCCATGTGAAAACAATGTATTTTAGTTTAGGGAGGAGCGACTATCCGCAGTGGCAGCGCTGCCCTTGGTATATAAGTCGTTTTATATATAAAATTTAAAACGAATATATGTAGCTTATATGTAAGCATCGAAAACGTCGCTGGTAGGGTAGAGCGTGTTGTGCACATTTATATTTTATGCAAGCGGTCACTGCATTGTGACACATGCCGACGCTGCTTGTCTGTTTGTCAATTTCGGTACTGCACGTAAATATGTATTGCACTTGAATATGACATACATATGGAAATTAGAAAAGCCAATTACGAGCACAATCTTACAAGGAATCGTATTAAAACAAAAAGCAGAGAAAGGCAACAGCTTATGAGAAAGGACACTGCGTCTAGGTAAAAAACTAACCAGAAAACTAATTCCTAAAAATAAAAACCATATGTAAAAGAAAAAGTATTGCGAAATGACAGGTTTCTGTTGAAGGACGTCGAGGGTTTCCAAGTCTCTCGGAATCCTTAGAAGGATGTATGGAGTGCTCAGAACATAAGACCATGGATTGGAAATAAGAAATAAACTAAGAAACATTATAATATTATTTTAGTTTTAAGAATCATAAATTGTCAATTATATTCATTAAAAAAAAAAGGGAACTGAGATCAGGGGATCTTGATCGCAGGATGGCCAAGTTGTGGGATAAATACATATACGTACAGACATACATAAAGACAGACACGTGGTCAAGGCCATTTAAGCAACAATCTCCCATTTGTCTCAAGTTCGCTCAACTTGTAATGGATGCGAGGTTCGGGTTCAGTTTTTGCCTTTCGTTTGGCCATCTACCAAAATAGAACGAACGGCCGTGGCTGTTGCCTAACCGGGTGCATAGGGATTGGAAGTTCGCACTTCTTGCTAATGCTCGGACAATAGCTCGTCGGACTGGTCGGGGTTTTTTCCTTTCCCTTCTGCACTTACCATAAACACATAGTTTAAGTGCGATCAAAATTAAAAAAAAATTTATTGATTTAAGTAAATCTATTAAACACAAAAAAAAAAAGAAAACCGGATACTAGTATGGGTACCATTTATGTGTTCCGACCGAACATCCAAATTCAAACTATTCAATTTCGCGTAAGTGAGAGAACTAAGGTGTTGATCGTCTCTCTTTCTCTTTACCCTCCCTACCTTGACAAGCAATAAAAAAAAAATGGAATGTGGATGCTTGTCCCTATTTCAGGTTCTTAAACCATCACTATAAATTGCAATCAGCTAATATGGGTACTTGACAGATAAAAAGAAAATTTAAGGAATTAGGATATCATATCAAATATGCTAATATAATTCATTTATTCACGCATTGTGCATTTTTTTGTTTGGGCATGATGCCAATTAATAGAAAGGTAGGTATAACTCGATTTACAAAAAAAAATATATATACAGTTTCCAAACAAAACTTAAATCCAAAGTTAATATGATGAATGTACAACAACTAGTTTAAATCCCATAAAGAAATTAAGTGGAAGAAGAAATTCACCAACATTATCTTGAGACTTGACGGATAGTAATTAATTTACCGTCTTGCTAAATTAAGCTGCATTTAAATGTTCATATGTGTATATAAGTACATATATCTATAAGCGTTGTTTTAAACTCTTACTCACGCGATATCCTTCGAAGCAGACGTTGGGCCCAATGCATACGACGATTATGATCGCTGTTGTTAAATATTACAAAAGAAATTTATAAGTATATAAACACATGTATATATATATATAAATGAGCAGCGGTCAAGGTCGGTGGTGTGGGAATTTCCTCTCGCTTTAACTTATTTAGGCATATTCATTGCATATTTTTACAACAATTAATAAAAGAAAAATTAAAGGAAAAAAAAATTTAACTAAGGATCTATTAGCCGTACATCTTGGCAACGTTAAATAATTATTGGAATTATATGGCAATGGCTTCTAAGCAAGCGAAAGGGTACACCAATCGTAATACAGACTCAGCTCCTTTGCTACTCTCTGCAGGTTACGCTATATGCTTAGTGCATGCGGCCCCGATGGTGCTGCATAAATAGTAAGCGTTTCACCCGCTGGACGCCGTTTTCCGAGGCTATGCCAGATGTTGTTCTTCGCAAGACAGCGGCTGATAAGTAAAATAGCTACAAAATTTGTCCTACTGGGTTGCTAAGTGCGACACGTGCTCTTCGTGTTGCCTTTGTCTGGTCCGATCTCCCCCTCTGTTAGCGCCGACTAGTACGTCTAAATATTCCCGCTGCTCTTTGTTAGCAAGCTACTGACGAGTGGAACGGCTCTAGTCAACTGAGCAGGTACGGAAACTGTGGAAGCCTTATTTAGTTCCAAGTCTCAACACTAGCACATATAAATACCTTTTCTTTAAGGGTCACCCCGAATCACACTTAGGTTAGTGTGTCGAGTTGTTGTGAAGGTTTTTGGTTTCTATTAGCGTACCAAAAGAACACTTCCAAACTTCGACGTCTTTGCAAAAATTATTTGCAAAGAAAGAAAATGTTATGAACTTAACTCGCCCACGCTTCAAATATAAATGACATGCTGAGCTGTACTTTTAACCTTTACTACTTCCCAAAGACAAAAAAAATAAGGAAGCTTTCAAAAGCTCTACATCACGCGATTATATTTTAAAACGGCACTATGGCCTGATCTTATCACCTTTTTTTCTCTCTATTCGCCCTATTCGGTTGCGCATGCCCTCAGCTGTGCAATAAACGAAGACTTGGCTTCCAGTGCGGTCGGTAAAGCAGTAACCAAACTAGGGCAGCTGATCAACAAGCAGATTCGTTTAGGGATTGCAAAGCAGCCACTACACCACAGCTTATGCAGCGCTACTTGCTAGCGGGACATAAACTGAAATAACTATAATAACTGTTGAGTTAGAACTTGTTACTAGTTTGTATATCTTTGAGATGAAAAGTACCGATGCATTTACCTGTTTCATTAGCTAGTTGATAGTAGGCTGGACTGATTTTTTGTACAACAACCGCGGGAATGAAAACTGGTGCAAGCTTAGAACTGAACTTCTTTTGCGCGTTACTCTGACAAAAATTGCGTGCGAAGACTTTCGTACCAGCAGTAAGACTTATAGTTCGGCTGCGCAGATTATATATCTTAGCATTTCTATTATGTGACTGAGCTACATTGTCTTTAGCTATCTGACGGATTACTTGTAAAGCTGTGGGCCTCTCAATAGCGGTGTCTTCGGACAAGAGGTTAAGCCGCTTTAGCAAGTCATAGTCTTTACCGTTTAACATCATATTCTGTCCAAACGCTAAAAAATATGGAGAGTACCCTGTACTTTGGTGAACGCTGGCTCTCAAGGCTGCACAAATGGCGTACAGCTTTTTATCCCAATTTGAATGATCTTTTCCGATATTGGCTCTAATAGCCGCTAACACTGATCTATTTACTCGCTCACTCGCATTACTTTGTGGCGAGTATATTGCCGTTCGAATGTGGATGATTCCATACCGGGTAAGAAAAGCTTTAAAGACACTAGAAATGAACTGAGAGCCATTGTCGGTCAGAATAGTTTCTGGAACGCCGAAAGTGCAAAACAGTGTGTTTTCTAGATAGTCGATAATTTTGTTGGTAGTAAACGCGCGAAGAGGCCACATAAAATGAAATTTAGTATTATGGTCTACAACCATCAGGAGACCTGTATTGCCGTTCTTTGACCGAGGATATGGCCCTAGAAGATCCATGTAGAGCTTCTGAAATGGCCGTTCTGACGTCATAGGCTTGCCCATTGGAGGTCTCAACACTACATTGGGGCTTTTCGTTTGCCGACAAACCTTACAATTGACTATATATTCATGAATTTGGGCCGACATTTTTGGCCAAAACAAGTATCTCTTGAGTTTCTCTATTGTTTTCCCGATGCCACTGTGTGCAGCGTTAGGGGGATTGTGGGCTCTCTCTATCACTTGTAGGGCGAGAGACGAAGGTATCCAGAGTTTCCAGGATTGTTTCTCCTGAATGCTATATCCCGTCGCTGGCTCAGTACGTTTATATATAAAACCGTCGATTATCTGTAAATCTGGTAATCTGGACTGGTTAGAAGAGATATTAATCATCAGATCCAGATAGTTTGGCGATTTGAATTCAGGTGAAGACAGGTCAACTATGGGACCATGCTCCTCGAATTCCGCAAGCTCTGTCTCATTTTGTGTACCGCTACGATGCGAGACTTTAAACTTGAAACCCTGTAATTTTATCACCCATCTACCTTGACGTCCTCTGAGATCCTTCTGTCTCACCAGCCATTGCAAGGAAGCATGATCAGTTATTACTTCGAAGTCCTGTCCTTCTATATACGCTCTAAATTTAAAAATACCTCTTATTACGGCTAAGCATTCCAGATCGGTCACACTATAATTCCGTTGGGCCTTTGACAGTTTCTCTAACATGTATGCTATTGGAGCCTCCTCTTCCTGTTCATTTAGTTGAGCTAGCATCGCAAACTAATCTAAAAGGTTTTGAGAAGTCGGGTGTAGCCAATACAGGTGCAGAAGTTAAAAGTGTTTTCAAGTCGTTGAAAGCGGAATCAGCATCAGTGTTCCATTTCAATACTTTCGATTTCTTTAGCAACTCTGTAAGCGGAAAGCTAACTGTTGCATAATGATTAACGAAACGTCTGTACCATCCAGCGAGTCCGAGAAAACGTCTCAGCTGTTTTACACTTTTTGGTACAGGGAATTCGTTAATAGCTTGTATTTTGCTGGGGTCCGTCTTTAGTTGACCATATCCAATTATAAAGCCTAAATATTTAATTTCCCGCATACAAAATTTTGATTTTGCGATGTTGATTGTCAAGTTCGCTTTACGCAAGTGCAACGCTACTTCCTGCAAAAGCAACATATGAGAATCGAAGTCCTCTGAAAGCAGAAGTAAATCGTCTAAGTAGACAAATACGCGGGTCCGCAAATGGGCTGGTATCACGCGTTCCATTAGTCTACAAAGCGTTTTAGGAGCGTTACACAATCCAAACGGCATTACTTTGTATTGAAATAATGGACGATTAGGGACTGTAAAAGCAGTATACTGCCGTGATTTTTCTTCTAGGGGTATCTGCCAGAATGCGTGCTTCATATCGAGGCCCGCTATATATTTAGCTGGCGGCAGACGACTAAGAATACCGTCGATATGGGGTAGAGGGTACGCATCTTTACGAGTGTACTTATTTATGACTCGAGAATCTAGACACAGCCTGTTCTTATCCTTTCTTTGCACAAGGACGCAGTTGCTGCTCCAGGGGCTATGCGATTCCTCTATTATATCTAACGCTAGCATTTTCTCGATCTCGTCGAACATTAGCTTTTCAACGGCTGGCGAAATAGGCCAATGTCTTTGTTTGACGGGGGTCACATTATCCATTTCAATGCGATGTTCGATTAACTCAGTGCGTCCTAATCCTTCCTTTTCATATGAATAGAAATTAGAAACGATCGAATTTAATCGTGACTTTTCTTCAGCAGTTAGCTGATACATTTTCGCTGTTTCCTGGATATCATGTTCGTTATTGTTGTCTAATTCATTTACGGACTCATCAGGACGAATTAAATTCGTTTACAGTCCAAAGTCCTGCCAAAAATTTATGCCTAAGTAAACATCTTGTTTCAAATCGGGTATAACAAAAAAATCAACATTATGCGCTTGTTCTCTAAATTCAACTTTAAGAGTCAGTTTGCCTACCACTGGGCAAATAGCGTTATTAGCTGTTCGGATTGATCCAGAACATTTGCGCGCTTTGGGATGTGACAACAGTAACTTAGCTGCATCATTACCGAGGCAACTAATCGTGGCTCCGGAATCTAGTAATGCTACATATCTTTCTCCCTCTAGGCTTAACTCAGTGTACAAGTGGTTGTCTGAGCTCATAAACACTGATTGAACGAGCTTCTTACGAAGACACTTAATATTTTTCCAGAATTTTCTAAGTCGAACAGTAGAGCGTTTTGGCCGACTGAGAAATTCGATGGGTTCTATGCTGCTAAAAATTCGTCTTCGTGTGTCAAGATAGCGCTTTACTCTAATATGGTACGGTACGTATTTATTTTCAATATCAGTTTGAGTTGCAGCCTCGCCGACTGAACATGTATTTGCCATATAAGTTGTAAATATAGTATTTGGAGTTGATTGCTCCGAACTACCATATGACTGAATTACTGGCAAGGACTTTATTCTTTTGTGGGATGCGTCAAACAGGTGTTGGTCTGCGCATCCCGCATTTACTGCATTTACTACAATTGGGCTTAAAAGTATTTTTAGCACCGCAACCGTAGCAGAATATACGCCTTTCTCCCATGCAGTCATCGAATCGGTGACCCACTTTATCGCAATTCCAGCACACTAATTTCTTGTTCTGTATTTCTGAAATATTATCTTCTATATCAGTATTTTCCAGTAACTCAGAGACATTACTTCTACCGTACTTGGTTTGATTGGGAAACGAGCCAGTTTCTCTACAGAAACTTTCATGTTTCTTAACGTCCTCTCTTAATTCTGCTCGAGTTCTAATCTTCAAATGCAATAGTTCGTACCTGAGCGCTGTTCTCGCATTGCGTTTTAATAGGTCTACAAGCTTGTCTTCGCTTATTTCGTTAGATAATTGGCTAACCAAGCCTTCAATCGCTGATTGAAAATCGTCAAATGTCTCCTGATCTTTCTGGCGTCTTTTCCTAATTAGTTCCCAGAAGTCAAAGTCGTCTTTGACGTCCTCGAATCTAAGTCGGAAATCCGAACAGAAAGCCAACCAGGGATACTGTGGGTTTTTCTTGTGGAAGCTCCAAAACCAATCATTGGCTTTCCCGAAGAAAAGTAAATGCAGATTGTCACAAAGGAGCCTATAGTCGCCGCTCAAATTTTGAGCCGTTAATGAACGAATTCGATACAAGAATTCATCTACCTGCATAGAGTCTTTCGAACCGTCAAATTTAAGTCGCCAGGTTTGCATAATGCTAGCTGCTTTTTCTGAGCTCAAACTTGAATTTGATCGATTGCTACCTCTGGGGCTGTATGATCCGCAGTCAAGGGGTATGTCAGAGTTCTGGGCGCGATTAGGGAGAGTATCTGCACCTAATCCCCTTGGAGACTGAACTAATCTAGAGCGTGTTGATTCAGCTCGCTCACTTCGTACATTTAATGTTGCCAACTTCTCTTGCAGGGATTGTTCAAAAGAAGCTTTAATAACATTATTGAATTCTGCTATTAAAGTCCTTTGCTGAGATTGTAGAGCTTCGTTAATATAGTTAATTGTCTCTACATTTGGACCATTGTCCACGGACTTATTTCCATTGCTGCCTAGAGACATGCAACTACCTAAATATTCTCTATGATTTCGATTCATAGACCTAGTTTGCATACTTCGCTTGGGCGTGGCTCCTCGCCCTTTTCCGAATCGCTGACCTCTCCTGATACCTGTAGTAGTCGAACCATCTTGGCCAGGTAGGGTATTTCGCGATAGAGTTTCGTCTGTTTCAGCATTACCAGCTGAGTGTAACTCCGCTGCCAGTGTATTGTTCATAAATATTAATTGCCCTGGGTTGCAGTCTGCCTCACATACTGGACATTTTGGGGTTGTCTTTAGTTTGTTGCTTACGCAAACGTCGTGAAAACGGTGTTGACAAGGAGTAGTCGCAGATAGCTGTTCTGCTTGCAATTGGTCATGGCAAATGCCACAAAATGGATCTTGCGCGTTAATCGCTGCAACTATGCTCTCTGTGCTTCGTCTCACTGCCATAATGAATGCAAACTATTGCTTGCTTCCAAACACAAAAGGAAAAACTAAATAGGACTTATATGATTTAGTCTTCCTTATTTATTCTATCTGTCTTTTTCCCACATGTTATTGCTTACAATCCTTAAGCAAATCTGAGTAGTTGAATTTGTGCTATTTATTTTACTGGAGTCTATTTCTGATTTGGATTTTTACTGCTCATGGACTACTAGACAACATCCGAAATATTTCCAGTTTGTTGTAATTCCAAATAGTCCTTGAAACAATAAACCCAAATTTTGATTATTATTCCCTCTTTTCCGATCTTACCTGCTAAAAGAACTAGTAATTAATTGTGGTCGACTAATCCAGCAATGACTGAATTACAATCGCTTATTCCTACAACTAACTACTGTCTGAACACAACGTATTTTCCCGAGAAAGGGGCCTAACAGGGTAATTCAAAAATAATAGGTAGTAAGTGATATGGTATAACTTCGAGTTTCGATTGGGGATTGTTGTGCACTAGGTGTTAGTCGTGCTTACGCAAAAGGTAAAAGTTTTACGTTCTTGCTCGAGCCCCACGTTGGGCGCCATATATGTAATGGAGGCGAGGTTCGGGTTCAGTTTTTGCCTTTCGTTTGGCCATCTACCAAAATAGAACGAACGGCCGTGGCTGTTGCCTAACCGGGTGCATAGGGATTGGAGGTTCGCACTTCTTGCTAATGCTCGGACAATAGCTCGTCGGACTGGTCGGGGTTT
The DNA here is from genome assembly GCA_037075305.1 of Drosophila kanekoi. Classification (NCBI taxonomy): domain Eukaryota; kingdom Metazoa; phylum Arthropoda; class Insecta; order Diptera; family Drosophilidae; genus Drosophila; species Drosophila kanekoi. The sequence continues at coordinate 263,490 of JBAMCE010000005.1, read as the reverse complement.
TTTCCTTTCCCTTCTGCACTTACCATAAACACATAGTTTAAGTGCGATCAAAATTAAAAAAAAATTTATTGATTTAAGTAAATCTATTAAACACAAAAAAAAAAAAAGAAAACCGGATACTAGTATGGGTACCATTTATGTGTTCCGACCGAACATCCAAATTCAAACTATTCAATTTCGCGTAAGTGAGAGAACTAAGGTGTTGATCGTCTCTCTTTCTCTTTACCCTCCCTACCTTGACAAGCAATAAAAAAAAAATGGAATGTGGATGCTTGTCCCTATTTCAGGTTCTTAAACCATCACTATAAATTGCAAGCAGCTAACATGGGTACTTGACAGATAAAAAGAAAATTTAAGGAATTAGGATATCATATCAAATATGCTAATATAATTCATTTATTCACGCATTGTGCATTTTTTTGTTTGGGCATGATGCCAATTAATAGAAAGGTAGGTATAACTCGATTAAAAAAAAAAAATATATATATATATATAGTTTCCAAACAAAACTTAAATCCAAAGTTAATATGATGAATGTACAATAACTAGTTTAAATCCCATAAAGAAATTAAGTGGAAGAAGAAATTCACCAACATTATCTTGAGACTTGACGGATAGTAATTAATTTACCGTCTTGCTAAATTAAGCTGCATTTAAATGTTCATATGTGTATATAAGTACATATATCTATAAGCGTTGTTTTAAACTCTTACTCACGCGATATCCTTCGAAGCAGACGTTGGGCCCAATGCATACGACGATTATGATCGCTGTTGCTAAATATTACAAAAGAAATTTATAAGTTTATAAACACATGTATATATATATATATATATGAGCAGCGGTCAAGGTCGGTGGTGTGGGAATTTCCTCTCGCTTTAACTTATTTAGGCATATTCATTGCATATTTTTACAACAATTAATAAAAGAAAAATTAAAGGAAAAAAAAATTAAACTAAGGATCTATTAGCCGTACATCTTGGCAACGTTAAATAATTATTGGAATTATATGGCAATGGCTTCTAAGCAAGCGAAAGGGTACACCAATAGTAATACAGACTCAGCTCCTTTGCTACTCTCTGCAGGTTACGCTATATGCTTAGTGCACGCGGCCCCGATGGTGCTGCATAAATAGTAAGCGTTTCACCCGCTGGACGCCGTTTTCCGAGGCTATGCCAGATGTTGTTCTTCGCAAGACAGCGGCTGATAAGTAAAATAGCAACAAAATTGGTCCTACTGGGTTGCTAAGTGCGACACGTGCTCTTGGTGTTGCCTTTGTCTGGTCCGATCTCCCCCTCTGTTAGCGCCGACTAGTACGTCTAAATATTCCCGCTGCTCTTTGTTAGCAAGCTACTGACGAGTGGAACGGCTCTAGTCAACTGAGCAGGTACGGAAACTGTGGAAGCCTTATTTAGTTCCAAGTCTCAACACTAGCACATATAAATACCTTTTCTTTAAGGGTCCCCCGAATCACACTTAGGTTAGTGTGTCGAGTTGTTGTGAAGGTTTTTGGTTTCTATTAGCGTACCAAAAGAACACTTCCAAACTTCGACGTCTTTGCAAAAATTATTTGCAAAGAAAGAAAATGTTATGAACTTAACTCGCCCACGCTTCAAATATAAATGACATGCTGAGCTGTACTTTTAACCTTTACTACTTCCCAAAGACAAAAAAAATAAGGAAGCTTTCAAAAGCTCTACATCACGCGATTATATTTTAAAACGGTACTATGGCCTGATCTTATCACCTTTTTTTCTCTCTATTCGCCCTATTCGGTTGCGCATGCCCTCAGCTGTGCAATAAACGAAGAATTGGCTTCCAGTGCGGTCGGTAAAGCAGTAACCAAACTAGAGCAGCTGATCAACAAGCAGATTCGTTTATGGGATTGCAAAGCAGCCACTACACCACAGTTTATGCAGCGCTACTTGCTAGCGGGACATAAACTGAAATAACTATAATAACTGTTGAGTTAGAACTTGTTACTAGTTTGTATATCTTTGAGATGAAAAGTACCGATGCATTTACCTGTTTCATTAGCTAGTTGATAGTAGGCTGGGCTGATTTTTTGTACAACAACCGCGGGAATGAAAACTGGTGCAAGCTTAGAACTGAACTTCTTTGCGCGTTACTCTGACAAAAATTGCGTGCGAAGACTTTCGTACCAGCAGTAAGACTTATGTTTCGGCTGCGCAGATTATATATCTTAGCATTTCTATTATGTGACTGAGCTACATTGTCTTTAGCTATCTGACGGATTACTTGTAAAGCTGTGGGCCTCTCAATAGCGGTGTCTTCGGACAAGAGGTTAAGCCGCTTTAGCAAGTCATAGTCTTTACCGTTTAACATCATATTCTGTCCAAACGCTAAAAAATATGGAGAGTACCCTGTACTTTGGTGAACGCTGGCTCTCAAGGCTGCACAAATGGCGTACAGCTTTTTATCCCAATTTGAATGATCTTTTCCGATATAGGCTCTAATAGCCGCTAACACTGATCTATTTACTCGCTCACTCGCATTACTTTGTGGCGAGTATATTGCCGTTCGAATGTGGATGATTCCATACCGGGTAAGAAAAGCTTTAAAGACACTAGAAATGAACTGAGAGCCATTGTCGGTCAGAATAGTTTCTGGAACGCCGAAAGTGCAAAACAGTGTGTTTTCTAGATAGTCGATAATTTTGTTGGTAGTAAACGCGCGAAGAGGCCACATAAAATGAAATTTAGTATTATGGTCTACAACCATCAGGAGACCTATATTGCCGTTCTTTGACCGAGGATATGGCCCTAGAAGATCCATGTAGAGCTTCTGAAATGGCCGTTCTGACGTCATAGGCTTGCCCATTGGAGGTCTCAACACTACATTGGGGCTTTTCGTTTGCCGACAAACCTTACAATTGACTATATATTCATGAATTTGGGACGACATTTTTGGCCAAAACAAGTATCTCTTGAGTTTCTCTATTGTTTTCCCGATGCCACTGTGTGCAGCGTTAGGGGGATTGTGGGCTCTCTCTATCACTTGTAGGGTGAGAGACGAAGGTATCCAGAGTTTCCAGGATTGTTTCTCCTGAATGCTATATCCCGTCGCTGGCTCAGTACGTTTATATATAAAACCGTCGATTATCTGTAAATCTGGTAATCTGGACTGGTTAGAAGAGATATTATCTATCAGATCCAGATAGTTTGGCGATTTGAATTCAGGTGAAGACAGGTCAACTATGGGACCATGCTCCTCGAATTCCGCAAGCTCTGCCTCATTTTGACGCGATAGCGCATCAGCGACAACATTTTGTGTACCGCTACGATGCGAGACTTTAAACTTGAAACCCTGTAATTTTATCACCCATCTACCTTGACGTCCTCTGAGATCCTTCTGTCTCATGAGCCATTGCAAGGAAGCATGATCAGTTATTACTTCGAAGTCCTGTCCTTCTATATACGCTCTAAATTTAAAAATACCTCTTATTACGGCTAAGCATTCCAGATCGGTCACACTATAATTCCGTTGGGCCTTTGACAGTTTCTCTGACATGTATGCTATTGGAGCCTCCTCTTCCTGTTCATTTAGTTGAGCTAGAACGCACCCTAAACCAGTTGTGCTAGCATCGCAAACTAATCTAAAAGGTTTTGAGAAGTCGGGTGTAGCCAATACAGGTGCAGAAGTTAAAAGTGTTTTCAAGTCGTTGAAAGCGGAATCAGCATCAGTGTTCCATTTCAATACTTTCGATTTCTTTAGCAACTCTGTAAGCGGAAAGCTAACTGTTGCATAATGATTAACGAAACGTCTGTACCATCCAGCGAGTCCGAGAAAACGTCTCAGCTGTTTTACACTTTTTGGTACAGGGAATTCGTTAATAGCTTGTATTTTGCTGGGGTCCGTCTTTAGTTGACCATATCCAATTATAAAGCCTAAATATTTAATTTCCCGCATACAAAATTTTGATTTTGCGATGTTGATTGTCAAGTTCGCTTTACGCAAGTGCAACGCTACTTCCTGCAAAAGCAACATATGAGAATCGAAGTCCTCTGAAAGCAGAAGTAAATCGTCTAAGTAGACAAATACGCGGGTCCGCAAATGGGCTGGTATCACGCGTTCCATTAGTCTACAAAGCGTTTGAGGAGCGTTACACAATCCAAACGGCATTACTTTGTATTGAAATAATGGACGATTAGGGACTGTAAAAGCAGTATACTGCCGTGATTTTTCTTCTAGGGGTATCTGCCAGAATGCGTGCTTCATATCGAGGCCCGTTATATATTTAGCTGGCGGCAGACGACTAAGAATTCCGTCGATATGGGGTAGAGGGTACGCATCTTTACGAGTGTACTTATTTATGACTCGAGAATCTAGACACAGCCTGTTCTTATCCTTTCTTTGCACAAGGACGCAGTTGCTGCTCCAGGGGCTATGCGATTCCTCTATTATATCTAACGCTAGCATTTTCTCGATCTCGTCGAACATTAGCTTTTCAACGGCTGGCGAAATAGGCCAATGTCTTTGTTTGACGGGGGTCACATTATCCATTTCAATGCGATGTTCGATTAACTCAGTGCGTCCTAATCCTTCCTTTTCATATGAATAGAAATTAGAAACGATCGAATTTAATCGTGACTTTTCTTCAGCAGTTAGCTGATGCATTTTCGCTGTTTCCTGGATATCATGTTCGTTATTGTTGTCTAATTCATTTACGGACTCATCAGGACGAATTAAATTCGTTAACAGTCCAAAGTCCTGCCAAAAATTTATGCCTAAGTAAACATCTTGTTTCAAATCGGGTATAACAAAAAAATCAACATTATGCGCTTGTTCTCTAAATTCAACTTTAAGTGTCAGTTTGCCTACCACTGGGCAAATAGCGTTATTAGCTGTTCGGATTGATCCAGAACATTTGCGCGCTTTGGGATGTGACAACAGTGACTTAGCTGCATCATTACCGAGGCAACTAATCGTGGCTCCGGAATCTAGTAATGCTACATATCTTTCTCCCTCTAGGCTTAACTCAGTGTACAAGCGGTTGTCTGAGCTCATAAACACTGATTGAACGAGCTTCTTACGTAGACACTTAATATTTTTCCAGAATTTTCTAAGTCGAACAGTAGAGCGTTTTGGCCGACTGAGAAATTCGATGGGTTCTATGCTGCTAAAAATTCGTCTTCGTGTGTCAAGATAGCGCTTTACTCTAATATGGTACGGTACGTATTTATTTTCAATATCAGTTTGAGTTGCAGCCTCGGCGACTGAACATGTATTTGCCATATAAGTTGTAAATATAGTATTTGGAGTTGATTGCTCCGAACTACCATATGACTGAATTACTGGCAAGGACTTTATTCTTTTGTGGGATGCGTCAAACAGGTGTTGGTCTGCGCATCCCGCTTCCGGTTTCCCAAAAGATTGCATTTACTACAATTGGGCTTAAAAGTATTTTTAGCACCGCAACCGTAGCAGAATATACGCCTTTCTCCCATGCAGTCATCGAATCGGTGACCCACTTTATCGCAATTCCAGCACACTAATTTCTTGTTCTGTATTTCTGAAATATTATCTTCTATATCAGTATTTTCCAGTAACTCAGAGACATTACTTCTACCGTATTTGGTTCGATTGGGAAACGAGCCAGTTTCTCTACAGAAACTTTCATGTTTCTTTACTTCCTCTCTTAATTCTGCTCGAGTTCTAATCTTCAAATGCAATAGTTCGTACCTGAGCGCTGTTCTCGCATTGCGTTTTAATAGGTCTACAAGCTTGTCTTCGCTTATTTCGTTAGATAGTTGGCTAACCAAGCCTTCAATCGCTGATTGAAAATCGTCAAATGTCTCCTGATCTTTCTGGCGTCTTTTCCTAATTAGTTCCCATAAGTCAAAGTCGTCCTTGACGTCCTCGAATCTAAGTCGGAAATCCGAACAGAAAGCCAACCAGGTATACTGTGGGTTTTTCTTGTGGAAGCTCCAAAACCAATCATTGGCTTTCCCGAAGAAAAGTAAATGCAGATTGTCACAAAGGAGCCTATAGTCGCCGTTCAAATTTTGAGCCGTTAATGAACGAATTCGATACAAGAATTCATCTACCTGCATAGAGTCTTTCGAACCGTCAAATTTAAGTCGCCAGGTTTGCATAATGCTAGCTGCTTTTTCTGAGCTCAAACTTGAATTTGATCGATTGCTACCTCTGGGGCTGTATGATCCGCAGTCAAGGGGTATGTCAGAGTTCTGGGCGCGATTAGGGAGAGTATCTGCACCTAATCCCCTTGGAGACTGAACTAATCTAGAGCGTGTTGATTCAGCTCGCTCACTTCGTACATTTAATGTTGCCAACTTCTCTTGCAGTGATTGTTCAACAGAAGCTTTAATAACATTATTGAATTCTGCTATTAAAGTCCTTTGCTGAGATTGTAGAGCTTCGTTAATATAGTTAATTGTCTCTACATTTGGACCATTGTCCACGGACTTATTTCCATTGCTGCCTAGAGACATGCAACTACCTAAATATTCTCTATGATTTCGATTCATAGACCTAGTTTGCATACTTCGCTTGGGCGTGGCTCCTCGCCCTTTTCCGAATCGCTGACCTCTCCTGATACCTGTAGTAGTCGAACCATCTTGGCCAGGTAGGGTATTTCGCGATAGAGTTTCGTCTGTTTCAGCATTACCAGCTGAGTGTAACTCCGCTTCCAGTGTATTGTTCATAAATATTAATTGCCCTGGGTTGCAGTCTGCCTCACATACTGGACATTTTGGGGTTGTCTTTAGTGTGTTGCTTACGCAAATGTCGTGAAAACGGTGTTGACAAGGAGTAGTCGCAGATAGCTGTTCTGCTTGCAATTGGTCATGGCAAATGCCACAAAATGGATCTTGCGCGTTAATCGCTGCAACTATGCTCTCTGTGCTTCGTCTCACTGCCATAATGAATGCAAACTATTGCTTGCTTCCAAACACAAAAGGAAAAACTAAATAGGACTTATATGATTTAGTCTTCCTTATTTATTCTATCTGTCTTTTTCCCCCATGTTATTGCTTACAATCCTTAAGCAAATCTGAGTAGTTGAATTTGTGCTATTTATTTTACTGGAGTCTATTTCTGATTTGGATTTTTACTGCTCATGGACTACTAGACAACATCCGAAATATTTCCAGTTTGTTGTAATTCCAAATAGTCCTTGAAACAATAAACCCAAATTTTGTTGTGGTCGACTAATCCAGCAATGACTGAATTACAATCGCTTATTCCTACAACTAACTACTGTCTGAACACAACGTATTTTCCCGAGAAAGGGGCCTAACAGGGTAATTCAAAAATAATAGGTAGTAAGTGATATGGTATAGCTTCGAGTTTCGATTGGGGATTGTTGTGCACTAGGTGTTAGTCGTGCTTACGCAAAAGGTAAAAGTTTTACGTTCTTGCTCGAGCCCCACGTTGGGCGCCATATATGTAATGGATGCGAGGTTCGGGTTCAGTTTTTGCCTTTCGTTTGGCCATCTACCAAAATAGAACGAACGGCCGTGGCTGTTGCCTAACCGGGTGCATAGGGATTGGAGGTTCGCACTTCTTGCTAATGCTCGGACAATAGCTCGTCGGACTGGTCGGGGTTTTTTCCTTTCCCTTCTGCACTTACCATAAACACATAGTTTAAGTGCGATCAAAATTAAAAAAAAATTTATTGATTTAAGTAAATCTATTAAACACAAAAAAAAAAGAAAACCGGATACTAGTATGGGTACCATTTATGTGTTCCGACCGAACATCCAAATTCAAACTATTCAATTTCGCGTAAGTGAGAGAACTAAGGTGTTGATCGTCTCTCTTTCTCTTTACCCTCCCTACCTTGACAAGCAATAAAAAAAAAATGGAATGTGGATGCTTGTCCCTATTTCAGGTTCTTAAACTATAAATTTCAAGCAGCTAACATGGGTACTTGACAGATAAAAAGAAAATTTAAGGAATTGGGATATCATATCAAATATGCTAATATAATTAATTTATTCACGCATTGTGCATTTTTTTGTTTGGGCATGATGCCAATTAATAGAAAGGTAGGTATAACTCGATTTACAAAAAAAAATATATATACAGTTTCCAAACAAAACTTAAATCCAAAGTTAATATGATGAATGTACAACAACTAGTTTAAATCCCATAAAGAAATTAAGTGGAAGAAGAAATTCACCAACATTATCTTGAGACTTGACGGATAGTAATTAATTTACCGTCTTGCTAAATTAAGCTGCATTTAAATGTTCATATGTGTATATAAGTACATATATCTATAAGCGTTGTTTTAAACTCTTACTCACGCGATATCCTTCGAAGCAGACATTGGGCCCAATGCATACGACGATTATGATCGCTGTTGTTAAATATTACAAAAGAAATTTATAAGTATATAAACACATGTATATATATATATATATATGAGCAGCGGTCAAGGTCGGTGGTGTGGGAATTTCCTCTCGCTTTAACTTATTTAGGCATATTCATTGCATATTTTTACAACAATTAATAAAAGAAAAATTAAAGGAAAAAAAAATTAAACTAAGGATCTATTAGCCGTACATCTTGGCAACGTTAAATAATTATTGGAATTATATGGCAATGGCTTCTAAGCAAGCGAAAGGGTACACCAATAGTAATACAGACTCAGCTCCTTTGCTACTCTCTGCAGGTTACGCTATATGCTTAGTGAATGCGGCCCCGATGGTGCTGCATAAATAGTAAGCGTTTCACCCGCTGGACGCCGTTTTCCGAGGCTATGCCAGATGTTGTTCTTCGCAAGACAGCGGCTGATAACTAAAATAGCAACAAAATTTGTCCTACTGGGTTGCTAAGTGCGACACGTGCTCTTCGTGTTGCCTTTGTCTGGTCCGATCTCCCCCTCTGTTAGCGCCGACTAGTACGTCTAAATATTCCCGCTGCTCTTTGTTAGCAAGCTACTGACGAGTGGAACGGCTCTAGTCAACTGAGCAGGTACGGAAACTGTGGAAGCCTTATTTAGTTCCAAGTCTCAACACTAGCACATATAAATACCTTTTCTTTAAGGGTCACCCCGAATCACACTTAAGTTAGTGTGTCGAGTTGTTGTGAAGGTTTTTGGTTTCTATTACCGTACCAAAAGAACACTTCCAAACTTCGACGTCTTTGCAAAAATTATTTGCAAAGAAAGAAAATGTTATGAACTTAACTCGCCCACGCTTCAAATATAAATGACATGCTGAGCTGTACTTTTAACCTTTACTACTTCCCAAAGACAAAAAAAATAAGGAAGCTTTCAAAAGCTCTACATCACGCGATTATATTTTAAAACGGCACTATGGCCTGATCTTATCACCTTTTTTTCTCTCTATTCGCCCTATTCGGTTGCGCATGCCCTCAGCTGTGCAATAAACGAAGACTTGGCTTCCAGTGCGGTCGGTCAAGCAGTAACCAAACTAGAGCAGCTGATCAACAAGCAGATTCGTTTAGGGATTTCAAAGCAGCCACTACAAACTCTAACATTCCTCTTGTACTCTAATTCATGTAAGAAGAGCTCGACAAGTCTCATTCATTGTCTCGCTTATACATGCATAAACTTATTGTCAACTCTCCTTTTGTCTGTAAGCATACAACGAACGCGGAGTCAGTCGCGATCGAACAGTCGAATAAAGAAAACGTCTCGATAGAGTTGTGTGTCTTACTTTGCCAACGACATTTATCTTCTACAACTTCAGAAGTGGTTCAACCTAGCGAAGAACGACAATGGACTTAAACAATTTTATGGTCATCCACACAACAGCACAACAGGAAGCCGAGCGGAACTGATTGCTCGTCTAAACATGTTCCCACCGAGTGTACGCGGCAGTGCCCCGGGCTTAGATGTAGACGATGTGGACATGCTGTGTTTTCTTATTTGGCCAATGTTATAATAATTACATGGACATTGGCTAATAAATTATAAAATTTTAATTTGTTTACAGAATACATTCTTTTGACACCTTTAACTGAACAGGCGACGAAAAACACCAGAAGCTATTGCCAGTCGCCGCAAAAAGAACGAACAAGTAATTTGGAAACAATCGTTGCGCAGATTTAGGAACAGTCTACCCACGCAAATTCTTATAACCGGATATGTCACGAAAATCGGTCGTGCCGCAGGTAGTTGATATATGGTAACTCGCTTAATTCCACCTTACCCTACCTAAGGAGCTCTCTGTGGTAGTAAGGGGCGATAGAAAGGTAAGTATTGTTCGCGCAATTACAACATTAAATTTTAACCTTTTGTATTTTATAGGCGCATAGCATAACCTTCAGGGTTTTCCGTCACCGTTCGCACTCTCTAGTGGAACCTTGGTGTAAGTACAGATATGTATATAATTACAAAAAAGCTAATATCTAATATTTATATATTTGTTTCAAGATCTCATATTGGCTTAGTTATTCTTAATCTTATCTTATCTAGATCATTCGCCTTGCTTAAATATTTCTTTTTCAAACACTTATTGTGTACTTTGTAAATTTTAAACAATATATTGGTTGTCATCATTACGAATATTATTTTGAATAACGTTGTTATAGGATTTAGGTCTTGACTCTCTACTGCTTCCTTATTGATAACATTAGCAGTGGAGTCTACTGTTTTTGTATATACTAAACCCATTTTTAGGGGTGATATATTTATTATATATAATTGTTTATTTGGCTGGCTCGAGGTCCGGGGCTTGTTTTAATAAAACAATGAAAACAATTTTATTGAATTTTGCTTCCAATATATATCGGTTGCGCATCGGCAAACCGTCTTCAGGGCACTAACACAAGGTACAAAAATATATTAAATTAAACCATAAATTGACACATTTAGCATACATTATTTTACACGGCTTCGCTTTATGACGTGGAGATTTAAACTGAGTCTGTTTGGCTGTTCAATAGGTGTCTGTACATGTGAGCGCAATTTTCGGGGTCCGTCTTGTAGTTCAGTCGTTTGTTGGTTGGTGTGTTAATTATGTGTAGCATTTCTACCGTGTGTCGTCTGTTGTAGTGTTGTTCTTGTTGTAAGATTGTTGTTGCATCAAAATTTGGTGTGTGGTTACTTGTTGTTGTTTTTTGTTGACAAAAAATAGTGTGTACATAGGCACAACAAATTCTAAACTAAAGACAAGGATTACTCAACATAAGTCAGAATTCATATTAAGACATCAAAATAATTTGCAGAAAACAGCACTAATGACCCATTGTATGAGAAGCAACCACACACCAAATTTTGATGCAACAACAATCTTACAACTACATCTACACCTTACAACTTGACCTCGAGCCAGCCAATTAACTAATTATACAATGGAAAGGTCGCCATTATTTATTTTATATTTAGTGTTTTCAAATGATTCAAAATTTTCAAAAGATTTGCTAATTTTGTTGTTACTCATTCATTAATGTATGAATTTAAAAATTTCAATTGTGTTTAATATGTTAGTTTAAATGTAAAGATTGTTTTAATTTGCTTCTACTTTTGTTTACATATTGTCCTGCCTATGTTTGTGTATGGTGTTCAGGCCACACTCTAATCGGGCAACTTTAATGTCGCTCAATAGTACATTAGTTTTTAAATCAATATTATTTATAAATCGCAGTGCAGTAAAAAATAAAATTCTTTTGTGTGGTCTGGGAAGCGCTGCCGTTCTCTTATCCGTGGTCTGGCTTGATGCGCCGGACTGTGCCGGTGCTGGCAGCACAGGTGTACTCACAGTGAGGCGAGTTTAACGGTCCGTCGCAGTCATTGGGCAGGTCTTCTTTAGCCTCGGAATCTCCTATAATTTGGGTAAAGATTTTATTAATTTTTCCTTTGAAATATTTTTAATAACAGGGTAGGTGGTGCGCGGCTGGTGTTTGACTTTTTAGTTGTTGTTGAGTTGTCCCAACTTATGACATTTTTGCTGTTTAGCAGCTTCAACAATTCTTCCTTTCTGTCCGTGATTCTTTTTATCACACCGCTTCGCTTTGCACTCATCACACTCCACTCGCTGCGGTTTTTTTTTGTAATTTGTTGTTCCCGCTGTTTTTGTTGTTGTTACTGCCGTTGCTGCTGTTGTTATTGTTGTCACCACCGTTGCTGCTGTTGTTCCATGTCCAGGACTCTTTTGAACTAAGTCACTGTCGCCATGTGAAAACAATGTATTTTAGTTTAGGGAGGAGCGACATTTGCACATTTATATTTTATGCAAGCGGTCACTGCATTGTGACACATGCCGACGCTGCTTGTCTGTTTGTCAATTTCGGTACTGCACGTAAATATGTATTGCACTTGAATATGACATACATATGGAAATTAGAAAAGCCAATTACGAGCACAATCTTACAAGGAATCGTTTTAAAACAAAAAGCAGAGAAAGGCAATAGCTTATGAGAAAGGACACTGCGTCTAGGTAAAAAACTAACCAGAAAACTAATTCCTAAAAATAAAAACCATATGTAAAAGAAAAAGTATTGCGAAATGACAGGTTTCTGTTGAAGGACGTCGAGGGTTTCCAAGTCTCTCGGAATCCTTAGAAGGATGTATGGAGTGCTCAGAACATAAGACCATGGATTGGAAATAAGAAATAAACTAAGAAACATTATAATATTATTTTAGTTTTAAGAATCATAAATTGTCAATTATATTCATTAAAAAAAAAAGGGAACTGAGATCAGGGGATCTTGATCGCAGGATGGCCAAGTTGTGGGATAAATACATATACGTACAGACATACATAAAGACAGACACGTGGTCAAGGCCATTTAAGCAACAATCTCCCATTTGCCTCAAGTTCGCTCAACTCTAACATTCCTCTTGTACTCTAATTCATGTAAGAAGAGCTCGACAAGTCTCATTCATTGTCTCGCTTATACATGCAAAAACTTATTGTCAACTCTCCTTTAGTCTGTAAGCATACAACGAACGCGGAGTCAGTCGCGATCGAACAGTCGAATAAAGAAAACGTCTCGATAGAGTTGTGTGTCTTACTTTGCCAACGACATTTATCTTCTACAACTTCAGAAGTGGTTCAACCTAGCGAAGAACGAAAATGGACTTAAACATTTTTAATGGGTATCCGATTGAAAGATTGGCTATCTATCTTAGGAGCACCCCACACAACACCACAACAGGAAGCAGAGCGGAACTGATTGCTCGGCTAAACATGTTCCCACCGAGTGTACGCAGCAGTGCCCCGGGCTTAGATGTAGACAATGTGGACATGCTGTGTTTTCTTATTTGGCCAATGTTATAATAATTACATGGACATTGGCTAATAATTTATAAAATTTTAATTTGTTTACAGAATACATTCTTTTGACACCTTTAACTGAACAGGCGACGAAAAACACCAGAAGCTATTGCCAGTCGCCGCAAAAAGAACGAACAAGTAATTTGGAAACAATCGTTGCGCAGATTTAGGAACAGTCTACCCACGCAAATACTTATAACCGGATATGTCACGAAAATCGGTCGTGTCGCAGGTAGGTGATATATGGTAACTCGCTTAATTTTACCTTACCCTACCTAAGGAGCTCTTTGGGGTAGTAAGGGGCGATAGAAAGGTATAATTCACGATAGGTATGCATGTAAGTATTGTTCGCGTAAGTACAACATTAAATCTTAACCTTTTGTATTTTATAGGCGCGTAGCATAACCTTCAGGGTTTTCCGTCACCGTTCGCACTCTCTAGTGGAACCTTGGTGTAAGTAAAGATATGTATATAATTACAAAAAAGCTAATATCTAATATTTATATATTTGTTTCAAGATCTCATATTGGCTTTGCTATTCTTAATCTTATCTTATCTAGATCATTCGCCTTGCTTAAATATTTCTTTTTCAAACACTTATTGTGTACTTTGTAAATTTTAAACAATATATTGGTGGTCATTATTACGACTATTATTTTGAATAACGTTGTTATAGGATTTAGGTCTTGATTCTCAACTGCTTCCTTATTGATAACATTAGCAGTGGAGTCTACTGTTTTTGTATATACTAAACCCATTTTTAGGGGTGATATATTTATTATATATAATTGTTTATTTGGCTGGCTCGAGGTCCGGGGTTTGTTTTAATAAAACAATGAAAACAATTTTATTGATTTTTGCTTCCAATATATATCGGTTGCGCATCGGCAAACCGTCTTCAGGGCACTAACACAAGGTACAAAAATATATTAAATTAAACCATAAATTGACACATTTAGCATACATTATTTTACACGGCTTCGTTTTATGACGTGGAGATTTAAATTGAGTCTGTTTGGCTGTTCAATAGGTGTCTGTACATGTGAGCGCAATTTTCGGTGTCCGACTTGTAGTTCAGTCGTTTGTTGGTTGGTGTGTTAATTATGTGTAGCATTTCTAACGTGTGTCGTCTGTTGTAGTGTTGTTCTTGTTGTAAGATTGTTGTTGCATCAAAATTTGGTGTGTGGTTACTTGTTGTTGTTTTTTGTTGACAACAAATGCAATAGTGTGTACATAGGCACAACAAAATCTAAACTAAAGACAAGGATTACTCAACATAAGTCAGAATTCATATTAAGACATCAAAATAATTTGCAGAAAACAGCACTAATGACCCATTGTATGAGAAGCAATCACACACCAAATTTTGATGCAACAACAATCTTACAACTACATCTACACCTTACAACTTGACCTCGAGCCAGCCAATTAACTAATTATACAATGGAAAGGTCGCCATTATTTATTTTATATTTAGTATTTTCAAATGATTCAAAATTTTCAAAAGATTTGCTAATTTTGTTGTTACTCATTCATTAATGTATGAATTTAAAAATTTCAATTGTGTTTAATATGTTAGTTTAAATGTTAAGATTGTTTTAATTTGCTTCTACTTTTGTTTACATATTGTCCTGCCTATGTTTGTGTATGGTGTTCAGGCCACACTCTAATCGGGCAACTTTAATGTCGCTCAATAGTACATTAGTTTTTAAATCAATATTATTTATAAATCGCAGTGCAGTAAAAAAAAATTATTTTGTGTGGTCTTGGAAGCGCTGCCGTTCTCTTATCCGTGGTCTGGCTTGATGCGCCGGACTGTGCCGGTGCTGGCAGCACAGGTGTACTCATAGTGAGGTGAGTTTAACGGTCCGTCGCAGTCATTGGGCAGGTCTTCTTTAGCCTCGGAATCTCCTATAATTTGGGTAAAGATTTTATTAATTTTTCCTTTGAAATATTTTTAATAACAGGGTAGGTGGTGCGCGGCTGGTGTTTGACTTTTAAGTTGTTGTTGAGTTGTCCCAACTTATGACATTTTTGCTGTTTAGCAGCTTCAACAATTCTTCCTTTCTGTCCGTGATTCTTTTTATCACACCGCTTCGCTTTGCACTCATGCACTCCACTCACTGCGGTTTTTTTTTTATAATTTGTTGTTCCCGCTGTTTTTGTTGTTGTTACTGCCGTTGCTGCTGTTGTTATTGTTGTCACCACCGTTGCTGCTGTTGTTCCATGTCCAGGTCTCTTTTGAACTAAGTCACTGTCGCCATGTGAAAACAATGTATTTTAGTTTAGGGAGGAGCGACTGTCCGCAGTGGCAGCGCTGCCCTTGGTATATAAGTCGTTTTATATATAAAATTTAAAACGAATATATGTAGCTTATATGTAAGCATCGAAAACGTCGCTGGTAGGGTAGAGCGTGTTGTGCACATTTATATTTTATGCAAGCGGTCACTGCATTGTGACACATGCCGACGCTGCTTGTCTGTTTGTCAATTTCGGTACTGCACGTAAATATGTATTGCACTTGAATATGGCATACATATGGAAATTAGAAAAGCCAATTACGAGCACAATCTTACAAGGAATCGTATTAAAACAAAAAGCAGAGAAAGGCAACAGCTTATGAGAAAGGACACTGCGTCTAGGTAAAAAACTAACCAGAAAACTAATTCCTAAAAATAAAAACCATATGTAAAAGAAAAAGTATTGCGAAATGACAGGTTTCTGTTGAAGGACGTCGAGGGTTTCCAAGTCTCTCGGAATCCTTAGAAGGATGTATGGAGTGCTCAGAACAAAAGACCATGGATTGGAAATAAGAAATAAACTAAGAAACATTATAATATTATTTTAGTTTTATGAATCATAAATTGTCAATTATATTCATTAAAAAAAAAAGGGAACTGAGATCAGGGGATCTTGATCGCAGGATGGCCAAGTTGTGGGATAAATACATATACGTACAGACATACATAAAGACAGACACGTGGTCAAGGCCATTTAAGCAACAATCTCCCATTTGCCTCAAGTTCGCTCAACTCTAACATTCCTCTTGTACTCTAATTCATGTAAGAAGAGCTCGACAAGTCTCATTCATTGTCTCGCTTTACATGCAAAAACTTATTGTCAACTCTCCTTTAGTCTGTAAGCATACAACGAACGCGGAGTCAGTCGCGATCGAACAGTCGAATAAAGAAAACGTCTCGATAGAGTTGTGTGTCTTACTTTGCCAACGACATTTATCTTCTACAACTTCAGAAGTGGTTCAACCTAGCGAAGAACGAAAATGGACTTAAACATTTTTAATGGGTATCCGATTGAAAGATTGGCTATCTATCTTAGGAGCACCCCACACAACACCACAACAGGAAGCAGAGCGGAACTGATTGCTCGGCTAAACATGTTCCCACCGAGTGTACGCAGCAGTGCCCCGGGCTTAGATGTAGACAATGTGGACATGCTGTGTTTTCTTATTTGGCCAATGTTATAATAATTACATGGACATTGGCTAATAATTTATAAAATTTTAATTTGTTTACAGAATACATTCTTTTGACACCTTTAACTGAACAGGCGACGAAAAACACCAGAAGCTATTGCCAGTCGCCGCAAAAAGAACGAACAAGTAATTTGGAAACAATCGTTGCGCAGATTTAGGAACAGTCTACCCACGCAAATACTTATAACCGGATATGTCACGAAAATCGGTCGTGTCGCAGGTAGGTGATATATGGTAACTCGCTTAATTTTACCTTACCCTACCTAAGGAGCTCTTTGGGGTAGTAAGGGGCGATAGAAAGGTATAATTCACGATAGGTATGCATGTAAGTATTGTTCGCGTAAGTACAACATTAAATCTTAACCTTTTGTATTTTATAGGCGCGTAGCATAACCTTCAGGGTTTTCCGTCACCGTTCGCACTCTCTAGTGGAACCTAGGTGTAAGTAAAGATATGTATATAATTACAAAAAAGCTAATATCTAATATTTATATATTTGTTTCAAGATCTCATATTGGCTTTGCTATTCTTAATCTTATCTTATCTAGATCATTCGCCTTGCTTAAATATTTCTTTTTCAAACACTTATTGTGTACTTTGTAAATTTTAAACAATATATTGGTGGTCATTATTACGACTATTATTTTGAATAACGTTGTTATAGGATTTAGGTCTTGATTCTCAACTGCTTCCTTATTGATAACATTAGCAGTGGAGTCTACTGTTTTTGTATATACTAAACCCATTTTTAGGGGTGATATATTTATTATATATAATTGTTTATTTGGCTGGCTCGAGGTCCGGGGTTTGTTTTAATAAAACAATGAAAACAATTTTATTGATTTTTGCTTCCAATATATATCGGTTGCGCATCGGCAAACCGTCTTCAGGGCACTAACACAAGGTACAAAAATATATTAAATTAAACCATAAATTGACACATTTAGCATACATTATTTTACACGGCTTCGTTTTATGACGTGGAGATTTAAATTGAGTCTGTTTGGCTGTTCAATAGGTGTCTGTACATGTGAGCGCAATTTTCGGTGTCCGACTTGTAGTTCAGTCGTTTGTTGGTTGGTGTGTTAATTATGTGTAGCATTTCTAACGTGTGTCGTCTGTTGTAGTGTTGTTCTTGTTGTAAGATTGTTGTTGCATCAAAATTTGGTGTGTGGTTACTTGTTGTTGTTTTTTGTTGACAACAAATGCAATAGTGTGTACATAGGCACAACAAAATCTAAACTAAAGACAAGGATTACTCAACATAAGTCAGAATTCATATTAAGACATCAAAATAATTTGCAGAAAACAGCACTAATGACCCATTGTATGAGAAGCAATCACACACCAAATTTTGATGCAACAACAATCTTACAACTACATCTACACCTTACAACTTGACCTCGAGCCAGCCAATTAACTAATTATACAATGGAAAGGTCGCCATTATTTATTTTATATTTAGTATTTTCAAATGATTCAAAATTTTCAAAAGATTTGCTAATTTTGTTGTTACTCATTCATTAATGTATGAATTTAAAAATTTCAATTGTGTTTAATATGTTAGTTTAAATGTTAAGATTGTTTTAATTTGCTTCTACTTTTGTTTACATATTGTCCTGCCTATGTTTGTGTATGGTGTTCAGGCCACACTCTAATCGGGCAACTTTAATGTCGCTCAATAGTACATTAGTTTTTAAATCAATATTATTTATAAATCGCAGTGCAGTAAAAAAAAAATTATTTTGTGTGGTCTTGGAAGCGCTGCCGTTCTCTTATCCGTGGTCTGGCTTGATGCGCCGGACTGTGCCGGTGCTGGCAGCACAGGTGTACTCATAGTGAGGTGAGTTTAACGGTCCGTCGCAGTCATTGGGCAGGTCTTCTTTAGCCTCGGAATCTCCTATAATTTGGGTAAAGATTTTATTAATTTTTCCTTTGAAATATTTTTAATAACAGGGTAGGTGGTGCGCGGCTGGTGTTTGACTTTTAAGTTGTTGTTGAGTTGTCCCAACTTATGACATTTTTGCTGTTTAGCAGCTTCAACAATTCTTCCTTTCTGTCCGTGATTCTTTTTATCACACCGCTTCGCTTTGCACTCATGCACTCCACTCACTGCGGTTTTTTTTTTATAATTTGTTGTTCCCGCTGTTTTTGTTGTTGTTACTGCCGTTGCTGCTGTTGTTATTGTTGTCACCACCGTTGCTGCTGTTGTTCCATGTCCAGGTCTCTTTTGAACTAAGTCACTGTCGCCATGTGAAAACAATGTATTTTAGTTTAGGGAGGAGCGACTGTCCGCAGTGGCAGCGCTGCCCTTGGTATATAAGTCGTTTTATATATAAAATTTAAAACGAATATATGTAGCTTATATGTAAGCATCGAAAACGTCGCTGGTAGGGTAGAGCGTGTTGTGCACATTTATATTTTATGCAAGCGGTCACTGCATTGTGACACATGCCGACGCTGCTTGTCTGTTTGTCAATTTCGGTACTGCACGTAAATATGTATTGCACTTGAATATGGCATACATATGGAAATTAGAAAAGCCAATTACGAGCACAATCTTACAAGGAATCGTATTAAAACAAAAAGCAGAGAAAGGCAACAGCTTATGAGAAAGGACACTGCGTCTAGGTAAAAAACTAACCAGAAAACTAATTCCTAAAAATAAAAACCATATGTAAAAGAAAAAGTATTGCGAAATGACAGGTTTCTGTTGAAGGACGTCGAGGGTTTCCAAGTCTCTCGGAATCCTTAGAAGGATGTATGGAGTGCTCAGAACAAAAGACCATGGATTGGAAATAAGAAATAAACTAAGAAACATTATAATATTATTTTAGTTTTATGAATCATAAATTGTCAATTATATTCATTAAAAAAAAAAGGGAACTGAGATCAGGGGATCTTGATCGCAGGATGGCCAAGTTGTGGGATAAATACATATACGTACAGACATACATAAAGACAGACACGTGGTCAAGGCCATTTAAGCAACAATCTCCCATTTGCCTCAAGTTCGCTCAACTCTAACATTCCTCTTGTACTCTAATTCATGTAAGAAGAGCTCGACAAGTCTCATTCATTGTCTCGCTTATACATGCAAAAACTTATTGTCAACTCTCCTTTAGTCTGTAAGCATACAACGAACGCGGAGTCAGTCGCGATCGAACAGTCGAATAAAGAAAACGTCTCGATAGAGTTGTGTGTCTTACTTTGCCAACGACATTTATCTTCTACAACTTCAGAAGTGGTTCAACCTAGCGAAGAACGAAAATGGACTTAAACATTTTTAATGGGTATCCGATTGAAAGATTGGCTATCTATCTTAGGAGCACCCCACACAACACCACAACAGGAAGCAGAGCGGAACTGATTGCTCGGCTAAACATGTTCCCACCGAGTGTACGCAGCAGTGCCCCGGGCTTAGATGTAGACAATGTGGACATGCTGTGTTTTCTTATTTGGCCAATGTTATAATAATTACATGGACATTGGCTAATAATTTATAAAATTTTAATTTGTTTACAGAATACATTCTTTTGACACCTTTAACTGAACAGGCGACGAAAAACACCAGAAGCTATTGCCAGTCGCCGCAAAAAGAACGAACAAGTAATTTGGAAACAATCGTTGCGCAGATTTAGGAACAGTCTACCCACGCAAATACTTATAACCGGATATGTCACGAAAATCGGTCGTGTCGCAGGTAGGTGATATATGGTAACTCGCTTAATTTTACCTTACCCTACCTAAGGAGCTCTTTGGGGTAGTAAGGGGCGATAGAAAGGTATAATTCACGATAGGTATGCATGTAAGTATTGTTCGCGTAAGTACAACATTAAATCTTAACCTTTTGTATTTTATAGGCGCGTAGCATAACCTTCAGGGTTTTCCGTCACCGTTCGCACTCTCTAGTGGAACCTTGGTGTAAGTAAAGATATGTATATAATTACAAAAAAGCTAATATCTAATATTTATATATTTGTTTCAAGATCTCATATTGGCTTTGCTATTCTTAATCTTATCTTATCTAGATCATTCGCCTTGCTTAAATATTTCTTTTTCAAACACTTATTGTGTACTTTGTAAATTTTAAACAATATATTGGTGGTCATTATTACGACTATTATTTTGAATAACGTTGTTATAGGATTTAGGTCTTGATTCTCAACTGCTTCCTTATTGATAACATTAGCAGTGGAGTCTACTGTTTTTGTATATACTAAACCCATTTTTAGGGGTGATATATTTATTATATATAATTGTTTATTTGGCTGGCTCGAGGTCCGGGGTTTGTTTTAATAAAACAATGAAAACAATTTTATTGATTTTTGCTTCCAATATATATCGGTTGCGCATCGGCAAACCGTCTTCAGGGCACTAACACAAGGTACAAAAATATATTAAATTAAACCATAAATTGACACATTTAGCATACATTATTTTACACGGCTTCGTTTTATGACGTGGAGATTTAAATTGAGTCTGTTTGGCTGTTCAATAGGTGTCTGTACATGTGAGCGCAATTTTCGGTGTCCGACTTGTAGTTCAGTCGTTTGTTGGTTGGTGTGTTAATTATGTGTAGCATTTCTAACGTGTGTCGTCTGTTGTAGTGTTGTTCTTGTTGTAAGATTGTTGTTGCATCAAAATTTGGTGTGTGGTTACTTGTTGTTGTTTTTTGTTGACAACAAATGCAATAGTGTGTACATAGGCACAACAAAATCTAAACTAAAGACAAGGATTACTCAACATAAGTCAGAATTCATATTAAGACATCAAAATAATTTGCAGAAAACAGCACTAATGACCCATTGTATGAGAAGCAATCACACACCAAATTTTGATGCAACAACAATCTTACAACTACATCTACACCTTACAACTTGACCTCGAGCCAGCCAATTAACTAATTATACAATGGAAAGGTCGCCATTATTTATTTTATATTTAGTATTTTCAAATGATTCAAAATTTTCAAAAGATTTGCTAATTTTGTTGTTACTCATTCATTAATGGATGAATTTAAAAATTTCAATTGTGTTTAATATGTTAGTTTAAATGTTAAGATTGTTTTAATTTGCTTCTACTTTTGTTTACATATTGTCCTGCCTATGTTTGTGTATGGTGTTCAGGCCACACTCTAATCGGGCAACTTTAATGTCGCTCAATAGTACATTAGTTTTTAAATCAATATTATTTATAAATCGCAGTGCAGTAAAAAAAAATTATTTTGTGTGGTCTTGGAAGCGCTGCCGTTCTCTTATCCGTGGTCTGGCTTGATGCGCCGGACTGTGCCGGTGCTGGCAGCACAGGTGTACTCATAGTGAGGTGAGTTTAACGGTCCGTCGCAGTCATTGGGCAGGTCTTCTTTAGCCTCGGAATCTCCTATAATTTGGGTAAAGATTTTATTAATTTTTCCTTTGAAATATTTTTAATAACAGGGTAGGTGGTGCGCGGCTGGTGTTTGACTTTTAAGTTGTTGTTGAGTTGTCCCAACTTATGACATTTTTGCTGTTTAGCAGCTTCAACAATTCTTCCTTTCTGTCCGTGATTCTTTTTATCACACCGCTTCGCTTTGCACTCATGCACTCCACTCACTGCGGTTTTTTTTTTTATAATTTGTTGTTCCCGCTGTTTTTGTTGTTGTTACTGCCGTTGCTGCTGTTGTTATTGTTGTCACCACCGTTGCTGCTGTTGTTCCATGTCCAGGTCTCTTTTGAACTAAGTCACTGTCGCCATGTGAAAACAATGTATTTTAGTTTAGGGAGGAGCGACTATCCGCAGTGGCAGCGCTGCCCTTGGTATATAAGTCGTTTTATATATAAAATTTAAAACGAATATATGTAGCTTATATGTAAGCATCGAAAACGTCGCTGGTAGGGTAGAGCGTGTTGTGCACATTTATATTTTATGCAAGCGGTCACTGCATTGTGACACATGCCGACGCTGCTTGTCTGTTTGTCAATTTCGGTACTGCACGTAAATATGTATTGCACTTGAATATGACATACATATGGAAATTAGAAAAGCCAATTACGAGCACAATCTTACAAGGAATCGTTTTAAAACAAAAAGCAGAGAAAGGCAATAGCTTATGAGAAAGGACACTGCGTCTAGGTAAAAAACTAGCCAGAAAACTAATTCCTATAAATAAAAACCATATGTAAAAGAAAAAGTATTGCGAAATGACAGGTTTCTGTTGAAGGACGTCGAGGGTTTCCAAGTCTCTCGGAATCCTTAGAAGGATGTATGGAGTGCTCAGAACATAAGACCATGGATTGGAAATAAGAAATAAACTAAGAAACATTATAATATTATTTTAGTTTTAAGAATCATAAATTGTCAATTATATTCATTAAAAATAAAAGGGAACTGAAATCAGGGGATCTTGATCGCAGGATGGCCAAGTTGTGGGATAAATACATATACGTACAGACATACATAAAGACAGACACGTGGTCAAGGCCATTTAAGCAACAATCTCCCATTTGTCTCAAGTTCGCTCAACTCTAACATTCCTCTTGTACTCTAATTCATGTAAGAAGAGCTCGACAAGTCTCATTCATTGTCTCGCTTATACATGCATAAACTTATTGTCAACTCTCCTTTAGTCTGTAAGCATACAACGAACGCGAAGTCAGTCGCGATCGAACAGTCGAATAAAGAAAACGTCTCGATTGAGTTGTGTGTCTTACTTTGCCAACGACATTTATCTTCTACAACTTCAGAAGTGGTTCAACCTAGCGAAGAACGAAAATGGACTTAAACATTTTTATGGTCATCCGATTGAAGATTGGCTATCTATCTTAGGAGCACCCCACACAACACCACAACAGGAAGCAGAGCGGAACTGATTGCTCGGCTAAACATGTTCCCACCGAGTGTACGCAGCAGTGCCCCGGGTTTAGATGTAGACGATGTGGACATGCTGTGTTTTTTTGCGTGTTTTCTTATTGGGACAATGTTATAATAATTATATGGACTTTGGCTAATAATTTAAAAATTTAGGAACAGTCTACCCACGCAAATACTTATAACCGGATATGTCACGAAAATCGGTCGTGTCGCAGGTAGGTGATATATGGTAACTCGCTTAATTTTACCTTACCCTACCTAAGGAGCTCTTTGGGGTAGTAAGGGGCGATAGAAAGGTATAATTCACGATAGGTATGCATGTAAGTATTGTTCGCGTAAGTACAACATTAAATCTTAACCTTTTGTATTTTATAGGCGCGTAGCATAACCTTCAGGGTTTTCCGTCACCGTTCGCACTCTCTAGTGGAACCTTGGTGTAAGTAAAGATATGTATATAATTACAAAAAAGCTAATATCTAATATTTATATATTTGTTTCAAGATCTCATATTGGCTTTGCTATTCTTAATCTTATCTTATCTAGATCATTCGCCTTGCTTAAATATTTCTTTTTCAAACACTTATTGTGTACTTTGTAAATTTTAAACAATATATTGGTGGTCATTATTACGACTATTATTTTGAATAACGTTGTTATAGGATTTAGGTCTTGATTCTCAACTGCTTCCTTATTGATAACATTAGCAGTGGAGTCTACTGTTTTTGTATATACTAAACCCATTTTTAGGGGTGATATATTTATTATATATAATTGTTTATTTGGCTGGCTCGAGGTCCGGGGTTTGTTTTAATAAAACAATGAAAACAATTTTATTGATTTTTGCTTCCAATATATATCGGTTGCGCATCGGCAAACCGTCTTCAGGGCACTAACACAAGGTACAAAAATATATTAAATTAAACCATAAATTGACACATTTAGCATACATTATTTTACACGGCTTCGTTTTATGACGTGGAGATTTAAATTGAGTCTGTTTGGCTGTTCAATAGGTGTCTGTACATGTGAGCGCAATTTTCGGTGTCCGACTTGTAGTTCAGTCGTTTGTTGGTTGGTGTGTTAATTATGTGTAGCATTTCTAACGTGTGTCGTCTGTTGTAGTGTTGTTCTTGTTGTAAGATTGTTGTTGCATCAAAATTTGGTGTGTGGTTACTTGTTGTTGTTTTTTGTTGACAACAAATGCAATAGTGTGTACATAGGCACAACAAAATCTAAACTAAAGACAAGGATTACTCAACATAAGTCAGAATTCATATTAAGACATCAAAATAATTTGCAGAAAACAGCACTAATGACCCATTGTATGAGAAGCAATCACACACCAAATTTTGATGCAACAACAATCTTACAACTACATCTACACCTTACAACTTGACCTCGAGCCAGCCAATTAACTAATTATACAATGGAAAGGTCGCCATTATTTATTTTATATTTAGTATTTTCAAATGATTCAAAATTTTCAAAAGATTTGCTAATTTTGTTGTTACTCATTCATTAATGTATGAATTTAAAAATTTCAATTGTGTTTAATATGTTAGTTTAA
This sequence comes from Drosophila kanekoi, assembly GCA_037075305.1. Taxonomy (NCBI): domain Eukaryota; kingdom Metazoa; phylum Arthropoda; class Insecta; order Diptera; family Drosophilidae; genus Drosophila; species Drosophila kanekoi. The sequence goes on along the minus strand of JBAMCE010000005.1, from coordinate 238,346 downwards.
ATGTTAAGATTGTTTTAATTTGCTTCTACTTTTGTTTACATATTGTCCTGCCTATGTTTGTGTATGGTGTTCAGGCCACACTCTAATCGGGCAACTTTAATGTCGCTCAATAGTACATTAGTTTTTAAATCAATATTATTTATAAATCGCAGTGCAGTAAAAAAAAAATTATTTTGTGTGGTCTTGGAAGCGCTGCCGTTCTCTTATCCGTGGTCTGGCTTGATGCGCCGGACTGTGCCGGTGCTGGCAGCACAGGTGTACTCATAGTGAGGTGAGTTTAACGGTCCGTCGCAGTCATTGGGCAGGTCTTCTTTAGCCTCGGAATCTCCTATAATTTGGGTAAAGATTTTATTAATTTTTCCTTTGAAATATTTTTAATAACAGGGTAGGTGGTGCGCGGCTGGTGTTTGACTTTTAAGTTGTTGTTGAGTTGTCCCAACTTATGACATTTTTGCTGTTTAGCAGCTTCAACAATTCTTCCTTTCTGTCCGTGATTCTTTTTATCACACCGCTTCGCTTTGCACTCATGCACTCCACTCACTGCGGTTTTTTTTTTTATAATTTGTTGTTCCCGCTGTTTTTGTTGTTGTTACTGCCGTTGCTGCTGTTGTTATTGTTGTCACCACCGTTGCTGCTGTTGTTCCATGTCCAGGTCTCTTTTGAACTAAGTCACTGTCGCCATGTGAAAACAATGTATTTTAGTTTAGGGAGGAGCGACTATCCGCAGTGGCAGCGCTGCCCTTGGTATATAAGTCGTTTTATATATAAAATTTAAAACGAATATATGTAGCTTATATGTAAGCATCGAAAACGTCGCTGGTAGGGTAGAGCGTGTTGTGCACATTTATATTTTATGCAAGCGGTCACTGCATTGTGACACATGCCGACGCTGCTTGTCTGTTTGTCAATTTCGGTACTGCACGTAAATATGTATTGCACTTGAATATGACATACATATGGAAATTAGAAAAGCCAATTACGAGCACAATCTTACAAGGAATCGTTTTAAAACAAAAAGCAGAGAAAGGCAATAGCTTATGAGAAAGGACACTGCGTCTAGGTAAAAAACTAGCCAGAAAACTAATTCCTAAAAATATAAACCATATGTAAAAGAAAAAGTATTGCGAAATGACAGGTTTCTGTTGAAGGACGTCGAGGGTTTCCAAGTCTCTCGGAATCCTTAGAAGGATGTATGGAGTGCTCAGAACATAAGACCATGGATTGGAAATAAGAAATAAACTAAGAAACATTATAATATTATTTTAGTTTTAAGAATCATAAATTGTCAATTATATTCATTAAAAATAAAAGGGAACTGAAATCAGGGGATCTTGATCGCAGGATGGCCAAGTTGTGGGATAAATACATATACGTACAGACATACATAAAGACAGACACGTGGTCAAGGCCATTTAAGCAATAATCTCCCATTTGTCTCAAGTTCGCTCAACTCTAACATTCCTCTTGTACTCTAATTCATGTAAGAAGAGCTCGACAAGTCTCATTCATTGTCTCGCTTATACATGCATAAACTTATTGTCAACTCTCCTTTAGTCTGTAAGCATACAACGAACGCGAAGTCAGTCGCGATCGAACAGTCGAATAAAGAAAACGTCTCGATTGAGTTGTGTGTCTTACTTTGCCAACGACATTTATCTTCTACAACTTCAGAAGTGGTTCAACCTAGCGAAGAACGAAAATGGACTTAAACATTTTTATGGTCATCCGATTGAAGATTGGCTATCTATCTTAGGAGCACCCCACACAACACCACAACAGGAAGCAGAGCGGAACTGATTGCTCGGCTAAACATGTTCCCACCGAGTGTACGCAGCAGTGCCCCGGGTTTAGATGTAGACGATGTGGACATGCTGTGTTTTTTTGCGTGTTTTCTTATTGGGACAATGTTATAATAATTATATGGACTTTGGCTAATAATTTAAAAATTTAGGAACAGTCTACCCACGCAAATACTTATAACCGGATATGTCACGAAAATCGGTCGTGTCGCAGGTAGGTGATATATGGTAACTCGCTTAATTTTACCTTACCCTACCTAAGGAGCTCTTTGGGGTAGTAAGGGGCGATAGAAAGGTATAATTCACGATAGGTATGCATGTAAGTATTGTTCGCGTAAGTACAACATTAAATCTTAACCTTTTGTATTTTATAGGCGCGTAGCATAACCTTCAGGGTTTTCCGTCACCGTTCGCACTCTCTAGTGGAACCTTGGTGTAAGTAAAGATATGTATATAATTACAAAAAAGCTAATATCTAATATTTATATATTTGTTTCAAGATCTCATATTGGCTTTGCTATTCTTAATCTTATCTTATCTAGATCATTCGCCTTGCTTAAATATTTCTTTTTCAAACACTTATTGTGTACTTTGTAAATTTTAAACAATATATTGGTGGTCATTATTACGACTATTATTTTGAATAACGTTGTTATAGGATTTAGGTCTTGATTCTCAACTGCTTCCTTATTGATAACATTAGCAGTGGAGTCTACTGTTTTTGTATATACTAAACCCATTTTTAGGGGTGATATATTTATTATATATAATTGTTTATTTGGCTGGCTCGAGGTCCGGGGTTTGTTTTAATAAAACAATGAAAACAATTTTATTGATTTTTGCTTCCAATATATATCGGTTGCGCATCGGCAAACCGTCTTCAGGGCACTAACACAAGGTACAAAAATATATTAAATTAAACCATAAATTGACACATTTAGCATACATTATTTTACACGGCTTCGTTTTATGACGTGGAGATTTAAATTGAGTCTGTTTGGCTGTTCAATAGGTGTCTGTACATGTGAGCGCAATTTTCGGTGTCCGACTTGTAGTTCAGTCGTTTGTTGGTTGGTGTGTTAATTATGTGTAGCATTTCTAACGTGTGTCGTCTGTTGTAGTGTTGTTCTTGTTGTAAGATTGTTGTTGCATCAAAATTTGGTGTGTGGTTACTTGTTGTTGTTTTTTGTTGACAACAAATGCAATAGTGTGTACATAGGCACAACAAAATCTAAACTAAAGACAAGGATTACTCAACATAAGTCAGAATTCATATTAAGACATCAAAATAATTTGCAGAAAACAGCACTAATGACCCATTGTATGAGAAGCAATCACACACCAAATTTTGATGCAACAACAATCTTACAACTACATCTACACCTTACAACTTGACCTCGAGCCAGCCAATTAACTAATTATACAATGGAAAGGTCGCCATTATTTATTTTATATTTAGTATTTTCAAATGATTCAAAATTTTCAAAAGATTTGCTAATTTTGTTGTTACTCATTCATTAATGTATGAATTTAAAAATTTCAATTGTGTTTAATATGTTAGTTTAAATGTTAAGATTGTTTTAATTTGCTTCTACTTTTGTTTACATATTGTCCTGCCTATGTTTGTGTATGGTGTTCAGGCCACACTCTAATCGGGCAACTTTAATGTCGCTCAATAGTACATTAGTTTTTAAATCAATATTATTTATAAATCGCAGTGCAGTAAAAAAAAATTATTTTGTGTGGTCTTGGAAGCGCTGCCGTTCTCTTATCCGTGGTCTGGCTTGATGCGCCGGACTGTGCCGGTGCTGGCAGCACAGGTGTACTCATAGTGAGGTGAGTTTAACGGTCCGTCGCAGTCATTGGGCAGGTCTTCTTTAGCCTCGGAATCTCCTATAATTTGGGTAAAGATTTTATTAATTTTTCCTTTGAAATATTTTTAATAACAGGGTAGGTGGTGCGCGGCTGGTGTTTGACTTTTAAGTTGTTGTTGAGTTGTCCCAACTTATGACATTTTTGCTGTTTAGCAGCTTCAACAATTCTTCCTTTCTGTCCGTGATTCTTTTTATCACACCGCTTCGCTTTGCACTCATGCACTCCACTCACTGCGGTTTTTTTTTTTATAATTTGTTGTTCCCGCTGTTTTTGTTGTTGTTACTGCCGTTGCTGCTGTTGTTATTGTTGTCACCACCGTTGCTGCTGTTGTTCCATGTCCAGGTCTCTTTTGAACTAAGTCACTGTCGCCATGTGAAAACAATGTATTTTAGTTTAGGGAGGAGCGACTATCCGCAGTGGCAGCGCTGCCCTTGGTATATAAGTCGTTTTATATATAAAATTTAAAACGAATATATGTAGCTTATATGTAAGCATCGAAAACGTCGCTGGTAGGGTAGAGCGTGTTGTGCACATTTATATTTTATGCAAGCGGTCACTGCATTGTGACACATGCCGACGCTGCTTGTCTGTTTGTCAATTTCGGTACTGCACGTAAATATGTATTGCACTTGAATATGACATACATATGGAAATTAGAAAAGCCAATTACGAGCACAATCTTACAAGGAATCGTTTTAAAACAAAAAGCAGAGAAAGGCAATAGCTTATGAGAAAGGACACTGCGTCTAGGTAAAAAACTAGCCAGAAAACTAATTCCTAAAAATAAAAACCATATGTAAAAGAAAAAGTATTGCGAAATGACAGGTTTCTGTTGAAGGACGTCGAGGGTTTCCAAGTCTCTCGGAATCCTTAGAAGGATGTATGGAGTGCTCAGAACATAAGACCATGGATTGGAAATAAGAAATAAACTAAGAAACATTATAATATTATTTTAGTTTTAAGAATCATAAATTGTCAATTATATTCATTAAAAATAAAAGGGAACTGAAATCAGGGGATCTTGATCGCAGGATGGCCAAGTTGTGGGATAAATACATATACGTACAGACATACATAAAGACAGACACGTGGTCAAGGCCATTTAAGCAACAATCTCCCATTTGTCTCAAGTTCGCTCAACTCTAACATTCCTCTTGTACTCTAATTCATGTAAGAAGAGCTCGACAAGTCTCATTCATTGTCTCGCTTATACATGCATAAACTTATTGTCAACTCTCCTTTAGTCTGTAAGCATACAACGAACGCGAAGTCAGTCGCGATCGAACAGTCGAATAAAGAAAACGTCTCGATTGAGTTGTGTGTCTTACTTTGCCAACGACATTTATCTTCTACAACTTCAGAAGTGGTTCAACCTAGCGAAGAACGAAAATGGACTTAAACATTTTTATGGTCATCCGATTGAAGATTGGCTATCTATCTTAGGAGCACCCCACACAACACCACAACAGGAAGCAGAGCGGAACTGATTGCTCGGCTAAACATGTTCCCACCGAGTGTACGCAGCAGTGCCCCGGGTTTAGATGTAGACGATGTGGACATGCTGTGTTTTTTTGCGTGTTTTCTTATTGGGACAATGTTATAATAATTATATGGACTTTGGCTAATAATTTAAAAATTTTTAATTTGTTTACAGAATACATTCTTTAGACACCTTTAACTGAACAGGCGACGAAAAACACCAGAAGCTATTGCCAGTCGCCGCAAAAAGAACGAACAAGTAATTTGGAAACAATCGTTGCGCAGATTTAGGAACAGCCTACCCACGCAAATACTTATAACCGGATATGTCACGAAAATCGGTCGTGCGGCAGGTAGGTGATATATGGTAACTCGCTTAATTTTACCTTACCCTACCTAAGGAGCTCTCTGGGGTAGTAAGGGGCGATAGAAAGTTATAATTCACGATAGGTATGCATGTAAGTATTGTTCGAGTAAGTACAACATTAAATCTTAACCTTTTGTATTTTATAGGCGCATAGCATAACCTTCAGGGTTTTCCGTCACCGTTCGCACTCTCTAGTGGAACTTTGGCGTAAGTATAGATATGTATATATTTACAAAAAAACTAAATTTACCAAAAACAAAAAAATATTCTCTCTTTTATGGCCGACGTGCCCCGCTGCTAAGGCAGAGATGCGCCGCTGGGTCGAAGCATGGCCTGGCTCTTATAGTGGGCCTCTCTGGACCGAGAACGGGTCCCTTCGTTGCCGGAACCTGGGGCGTTTCTATTTATTAAGTATTTTATGGTTCGTGTGTTCGTCACGGGTCAAGTTTAAGTTTTATTTTCCGAATTTTTATGCCTCGGCACAATGTCTTAATTCAAGTTCTTTATTAAATAGCTAAATATTCTCCATTATATACGTTTTTTTATATTTATGACTTGGATATCGGCTTATTTGGCCGGTTAGAAAACGTTTCTTTTTTGAGTACTTTAGCACGGGGCCTGTATCATTAAAAACTTTAATGTGCCTTCGAGCACGGCACGCCCGCTGTTGACGGCTGGGCTGTACATTTAGGCAGCAACATCAAAGACGCCTAATTTCGGCACACGCATACATTTGCGAGGAGGGCACCCTGCCTGCTCATCTGCACAGCTGAATTTTTTGGGTCAACGGCCCAAATGAAGGCCAAGGGCATCTCCAATTACCAAGTACTAACGTATTTTCATTGCTTATTATATTTCTAGCTGATCCTTTTAGTTTTGTTTTTTATTAAAGAGACATCTAAGAGTTCATGTGCGCCCTTTATTGTTTTTATAATTTCCACTGCATCTATATATCTATATTTACCGCTGAAGTCCGGTGTAATCTTTGATGCAGTGCTTATAAATTCAATATTGGTTTGCTCCATGATTACTAATTTTTGTTTAACAACGCTGGAGCTCGAATCGTAATCTGACCAATACTTATTTTCTGCTATTTTGGGTAACTTTATTACCGCAGATATAGTTAAATCTTGTAGACCTTTTTCTTTGACTTCTGGGTCAGTATTACTTTTTGATTCGTATTCCTCCGTTAAATCTATATCTTCCTGGTCTTTATTTAGTTCTTCACTAGTTCTAACTGTCAAAGAGGTATTTAAGATTATCGGTATCGATATATCTAGATAATACCTCCTTTGGACTAAATTTGATCGAAATTTGCCCAGTATTTTAGATACCAATGACCAGTGTGATTGTTTTAGTTTTTCCCTGTTGTTATGTATTAGTGTCCGTGCATCATTGAAACACTCTACTAATATCTTTGAATGCTTACTGATAGTTTCAGTAAAAATATTTTGTGGGAGACATTTATTAGATTTATCGAAATTTTTCTTAATGTCGTGTAATATGGAATGTATCTGTTGCCATTCCATATCTAATATCTAATATTTATATATTTATTTCAAGATCTCATATTGCCTTAATCTTAATCTTATCTTATCTAGATCATTCGACTTGCTTAAATATTTCTTTTTCAAACACTTATTGTGTACTTTGTAAATTTTGAACAATATATTGGTGGTCATTATTACGACTATTATTATGAATAACGTTGTTATAGTATTTAGGTCTTGGTTCTCTACTACTTCCTTATTGATAACATTAGCAGTGGAGTCTACTGTTTTTGTATGTAATAAACCCATTTTTAGGGGTGATATATTTATTATATATAATTGTTTATTTGGCTGGCTCGAGATCCGGGGTTTGTTTTAATAAAACAATGACACAATGAAAAAATAACACAAGATACAAAAATATCGCCAAAGCCATCATTATTTATTTTATATTTAGTATTTTCAAATGATTCAACATTTTCAAACAATTTGCTAATTATGTTGTTACTCATTCTTTAATGTATGAATTTAAAAATTTCAATTATGTTTAATATGTTAGGGTTGAGCGATTGTCCGCCGTGGCAGCGCTGCCCTTGGTATATAAGTCGTTTTATATATAAAATATAAAACGAATATATGTAGCTTATATGTAAGCAGCGAAAACGTCGCTGGTAGGGTAGTGCGTGTTGTGCACATTTATATTTTATGCAAGCGGTCACTTCATGGGACACATGCTGACGCTGCTTGTCTGTTTGTCAATTTCGGTACTGCACCTAAATATGTATTGCACTTGAATACAAACATCGACATACATATGTTTATGTAACAAAGACTAAGAGTCGTTGCACTCTAGCATTTATGTTTATTGGTATATATGAAGTACATGCTGGACATAATGCTGCATAGTGACCTCTCGATATGTGCATACTACAGACAGGGGAAGTTGTTTCACGTCCAGGGAGTTCGATCAATTTTTGATTAGATTACTACATAAATAAACACATGAAAATAGCCATAGGCTCTCCATAAGCAAACGTACAAGTTGGCCGTTTAAATAGGAGTCTAGGTCCCATGATCGCCAAGCTTACAGAGCCAGAAAAATTAATCCATTGGGATTTGGTTATCGAGCAAGTAGAACATTCTTTGAATAATACTTTAAAACGAAGTATCAAACAGATACCAAATAAACTACTTTTTGGAGTAGAGCAAAAGGGCTAGGTTATAAATGAACTAAGGAAAAAACTGGAAGAAGGACAAAAGAAAATTTAAAGAAAATTAGAAAAGCGGTCAAGGAAAACCAATAACGAGCACAATCTTACAATGAATAGTATTATAACAAAAAGAAGAGAAAGACAACAGCTTATGAGAAAGGACACTAAGGACTTTGACAGTACTGTAGGAGTGGCCAGGAAACTTATTCCTAAAAATAAAGAACTATATGTAATAAAATAGGTATTGCGAAATGACAGTTGAAGGACGTTGAGGGTTTCCAAGTCTCTCGGAATCCTTACAAGGGTGTATGGAGTGCTCAGAGCATAAGTCCATGGATTGGAAATAAGAAATAAACTAAGAAACATTATAATATTATTTGAGTTTTAAGGATCAGAAATTGTTAATTATATTCATACAAAAAAGGGAACTAAGATCAGGAGATATTGATCGCAGGATGGCCGAGTTGTAGTAGGATAAATACATATATGTAGTACATACATACAGACAGTCGCATAGTCAAGGCCATTTAATCAACAATCTCCCATTTGTCTCAAGTTCGCTCAACTCTAACATTCCGCTTGTACTCCGATTCATGTAAGAAGAGCTCGACAAGTCTAATCACTCATTGTCTCGCTTATACATGCATAAACATATTGTCAACTCTCCTTTAGTCTGTAAGCATACAACGAACGCGGAGTCAGTCGCGATCGAACAGTCGAATAAAGAAAACGTCTCGATAGAGTTGTGTGTCTTACTTTGCCAACGACATTTATCTTCTCAACTTCAGAAGTGGTTCAACCTAGCGAAGAACAAAAATGGACTTAAACATTTTTATGGTCATCCGATTGAAAGATTGGCTATCTATCTTAGGAGCACCACACACACAACAGCACAACAGGAAACATGTTCCCACCGAGTGTACGCGGCAGTGATGTAGATGATGTGGACTGGAATCAGCGACCGAGGAGCAGCATCATAGTTGTCATCCAGCTACAGAATACGGAAAGCAACCAGATCTAATTCATGCCGACGCAGCAACAATCAGAGGCACATAATTATATACACATATGCGAACTGATGGAAGTAGTTAGACAACTATAAGGCGAAGTAAATGCGAGCAGAATTGCGCTGCAGCAAGCTCAGCAGCAAAACGTAACGGCAGACGGCAGCGTCGGCGATAACAGCAACGAAGGTTAAAGGAGAGACAGCGATAACGGCGTTGCCAACAACGAATGTCGAGAAAAAGACGGAGGCTTTGGCATTGAAGCAGCTGCAGAAACTCTGCATACGCGTGAAAGACAAAAAACTACAAGGAATCACGGATCAGTTGCAATAATCGCCTTCGCGAAAGAGGCGACATTAGAATTCAATGGAAACGGTTGTGCCCGCATGTGGGTCAATCAAATCAAAAACATTGCACGAGTCTACTATTTGGACGACAATTGCTTGCGCATACTGTACATTGCAAAGATGAAAGGAAAAGCGCAACACTGGCGGCATGTCAATTCATCGCGCATGCTAGAGCCAAACGAGTCCCTGGATCTTGTTACGCATGCGGCGAAATGGGCTATTTTGTACCTCAAATACAGGAAGGTTCCAATAAACAGCAGCTGTTAAGAGACCAAACTGTTAGTGAGCAACTGTTAAGCGATCAGGAAATCATGAAGCAAACAATGCACAGCGAAACAGTTAGTACAAATGTGTCTTCGAACAATGCGACCGATGAATGAGAACACTTTAATGAAAATTTTAAAAGAAAAGCTAAGAACGATCATATTTTAAATGAAGTTATGAAAGAGAAGTTTGACAAAGATATATTTTGCATAAATTTTGTGGATGACCAATTTCCGGATTACAACTGTGGGCAGAATTTAAGCATCTAAATAATTATAAATATATACAGTCAAGCGCATAGCATAGTTGCTGCTCAACTAAGTAACATGATGCCACTTGAACAGGCCAATACAGCGCGAGACCGTTTACCGAAGGGCTCCGAGAGTAAGCGCGCTTATGTATGAGTACACCCGCTCTATATCTCTCTTTGTAGCTGTTATCCGATAACAGCATAAGCATATACATACATGTGCTAAGTACATTATATTGACTTTAAATAAATTAATTCAACGGAACCAAGTATACCAGCACTTACGTGCTTTCGTTTGATTACAAATATATAATTACGCCTCCCCAATGGTATTAGTAAAAAAGCAAACGGGTGATTTGCAATTAATAATAAAAGACAACTATCCGTTGCCTTTGATCGATGATCTTTTAGACAAGCTCGTCAATAAAACAGAATTTTCAAAGTTGGATCTTAAAAACGGATACAGATACCACGTGTTTGTTTCTGTGAAAGAAACAAAGAAAGATTCTGTGAAATTTACGTCCTTCGTGACCCCTTTGGGTCAATATAAATTTTTGAGAATGCCAATGGGTATTCGATCAGAGAGAAAGAGGTTATTGTATGCATGGACGATATTAGGGTTGCAAGCAGAGATATTAAAGAACATTTAGACACACGGTCTTCGATAGATTAGTTCAAAATAAGCTCGACCAGCTAGTCAAAAGCGAATTTACCCAAACAAAGATAAAATATTTAGGATTTCTCATAACATGTAAAGGCATTAGAGCAGACGACAAGGGATCAAAAATTTCCCAGTACCAGACGAAACACAGACGGTACAAAGTATTTTAGGTTTGTGCTCATATTAAGGCGATCATTAAAGATTAGATTAAAGATTAAAGATTATTAAAAACAAACCCGGACCTCGAGCCAGCTAACTAAACTATTATAAAAATGGAAAGGTCGCCAAAACCGTCATTAAATTTTTCAACAATAGCTAAGCCATTGTATGATCTTTTGAAGAAAGAAGCACTATTCGCATTTAATGAAAAAGGATTGGAATGCTTTGTCACTCTCAAAGAAAAACTTATTCGAGTAGCAGTGCTAGCAATTCATGATTATTGAATTGAATTACATTGCGATGCTAGTTCTCTTGGCTTTGGAGCCGTGCTAATGTTTTCTTCTAAAAACATTGGCAATTTATGCACTCCGATGGTTTCGAATTTACTTACAAGGGAGACGTTTTAAAATAGTCACAGATTGCAAATCTTTGACGCTTACTTTAAACAAAGTCGAACTGAATCCTAGAATTGCCAGGTGGGCGTTGGAATTACAAAACTATGATTACGAATTAGTTCACAGAGCAGGGAACAAAATGCTACATGTAGATGCTCAAAGTAGATGCATGAATACTTTAATAGAAGAAACAAATAGTTTTGAGGACAAATAGTACTGTAGGAATGGCCAGAAAACTAAACTAAATATGGAGTGCTCAGAGCATAAGACCATGGGTTGGAAATAAGAAATAAACTAAGAAACATTGTAATTTTATTTTAGTTTTAAGGATCAGAAATTGTTGATTATACTCATAAAAAAAGGGAACTGGGATCAGCGGTTCTTGATCGCAGGTTACCGAACGCCATTTCGTATTCCTCGATGTCAAATATGTGGATAATTCTGTAAGTGCCATTTAGTACGGCTGCAGTGCCTGTTTTTATCGGAATAAGCTGCGAGTGTGAGTAGTCTAGGATATTTGCCAAACCGAAACAGGTAGGCAATAATAGTCTGCGAAATATAACGTGTTCATATTTTTTTTGTGGATAATTCTACCATTTTGTGTTTGATTGTAGTTTTCTATTTTCTGCTACTTTTTCTTTTCTGTACTTTGTTGTGATTTTTGAGACTAATCTTTTATCTATCCTGACATATACGGTGTCTCCTGTCTCATACTGTTTTATTATTTTTTTCTTGCTGTTATGATATAGCAAGTCTTCATCCTGCTTTTTGAAATTTTTTTTCTGATTTTAGCTCTTGTATATTCTAATTCCTAGGGGTCGCTGGTACGCTGAGTTCCAAAAAAAAATATCTAAGAATATCACATCTCATTATTTCGGTCAGAGTTGAATGGAATCTTTCAACTTGACCATTGCTTACTGAGGTGTTTGGCGGTGTCGTGTAGACGACTGCTTTCAATTGGTTCTCCAATAGGAATTTGATAGATGCGGAATTTAATGACTTCTCGTTGTCCATTACAACTAATTTCGGCATACCAAAGGCGATCATGACCTCACGAAGTGAGTGTCTTCAGCTACTTTTGATTTCAAAATTTTTATTTGAGCGCATTTAGAAAATTTGTCTATGGCGGTTAGGACAATGTTTCTTTCGGTAGTGTACAAATCCATATAAATAATTTGACCGGGGTAAGAGGGAATGAGTGTCGGTTGCAGCTCGCCTTTTTGCGGGTGCCTATCGTACTTGTTTTCCTTACAAGTTTCGCAGCTTTCTGCCATTGTTTCTATCTTACGTTTCATGTTGGGAATAGAGAATTTACTTAAGATTTGAATTTATTTTTTATTGCATTCCTGTGAGCCCTGGTGTGTTCTTTTGTTATTATATCTGTTTGGTCGTCCTCAGAGGTGACGTCTTCTTTGCGTGTATCGTACTTTGTAGGTGCCGAAGTGTAAGGGGTAGATATTCTGGATTTTACGTATAATGTTTTCTGATGTGAATAGTCTGGACTCATTTACAATTATGGGGTTAAGCCTTCTCTTTAGTATCTGTATTAAGTCTTTTTCGGAATGGTCATGTTTCTGAACTATATGTCTATGGAATGTAGAAACTCATATGATTCTGTATTTTAAGTTAATAAAAAATGTTGGTTCTTGAAAACGTTTATTAGAACTTCTATGACGGGTATGAGGTTATGTGATGAGCTATCGTCGCTATGTACCGTTGCACTTGTGCTACTAATTTGGGGGTTTGGGGGATTTCTGGACAAGGAGTTCGCCACTTACTTTTGAAGTTCCTGGTTTGAATCGTAGTTCATGATTGTACTCTTCAAGGTAGCTTTTCCACCTTTTGAGTTTCCCATTGTGGTTCTTGTTGCTAAGAGCGAAAGTTAAAGGTTGATGGTCGGTGAATATTATTACTTTTGAAGTTCCGTACAAATACATGCGCAAGCTCTGTAGGGCCCATATGATGGCTAACATTTCCTTCTCAATCGTGGCGTAATTTTCTTCCGCTTTGGTTAGTGTACGCGATATGTAGGTGATAGGCTTGTCTTGTTCTAAGACTGATCCGATTGCGTAGTTTGATGCATCGGTTGTTAAATGAAATTATCTTTCGAAATTGGGGTAAGCTAGTATCACATCGCGTGAGGTGAGCGTCCTCTTGATTTTATTGAATGCGTCCAGTACGCTGTTGTCAAATGTCACCTTTATTAAAGACATTTTTGAAGAGTCTGCCATTTTCGCCCCTAAGAAGAGCTGTAAGAGGTTTCGGTAATTTGGCATAATCGCGGATAAATCTCCTATAATCACTGGATTAGCCCAGAAAAGAACGCAAGTCCTTGAGGGTGATGGGCATGGGGAACTTTTCTATTATCCGTGCTTTTTCGGAATTGTTTTATACGCCGTTTGCCGATATAGTAAAACCTAGAAAATCGACTTCGGTTTTGAAAATCTCACATTTGTCGATTTGTATTTTCATATTCGCCTTGCCTAGGGTCGTGAAGATCATTTGTAGGTGTTTGGCGTGATCGTTCTCGGACTGACTAAAGACGATAATATCGTCGATGTAAACGTAGCATATTTTTCCAACGTGTTCCCCTTAGAATATCATCCAAGGCCCTCTGGAATATTGATGGGGAATTTTTCGACCCAAATGGAAGTCTGGTAAACTCATATTTACCTCCGTTTACTGCAAATGCTGTTTTTTCTATATCTCTCTCCTTGAGGGGAATTTGATGAAAACCATTTTTCAGATCGAGCACAGAGAAATATTTGTTCTCGCCCAATTCTGCGATTATTTCTCCGATATCAGGTATCGGATACGGATCAGAAAATGTTACCGCATTAGGTTTTCTATAGTCGATGACTATGCGATACTTCTTTTCTCCTGACGCATCGCTCTTTTTAGGGACCAGCCATACGGGTGCATTGTACGGCGATCGTGAAGGTCTTATAATGCCGTCGCGCATTTTAGTTGTTTTTCTACTTCTCCTCTTAGAGAAGTATGGTAGGGATAATGCTTGCTATACACCGGAGAGTCCGATGTCGTTCTTATCTCGCCTAACACTTTCGTGGTGTAGGTCAGTTTTTCGTCTGGGTCTGCAAACAAGTCTGAGTGTGTTTAAGTGATACGAGCTGAGATTTTCCTGTGTGTTTGACATGTGTTAAGTTCTTACTTTAATATTATTGACCGCTTGAGTTGCTATTTGTTTTTTTTTTTTAATTCTATAGTAACCATTTATTATTAATAACGGCGTTAAGCCATGGAAAGTTTTATGTGTGGGTAACAGGAAAAACTGTATTGGCTTATCTTTTTGAGAGAACAAACTTATGTAGCTATGTTGTGTTATTTTTGTTTGTCCACCGACTGAGTTTGCGTAAAATGTCTTTTCTTTCTGTTTAGGATTCTAAATTAAGTTAAGTTGGATATAATTTTGGTTTGATCCGGTGTCGATGAGGAAATTGAGTGTCGTTCCGTTCCCCGTTACACAATTGAAATAAGGCAGCGAGGAAAAATGTAGTCTAAAAAATGGACATCTGAAGCCTCAACTATGGTCGGTTTATATTCGATTTTGCCTCCGCGTGCGGTCTGATCAGATAAAACGGTTGCTCCTTCTAACTCTACACTTTCAAAATAGGCATGTTCAACGTCTGTGTAATATAAAGCACACGGTTCGGTCTCTTCTACCGCTAGCTCCAAAGCTTCAGTAGTTATATGGAACTATCGTTATAATTTCGGAGGAGGTCCGATGTTTGCGGTAGGGTGGGGCCTGATCAAAAAGTTAATATTTCCGGTCCGCATGAAACCATCTAATTCCATCAGTACGGGTTTAGACTACGGTTTGGGAGCCATTGGGCGCGGAGGCGCTGGGTAGGGTTGTCTAGGCTCAATGAACTGTTGGGGTGTATGGGGTAGTGCTGGGGTGTATTGTACATATGTCGGCTGAGGGAATTGTTTGGCTTGTTGAGTTATTGTTGGTTGTGGAGTCTGGTAGTTCGCGACTGGTCTTGGGATGTAATACAGTGTCGGATCAAATCTTCTCCACTGTCCGGAACTATTATTTTGTATAATTTTTGGTGGTTGGTATTTAGGATTAGGGTGACCTGAAAAATGTCTAGGTGATAGAGGTGGCGGTTGTTATCAAATTTTGGGTATAAAAGAATTTCTCTGTTCTTGGTTCTCTACTAAGCTGCACAAATGCAGGGCGTGGATAAAATCTTTTGGCTCCTTGATAGCCAGGAGTCGAGGTAAATAGCCATTTAGACCTCGCACGAACGTGTCCAAGGCTTTGCCTCGGTAACTATTCTTCAAAGCCTTTACTATTTCTGATTTGTCTCCTTAAACACTTATCTGATTAAGAATCAAAGACAGCTGGTGGTACACCGCTTGATAAAATTCGGAAACGGACAGACGACCCTGTGTCAGCGAGAGCATCTGATACTCGAGAGTTTTCAAATCTCGCTTATCGGCGTAATGTTCTGTAAGACACTTGGAAATGGCTTTCCAATTCATTGGGGTATTGTACGACTCAAGCGCAGTATCCGCATCTCCTATTACTTTATTGCGTATGGCTAGAGTAATTAAATAATATTTATAGGTATGCTCTTGGCCCTTATAAATGGCCATTATTTTTTCGACGTTTTTCTTCCATGACCCGAATGCGGTTTTATCTCCTGAGAATTCCCTTATTAAACGCGTTATATCGGGAACCTTTTCTGAATCTTCACCCTGAGTCGGACTCGTGAGCGGAATATCGGCAAAATGCTCGCCATTTCCTCCATTAATGGCCGGGCGTATTATTTCACCTCCATGAAGTGTGTCCTTTATTAAAGCAAAATCACCTGATGAATCGCGATTCATATTAGCTAGCGCGTCGGAAAGATCATTTTCCTGTATTTTTGATGCATCGGACAACTTGAGAATCTTGCTTTTTATTATTTTTTATTATTCTAGAAGCAGTGGCTGGTTCTCTCCTTTAACTCTGGAAGAGACCTTGACAGTCGCAGAATTTTTGTATTTTATAGTGCAAGTGCAGTGTTTAGTTTATTTATTGTTTTACGTTTTGTTTTATGGGGCACTTGATGCTTGAGCGTACCAAAATATAAAAATTATAAAAGGGTTTTCTAAATAGCTTTTCAGATTACTTAAGCTAAACGTAATAATAGGGTGTATCGATCTCAAAATATTCCAAAATATATATTTTTCTTTTTAAGTTTGTTTTTAATCTTATGAAAATATTTTTGTTTGTTTTCTTGATTTAATTTTTTGTCACTTAAACACTAATCTTACACGATAATTAATATTCGGCAAATCTCCCACGCTGGTCCTTTGGATTATTTCCTTTTTATCCCGCGGTGTAACGGCAAAGCGGTGTAGCAATGGCGGGTGACAGGGGATCCTATGAGACACTAGTACGTGGTACCCTGCAGACTAGTACTACAGGGTGTTCGGCTATAACGACCGGAAAACGTTAGAGGATAAACGCAGAAAGGATTGTCTTTATGGTTTGCACTCGCGCTGTGGCTCCTCTTTGAGGCACTTTATGGAGTACTTGAACTTTCGCACTTTGTGGCTCCTTTTGAGGTACTTTTATTTTGCGACGCGTTATCCTTTATTGGCTTTAACCGTTCCCTGCTCGGGCGCCAATTAAAACAATCGGATATTGTTCTTATTAAAACAAATGAAAACACAACCGTTTATTTGTAGTGCTGCTTAAGAACTAACTTGACAAAATTTGGCTTAATATTTATTAGGCTCGAACTGCCGCTGCTGCTGGCGTTTTGTCGCCGTTGGTTTGTCGCCGCTGCTACTGCTATCGCCGTTGCCGCTTTGTCGTTGTTGCCGCTTTATTGGTTGGGGTCGGGTGTCCAGGTTGAATCCCACGGTCAAACTGAGGAATGCTTTGACTTGGCGCAGGTGTCGATTATTGGTCATGCACCTTAGTCGTGATCGTTGGGCTGGGTGCATGAGTATTTGTAGTAGTATTAGTATTTGTAATAACTGTTCTTAACTTATATGTACAGACATACATACAGACAGACACATTGTCAAGGCCATTTAACCACAACCGACAACTGGAAGCAAAGCGGAACTGATTGCTCATTTAAACATGTTCCCACCGAGTGTACGCGGCAGTGCCCCGGGCTTAAATGTAGACGATGTGGACATGCTGGAATCAGCTAATCCTGGGAACAGACAGGATCGACCGAGGAGCAACATCATAATTGTCATTCAGCTACAGAATACGGAAAGCAACCAGATCGAAGCCATGACGACGCAGCAACAATCAGAGGCCCAAAATAATATACACATATGCGAACTGCTGGCAGTAGTTAGACAACTACAAGGCGAAGTAAGTGCGAGCAGAATTGCGCTGCAGCAAGCTCAGCAGCAAAACGTAACGGCATACGGCAGTGTCGGCGACAACAGCAACGAAGGTTAAAGGAGAGACATCGATAACGGCGTTGCCAACAACGAATGTCGAGACAAAGACGGAGGCGTTGGCATTGAAGCAGCTTCAGAAACTCGGCAAACGCGTGTAAGACAAAAAACTACAACGATTCACAGATCAGCTGGAACAATCGACTTCTCGAAAGACGCGAAATTAGAATTCGATGGGAATGGTTGTGCACGCATGTGGGTCCATAAAATCAAGAACATTGCTCGAGTCTACGATATGGAAGACAATTGCTTGCGCATGCTGTTCTCTGTAAAGATGATAGGAAAAGCGCAACACTGGTTGCATGTAAATTCAACGCGCATGCTGGAGCCAATAAAAATATTGTGCAATCAGCTGATCGACGCTTTCGAAGCAAAAATTTCAAAATCACACATGGGGCGCAAAGTCGAACAACAGAACTGGCAAACACAAGAAAAATATGCGGTTAACGAAAAGGAAACCTTAGAACAGATCATCGAGGGAGTTCCGTCCCAGACAATGTTTCGCTAATCCTGAACAGATGCGTCTGGCATTTGCCAACATAATTCTTCCAAGGCAGGAGCGGGCAAGCAAACCCAGGATGACAGCGATAACGGTGTTGGTCGACAATGACGTATAATTTTATAAATTATTTATGATTACCGCAAACCAAAGAGAGTCCCAGGATCTTGTTATGCATGCTGCAAAATGGGCCACTTTGTAGCTCACATACAGGAAGGTTGCAATAAACAGCAACTGTTAAGAGACCAAACTGTGAGCAACTGTTATGTGAGCAACTGTTAAGTGAGCAACTGTTAAGAGACCAGACTCTTAACGAGCAAATTTTTAGAGACCAGACAGTTAAGGAAAAACGGTTAAAAGACCAGACCGTAAGGGAGCTACCGTTAAGAGACCAGACTGTTAGTGAGCAACTGCTAGGAGAACAGACTGTTAGTGTACAGCGGCTATACAACACGACCGCTAGTGATCAACTGTTAGTAAGAGATGCGTTATTGAGCAACTGTTAAGTGATCAGGAAATGATGAAGCAAACAATGCACAGCGAAACAGTTAGTACAAATGAGTCTTCGAACAATGCGACCGACGAATGAGAACACTTTAATGACAACTTTAGAAGAAAAGCTAAGAACGATCATATTTTAAATGAAGTTATGAAAGAGAAGTTTGACAAATATATGTTTTGCATAATGTATTGGATGATATATTTCCGGATTACAATAGCCAGAATTTAAATCATGAAATGAAATGTCGATTTATAAAAATGTTTGAGAAACCGTATGTGAACACGAAGAAGCCAAATGATCCAATCGTTAAATGTGAACTGAAAATATTGTTAGAAAATTATAAGCCTTTTAGTTACTCATCAAGACGGCTCTCAACACGGAAATAGGCAAGCTTCAAAAAATGCTAGATGAATACTTAGAAGTAAGAAGTGGAATCATACGTGCAAGCGAGTTAGAGTATGCCTCACCAATAGTATTAGTAAAAAAGAAAACGGGTGATTTGCGATTATGCATTGATTTCCGGAAACTGAAGAAAGTATTAAAAAGTATTCGATAATCGTGCGAGCAGAGGTATTGAGAACCATTTAGACATCCTGAGGCATGTCTTCGATAGATTAGTTTAAAATAAGCTCGAGCTACGTTTAATAGATAAATATTAAGAATTTCTTATAACAAGTGAAGGCATTAGAGCAGAAGTCAAGGGAAATGAAGCGATAAAAAATTTCCCAGTACCAGACAAAACACAGACGGTACAAAGTATTTTAGGTTTGTGCTCATATGTTAGGCGTTTCATTAAAGATTTTTCAACAATAGCTAAGCTATGATATTTTGGAGAAAGAAAAACTATTTGCATTTAATGAAAAAGAGTTGGAATGCTTTGTCACTCTCAAAGAAAAACTTATTCAAGTACCAGTGCATTTAATGAAAAGGAGTTGGAATGCTTTGTCACTCTCAAAGAAAAACTTATTCAAGTACCAGTGCTAGCTATTTATGATTATTGGATTGAATTATATTGGGATGCTAGTTCTCTTGGCTTTGGAGCCGTGCTAATGCAAAAGAAAGAGGATGGCAAGTCGCATCCGATATTTTATTTTTCTAAACAAATGACTGATGTTGAGTGAAGGTAACACAGTTTTGAACTAGAATCATTGGCAATCATTTATGCACTCCGAAGGTTTCGAATTTACTAACAAGGGAGACGTTTTTAAATAGTCACAGATTGCAACTGTTACTTAAAACAAAGTCGAAGTAAATAATGGATATGCCAGGTGAGCGTTGGAATTACAAAACTATGATTACGAATTAGTTCACAGAGCGGGGAACAAAATGCAACATGTAGATGCTCTAAGTAAATGCATGAATATTTTAATAGTAGAAACAAATAGTTTTGAGGACAATCTAATTATATGCCAGGCAAAAGACTTAAGAGTACAAAAGATAAGAAAGCTTTTAGAGAAAAATTAACTCAAGATGTATGAAATGAGAAACGGAATTACTTATAGGAAAACGAACGACGGCAGATTACTGTTTTGCGTGTCAGAGGACATGAAAAACCAAGTATTACATAAGTATCATAATGAATTGGGACACATAGGCAGAGACAAGATGATGGATACGATTTTAAAAAGTTATTGGATAGCGAATGCCAAGGAGAAATGCACTCAATACATAGAAAACTATCTTAAATGTGTTGAGTTTTCAACAAAAAATTCCAAAGCGGAAGGATTATTACAGTATATTCTTACTAGTATACCCAAAGGAGATAAACTGTTTGAGTAAACACAAGTTGATCATTATGGGCAAGTAGCTACAGGAAGAGGGAACAAACACATATTTGCAATAGTCGACGCGTTCACCAAGTTTGTCAGGCTGTACACGTCCAGAACTACAAATGCAAAAAAGCCATGAAAGCACTAAGAGATTATTTCAGGGCATAAAGTAGGCCAAAATGTATAATTTCAGACAGGGGCAGTTGTTTTACGTCCAAAGAGTTCGAGCAATTTTTGTCATATTCCAACATAAAACACATGAAAATAGCCACAGGCTCTCCATAAGCAAACGTACAAGGCGTTTAAATAGAGAGTCTAGGTCCCATGATCGCCAAGCTTTCATAGACAGAAAAAGAAATCCATTGGAATTCGATTATCGAACAAGTAGAACATTCTTTGAATAATACATTACACCGAAGTAGCAAGCAGATCACAAGTAAAGTACTTTTTGAGTAGAGCAAAAGGGCTAGGTTATAGATGAACTAAGGGAAAATAGACATACATACAGACAGAGACAAAGTCAAGGCCATTAACCAACAATCTCCCGTTTGTCTCAAGTTTGCTCAGCTCTAACATTCCTTTTTTACTCTATTTCATATAGGGAGAGCTCGACAAGCTTATACATGCATAAACTTACTGACAATTCTCCTTTATTCTGTAAGCATACAACAAACATGGAGTCAGTCGCGATCGAACAGTCAAATAAAGAAGACATCTCGAGAGAATTATGTGTTTTACTTTACCAACAACATTTATCTTCTACATTATATTGTTTACGGTATCCGTAAGCAGGTTTATTTGCTAGTGTGTTTCCGTATTTATCACTACTTACTTATAATTTGAATCGCTCAACTTTGATTCCGTCATCCTAATCATATCTGGTATGCCGGCATCTGGTATGCCGGCTACAGCCTTGAGTGCCGTTCCCAGAAAATCCAAACTCCTGGCGATTCTGGAATGCACCCTTAAGACGGACAACAGACTCCTAGCATGGTCTACATCTAGTAATTTACGCATGTGGGATTGCGGAAAAGACTCGGAAAGTTTACCCCTTTCATCTATTATTGCAGCGAACTACGTTAGATTACTACAATGTCTAAAGTGGCTCCCATACTAGTACATTACCTTCGACTATCGATATGTACCTTGAGTAGGAATAGTATAGTCTTTGTATAAAGGGGATAGCTTGCCCCCTAGCCTTCTCTTTTGCGAACACTTTCTCCTACTTCGAAAACCCTGTTTTGTCGATTTGGATTGTTTCTCTCTAGTTGGGTTTGCTGGGCACTAACAATGTTATTTCTTATTTTGACTCTTCACTCGACGCGTGAATAACCTCTATCGATTTTTTCCAGTCACTGAATAAATCGTCCGGTTGTATTCAATAGTCGCGTGCATTATTAGTTCTACCGTGTCCTTACATTTTTTTTAACTTGAGGCATCTGGCGATTTCAAGGAGCGTGCTGTGGAAGCATTCCACCTGCTATTTGGTGTGCTATGCAGCAGCGGCGCATTGGCAACATCAATTTCAAATTGGCTTTTCAAGAGAGATTTTATAGTTTTGAGTTGAATGCGGCTTCCTTGTCGCAGTAAATTGGTTTTGGGGAAATTATTCGCAAGTTGAAAAATTCGGACCGAGATAAATGTTATTATTCTCGAGATGATTGGTTGTGCAATCACTTCAAGCAAACTTGAAAAACTTGTCAATGCAACTGTTTTTTGTCTATCAAAAAAACCTTAATATAGAGCATTTCACCCGCTTATGATGGTATCGTTGTCATACCCAGCTCCTCTTTTTTGGGATGTCTCACATATTTAGCGCTAGTGCAGACTTTACAGTTTGGAATTACTTCCGTAACTAGTTTTAACATTGTTAGGAAATAATAATCGCCAAGGATTTGTTTTACATTCTCCTGGACCGCTCTATGGGTGCGGCTATGTTTCGCTATAACTATTTATTTTTGTTCGGTTCTGTTCGTGACATCGGTTACTAGATTTTGCAGTGCCAAAATTTTCGTTCTGTAGGAGGGTGTGCAGCCCACACTGAATCGCGTTTACGAGGCTTGGTTGCACCACGATTTTTATTTTCTGGAGGACCTCGACATCATTTGTAAAAAAAAATGGTTTACCGCATTTTTTCTCGAAATAGTACAATTGTACGTTTAAACGGAATTTGTTCCTTCTCCATTATTATTTGGTTCCCAAAACAATCGAGCGGATTGTCTAAGGTTTTGCCACGAAAGCGCATCCGCTATATGGTTTTCTTGGCCTGGCTTGTAAAAAAACATTTGCGTTTTTTCGTCTATATATGCTTTTTATCCATATTTTTATCTTTGCGTTTGGTTTCTATCCGACACTGCGAAGGTGATTGTCTGGCGATCAATATAGATATTGATGTCGTGCGTACCGTACAGGTATTCCTGCAACTTACCCAACGCCAAAAGTTCTCTTTCGTTTCTTGCCAAATGCGTTTCGTTATTTTTTAGAGTTCTTGATATGATTTTGATGGGCCTTCTTGTGACTGTACCGCACCGAAACCATATGCAGAAGCATCCGCTTCAGATCGAATGGTTTCCGGAAATCAGGATAACTGAGTATGACGTCTTCTGAAGATATTTCTTAGCCTCTCGAAGCGTCCCTTTGCACATCAATCAAAATTGATGATAGTCTTTATGCGAGAAATCGTTGACGAAACATTTGTAGTAACTGGCGATACCTAAAAGTGCTCAGCTCGGTGCACTTCGATGGCTTGTATATTTTCAGGATCATTTTTTGCTCTGCCCCTGGCCACTATAAATGAAGGTACTCAACATTCTCCTTAAAAAAATGTGCCTTCTATATGAGTGCTCTTTCTCGTTTTCAGAGAAAATAAATAAATATACGGAAACAAAGCATGTTTCAGCCAGCTGTCGTTCAATGTAAGTCTTTGTCGCATTGTGTTTCCAAACCGTCCTGAATCTTGGTAACCGCTGCTGCAGCTATTATACTGTTGATCTTGATCTGTTGATCTCACCAACGGCTTGTTGCACTGTTTTGATCTCCCGTTGGCGTCTCTGGCCTGACATTCTTTCGTCCGAACTTTGCCTTCTCTTGGCACTGCCCATTTACGGCGTGTGCACTAGCTGATTGGTCTTTCCGGACCTTGTCTGAACGTTGACGAGGAAGGGTCGACGTCCATAGGCTATGTCGGTTGTATGGTTGTTCTGGTTCTGACCAGGATTTTGCTGTTGTTGTTTGGTCTGTTTCCTAACATAGTGAGGATTTTTACCTGTCCGTTTTTGTTTTTTGTTGTTGTGATTGTGAGCTTTTTCTTCTAATGCTTTCGCATACGAGGCCTCAAATACACTTCTTTCAATACTCGCCTCTGCCTCCCTAGCTAGGGCCAGTACAGATGGTAACTCTTTTGGCTGCTACAGAAACACAGCTGATTTGCTGCGGCTGCTTTGAGCCGGACACAAACGTGTGCAGTGCATCTGCTCTGACTTCGTCATTGAGCATTGTTGCTTTTGATGTCTCATATGTCATGATTATTTTATTTGTGACGATGGTGAACTTTCGTTCGACCTCGTCATAGTATTGTAAGAGTGAGACTTCACCTCGCCGGACCATTTTTAGCTCCAGTCCAGCCTGGATATTACAGTCATGGCGGGACCCTTTACGTTTTTTCTAATTATTGTTACAGCCTGATAAGCTGCCTGCGTCAGGCTTGATCAACTCATAGGCGTCTGTAGCAGCCTGCCTCCATGACACGTAGTCGTCTTGGGTTCCACTAAACTCTGGGACAGACTTTACAATATCTAACAAAACTTTACCTCGACTTGGTATGGTTCATTTGAGTTTATAATGCGTTTACTGAGCATTAAATTCTTCGTTTTATTAAAAAAAATAATAAAAAATAAAACCAATAAACAGATGCCACAAAACACACTTGCTGTGACAATGAACAACTAAATTTTTAAGACTAAGAAGACGATTATATTCACAACCCACTTACATGTCTTTTTCTTAGCTTAAGGTGTCGGTGAGTTCTTAAATGTTGGGCGCCAATTACGCAATTGTCTGCGAGGGATGTTAATTCCTCGAAGTGTCGTCGTCGCTGGCTAGAGACAGAAAGAGTCCAGTGGCCGAGTCTCTTAAGATTTAGTCCTCCACAGCTATTCCAATTGAAGGATTAGTGGTGTATAAGTAGGTGGCCTGAAGCTCTCACTTGCTGGCCCCGTGGCGCAGCAATAAAATAATATGATATAAAATGCGGCAAAGTCGGAGTAAAATATTTCAGAAGCAGTTTGTTTGTTGAATGTGCGAACAGTACTGAATCTTAAGGACTAGAAGCCCCAGCGGTTGGTGCATAAAAATAATTATAATGTAGCTTTTGGAACAGCAGTCGGCAAGCCGACTATGACCAATTCGATCAGAGCACTGGCCACCAAGAATCCACTGTGTCATCATCGCATGACAAAAGTGTCAAACTGTCGCTATTGCTCGGGTTAAGGCTGGGCGCTATAGAACGGACTCGCTCGGATGATGTGGTCTCACCTGTGGCCGTTTCTTCGCTGTTGGCGCTCCGCTTTTGATGGCTCGTTACGTTGTCTTGATATTGGCGCCGATGCTTGGCCAAGTCTGTGTGGGTGTGTGTTTTTGAAAATCTTAGGTGCCATTTGTACACCGTAATTCCAGCAATATGTTTGCAGTTAATAAATCTTGCTTTGTAATTTAGCACATCCGTTGTCGTGTTTAAGTTTAAACTTTAATAATTATATAGTTGGCTGGTTCAAGGTCCGTTTGCTTAAATAAAACAATGATAGCAATTTTATTGTATTTTGCTTCCAATATTTGTAGGTTGCACACCGTATTAAGATTTTGATGTGGCATGATTGCCGACACGGGCTGATAAAGTTTATCAAGTGGGCAAAATGGGGGAGACGAGATCAGGTGATCGTCTCAGGTAGGACGGGTACGCTGGGTTCGGAACCGGGACCCTTTTTGTTGGCACAACTGTTATTATTGTTCATTTGTAAGTGGTTCCAGCTGAGCCAACGATGGGATGAGCCGGCACGGCCAAAAGAGAAATAAGGAGTCACGTAACAAGATAAGTTGTTTTTTGTAGATATCTTTCCCAAAGTCCGTATGGGTATTGCAGATTTATGAGAGTTATGAAGAATAAATTTGCGGACTTTGGTGAAGATATATTTTGAAAAATGCATCTCCAAACGAAACGTAAATTGTTTGCTTAACAATACAAATGAATGCGTTTCAAAGCGAGTAATTCCGGTTCCGGAACTAAGTTGCAAAACTCGACGCTAGGTCACTGTTGCTAACTTGACGCACGTGCAAAAAAAAAAAACAAGAATGATAGAACATGTTCACTTTAAATCCAACAATACAATTTTGCATCTGTAGGCCGCACGTGTTGAATGAGATGTTTCGATCTGTTGATTTGCCTAACACATTTGCACTGGAGGAACAAAATGTTTACCTAAATGTGCTGGACCAGAATTTTAACGGAGCTGTGAGTTTAATGAACAAATTTTATAACATTTATGTAAAAACAATATTATTATAGAGCGCAGCATCGCAGGCTCAATCAATCACAATACTGCTCTTCAAAACCAAAACTCGATCGATCGGATTGCGTTTTCTTATAAAATATCTCAACCAATTTCCAAATAATTTTCAGGATAAAGCGAATGCATGGTTGACTGTTATAATTAGAACTTGTAATTCAAAGGAAATAAGTTTATATGGCGAACTAATCTTTGAAGCTTTGGGTACGTTTAAAAATTGTTTATTTAATGTGTGTACATACATATGTACATATCATAGTAAAAAACTTCAACTATATTGATTGTACAATTAAAGTGATCCCAATGCCCTTGCAAATATATGGGTTAAAGTTTTGCACATATGTATGTATGTGAGAGTTGTGAAGAATAAATTTGCGGACTTTGGTGAAGATATCTAAAAAAAAAAAACATCTCCGCACGATATTTTTCGAGCGATGCGTTCTATAGAGCTACAGTTTGTCAAGTAATTGTTTGCAAAATGAAAAACAGCACACAAATTAATTTTCAAGCTTACATTTTACCGACTTAAACTATTTCTTCTTAATTTTTTTTCCATATAACTATTATTCTAAGAATTTGTCATATATATAAAGCACAAGCATAACAAAATTCAAAACTCAAATGTAAAAAAAGCAGACAAAACTAAAATTAGGCAATATATCAATCAATTCTTTGCAAAATGCAAACTATTACTGTATACATAACTAAATCTAGGAAACTAAAGCTATTGTGGTACTAATATTTTGTATATTGGCCATTAGCATCTATAACAACACGCAGGCGACGAGACATTGACTGAATAAGATTATGCAGGTTATACATTTCGGGTATTTTATCCCTTCCTGTTGAATGGCCTTGATGAGAGCGTTTTTATTAGTTGGGCTCCGTTTTCCCACGCGCTTTTTTAAGAAAGCTCACATATTCTCAATTGGGCTTAAGTCAGGACACTGGGCAGGGGTGTCAATGACTGCTGCAATTATAGAGGAGCCAAGTCCTGCACAAAAACGATTTGTGTTTGGGGTCGTTGTCCTGATAAAGCTTGTACCTCTGTTTATTGGGATTGTGGGATTGCGCTCAATGACAATTCATTCTTTAGAATGTCCAAGTAAAACTCCTTCGTCATGACATAATTAAAAATGCGCAGCTCACCAACACCTTTCGACGATATGCAGCCCCACACCATTACAGACAGCTTGCCAAACTTTACTGTTGGTATTATATTCTTTTGTTCCAGAGCTGTATTGGGCTTTCTCCAAACTTTGCTGGGTCCGTCATGATAATATAACATTATTTTAGTCTCGTCGCAAAAAATAACGTCATCCCAGTACTCCGAGGGCTTGTTGACATGGGTAATAGAGAAATTAAGCCGCCTCTGCATATTTACTGCAGATAGTAGTGGCTTCTTTCTAGCTATTTGCGAGGAATATTTATGCATTTTTAAAACTTTCCGAACTGTCTCGTAGCACCCTGGCTTATTGCAGTCATTTTTTAAGTCCGATGCCAACTGTCTGAGGCTAGTTTGAGGATTTTCGTTAATGTTTTAAAATTTTTGAATGATCGCGTCAGCAATCACAGAGCAAAGCTCAGTGTCTGCCTCCGGAGTGCTTTAATTCCAATCTGTTTTCTTTTTCGGCGCGGGTAATAATATAAATTGTTCTATAACATACAACGTAGGATAGTTTCAGAGTCGAGCTGATAAAAGTATAGACACCTTACGGAGCACGCGATAGTTTTCCGGCTCTATCTCGTCGGCGATGGGGGGTTCAGAAAAAAAATTCCGAGGTGTCAAATGCTCGTTTGCAAATTATTAATTATTAAAATTTCGCGTGTTGTTTTGGGGAACAGGTTGCCTATCAATCGGTTGGAACGACATCATAGATAAAGAAAAGAGAAGGAAACGAAAAGTAGGTCTGCACTTATTTATGAATGTATAGTGTACGTTAGCTACCCCAGAGATGGAAATTGGAAGCAGCGTATGCCCACCCTACCATGATCGTCCAAGGTCCAAGACATGTTTGAGACGATCCCTTATACACCCTTGATATTGTTAACATTGACTCAAGTCTGCTTTTCATAAATCCCGGAATGGGAAAGGGTCTTAGTTAGAATTCATGGTAACTTCTTTATTTATGTCAATTAGATCTTGCATTTAAGTTGTGGTTATTCCTTAACATTCCAACAACTATTACAACATATAAATGAGTTAATTTTACTTTAAATTAGAAACAATGATTATTCATTATATTTTAGTTGCTTCCCTACCACTAACCAAATTTTACATTTCTGTTGCTTACTCTAGGCAAAAACTAGTTGATTTATTTTATTACTATACCGAAGCGAAAAGTTGCTGACAACAGTAAGGGTTAATATGTATATTTTATGTATGCAAATATGTCAAAGGCACAAATATGTATCGTTATAATAAAAGTAGGATTAAGCCATGCAGGTTATATTATGTAGCTAAAGGCCATTTTACTGTTTAATAAATTTACCGGAGGTGGGCTTAATATTTAGGGCCACTACTGTACGGGGCACAGCTGATATGCATTGCATGCGACGGCGTAAACGCTCGCCAATTTGTTATCAATCTTATTTCTTTTTTTTTTTTTTACCGTTGTTTACTCAGGTTTTACATAAGCTCGGTTCACGCTTTAGCACAACAAGACGATATGCTCATTTGGCTGCGGAGAAAAAAAAAACCTATTTTTGGTTCGGGAACCTGCCAAGTAATACCCTGGGTAAACAGAACAATTGTAAATTATAATGGGGTGCTCTAGCTTACCATTTAGCAGATCCAGCGACGAAAGTACTTTCGGCGGTGTCCATACGAGTGGTATTTATAAATATGTTTAAAGGCAGGGTTTATTTTTCTGACGCATTTTAATTTTAATTTGCCGACAAAAAAAATTTAAAAAAAATAAATGAGAATATTAATCAAACACAAAAAAAATATGCAGCTTCTTCGTCGCCAGGTTGGCCGCTCGGTAATTAACTTTTATAACTTATTCACTTCAATTATTCGAGCATATCAACTTATTAAATCAAATTTAAATCATATTTTTCACTGCGGGCTATGGCTCGGAACATTACCAACGGCGACACTTTCTATTGCTAACTTATAACACACGCCGAACATTACTGTGTAAGGTGGCGATGATCTGCCATGCTCCCTGTGTCCGTAATTCCGATTCTGCTCGATTATTTCAGAGAGTGAGAAACTTAGCTTAGGGGTTTCTGTATAAGTGCCAATCTGTGTACACCAGAAAATGATAATTAGAAAAAAAAAAGTACACAGCGCAAAAGCAATGAGCGGCTGGTCCGCAAGAGAAAAGAAATATTTACCCTTTTGGGATTGGCACCATAATTAAAACATGGAAAGGTTGTTCCGTCCGACTGTGGGCTTTGCTTTTTCAAGCTACGGTCAGCTATGTACCAATTGATAGCTGCTGGACTCAAGCCAATGAGAGTTCTTTGGACCAATGCCATTAAGCATGAATTTCTTTTCTGTAGTATTTAAACTTACAGCCTTGTATTTTTGAATTTAGCACAAAAAAATAATACAAAAACGTGCTTGCAGGTTAGGCTAAGCTCTACGCAAAATTATAAAATGCGACTGCTCTGGTTGACAATCACTGGTAGAAAAGGTCGAGTCTGGCTTGCGGAAGGGTCATCTAACCTCACCGTGTCGAAAATTCGCAGACACGCATTTTTTCTGGTAGATCGAACACAAGTGTGCAATTTCCAGTGTAATCGAGTAATTTTATATTTCAGCTAACATTTTAAATAAATATAAATATATATATATATTATTTTATATTAATATTTTATTTTTGTTGTCATTTTCTGCATAGGTAGGCAACTACAATAATTAACAAAAATACTACTAAAACAAAAGGAAATCTACTACTTACTAAGTGTCAAACCAATTGTTAGTCACAACTGCATTAACGAAAATTCCACTGCCTACTTTTAGGCACACAAAAAAATAGTCAACTAATTTTTGTTAACAAGCGCCATTACAAGCCCCCGGACCAAAATCGCACTTGGGGGTACCACAAGGGTGATAAGCGCTTGTGACAAGGACTGAACGAAAAGTTATTGTTTAATATCTTTTGCATGATATTTTCCAATTAGATTACCCTGCATATCTTCAATCTCATAACTGTTTCGTAGCTTATGACGAATTCTTGCTTTTACGAATGTCGGGGCGAGCTTCGCATTAAACCCCTGACAAAATTACTTTGTTGAAAGTTTCTGCGAAAGACTTCCTGTCCAACGACATAGGAGACCTCTCGGCTTTTCAAATTGTAAAGCTTTTCGTTTCGTGCATGTTGATTGTGCATCACGTTGACCGCTTTGATCCTCATTAAATCGAAAGAATCGTCTCTGTTGAATGATACGGCACGATCTTCAAGTAAGTTTAGGTCACGTAAAAGCCGATAAGAAGAACGATTTGTTATCATATGTTGACCAAACCCAAGTCTATACGGGGTATTATTTACTGCTGTATGTAGGCTTGAGCGTAAGGAGCAGCAAATTTTACTCAAATTTTCGTCCCAATTTGATTGATTGGGATGAATATAGGCTTTTATGGCCGAAATTACAGACCTATTAACACGCTCGGAGGCATTAGCCTGTGGTGCGTAGACCGCGGTATAGGCATGGTTTATTTTATACTTTTGCATTAAATTATTAAAGGCATGCGACTTTAACTGAACTCCATTATCAGAGACTACTGTTTCGGGAACGCCAAAACAATGAAACAGGTCCTCTTCCAAAAATTGTATAATGGCGTCTGCAGTAAATTTTTTTACGGCTTTCTGAAAGGGCAATTTTGTAAAGTGTTCGAGTACAATAAAAATTCCTACATTACCAGCCTTGGATCTCGCATACGGACCGAGAAAGTCAACATAGAGTTTTTGAAAGAACCGATTACTGTCTCTGCTTTTTGCAAGTGGGGTCTGAGTACCTTATTTAGACTTTTAGTAGTTTTGCAGATCTCGCACTGGTTAATGTATTCTTTAACTGATGTTACCAAATTGGGCCAATAGTAATACCTTCGCACTCTTTCTAAAGTTTTGTTGATTCCCCCATGAGCGGAAAGTGGATTGTCATGAGGCCATTTTAATGCTATAGGCACTAACTCTAAAGGAAGCCATAATTTCCAAACTTAATCATCGGCAACTTTGTCTCCTGTTGCGTGCTCAGTTCGCCTATAGATAAAACCATCCACTATTTTGACGTCAGGTAGCTGATTTTGGTTTTTCTCTATTTTTGTCCGCAGATCCTGATAGCCAGTCGATTGAAAACAAGGCGATTGCAGGTCTATAAAGGTGGAGACGTCGATGGCCGATAAGTCCTCAGTGTAAGTTCTTGATAACGCGTCGGGCACAATATTTTTGGATCCTTTACGATGTTGAATCGAAAAGGTATACCCATGCAGCTTCAACGCCCATCGTGCCAATCGTCTGCTTAGGTCTGTTTGGCCATCAGCCATTTTAAGGACGCGTGATCAGTAATCACAGTAAAAGACTGACCCTCAACATATGCACGGAATTTTTTTATACATACTATTGCGGCTAAACACTCTTTTTCGGTAACAGAGTAGTTTCTTTGACATTGATTATGTTTTCGTGACATATAGGCAATGGGAATCTCATCGACCTGTTTATTTATTTGCATAAGGACTCCTCCAACACCGGTGTGACTCCCGTCACAGTGAATATAAAATGGGGCCTCGAAATCTGGAGTTTTTTGCATGACTGCATCTAGCACAACTTGGTCTATATGTGTCTGCTTGACCACAGCCATAACAGAAAACGCGGCGATCGGCTACGCAGTCTTGATAACGATGGCCACTGCTGCCACAATTCCAACAGGTCAGACTTATGGCTGCTACATCGTTATCGCTTGTAACTGATTCATTATCAGAATTGGTATCAACCTCGTGTACAAGTCGGGGAGCTGGCCTTAGAGCAGGTTGTGGTTTCGCCACTTGAGGTATTGTCTGGAAAAACACTTTTCCACTTCCTACCAACGCTTTATGCCTTCGATTATGTTTTCGATCTTTTCATATAAAAGCTCGTGTTGGATTTCCGGTAATAGATTTGATCTAATAGAGGCCAATAAATATGCTTCTGGCAAGGGCTCAGATAATTTATCTGCTATTGCAACAACAGCTTCGTAAAACTCATCGAAGGATTCGTTGGCCTTTTGCTTGCGGACGGTCGATTGCAGCTCGAATGTTTACATCTGTACGCTCTTCCCTGAACTGAACTCGCAAGGCGTTTTCAATTCTTCCCATTTTATTTCTTGTACGCTTTTGTGATAGCGGCAAAACCACTCGGTTGCGCTTCCCTCAAACAAATTACTAACATAACGTGTTAATAGTTCGTAATTGCCGTCTAAAGTTTGGATGGTTAATGCATCTACGCGATATATAAAGTCTTCAACAAATATGCCTGACCTACCGGAAAATTTCAGTTTCCAATTGGCGATTATTTGGCTTATCCGATCTGGACGTAGCTCAGTTCCTAATGAAGAAAGCCTGGGCATTAAATTAGTCGGAGTCATACTAACAGGAGTTGCTCGATTTTGGGGCCTTGTTGCATTGTTGGCATCATTGGACGTTCGTGGCAACACAGATGGGTCAGCTGTTTGTGCCACTAAACCTTGAGACGTATTAGGTGGACTGGTTGGTAAGGGTAGTGAACGAGATTGCGAAGACGCTGCTACTTGACTGGTAAAAATCATCATCAGGTTTCTAAATCCTTCATTTAGCGAATGAGTAATTAGCTCTGTTTGTTTAACTGCCTGCAAGCTCAGGACATCGGCCAGTGTGTGCTGCAGTTCGCTACTAATCGAGGAAGTCTCCCTATTGGCTAAGTTGGAGGTTTCTTCGGGGTTCAGTGGAGCGTTGTCCATATTGCTTCGCTCAGCGATTGTATTGCTTTTATGAGCTCTAGTGACGGTTGGCATGTTTAGCGATGGTAGACTTTGAGTCGACTGACTCAAATCGGAGCTGAAAGTTATATTTAAGGTAGAGGATTGTAATAATGCTCTATAAACGGGACAAATGTTTCTGTCGGAAACCTTCCGATTAAAACATACCCAATGAAAAGTATGATTGCAGCTGGTCGATAAAAGTAGAGCTCTGTGATTAATATCTTTAAGACAAATGTAGCACTGAACCTCACCAGCTAAGTTTTCACAACTGCGGGCTACGAACATGACCAATTTGCCACTGTTTCTTAAAAGCAGTTATATTTAACATTCGTAATTAAGCTTAAAAATAATATCAAAATAAACATTTTTATATTTTTTTTTTTTTTTTATAAAAACTTCAAAATACTTCATTAATATATCCGGAATTTATGAGCCACTTTCCTGAGTAATAATAACACTGTTCATAAATGTGCAACAAGTAAAGGCATTCATAATATACGATATATACAACATATTGTATACGATAGTTTCTTTATGATATGTTGATAAAGCATCGATCAGCCGCATAGCAAACGGCAGTATGCCTGATCGCTAGAATTATCAAGTATCAGATAAGTATGCTACCGTCTTTCACTGAAAATCAGCGGTATACTGTAATATAAGGTTAATCAATCCAATTGCCTTCCTAGTTAAGAAAACGCACCAGCAACACTAAGAAGACCAGGATCATTAGCCACCAATATATTATCCAGGAAGATTTTAACAGGTAGCAATGAAAGAGGGAACAAAATGTTATAATCTATGCCTGAAACAAGGTGAAATAACACAAAGAAGAGGAAGGGATGTGTGGTAACTGGGTGGTGATCATTTAAACAATTCACGTATCCGGTGGGCCACTTAGGGTATCTTAATATCTTGTTTCCATTTAGCGGTAGGCCGTAGAACTTGTCCACGTTTAAAACCAGCATCCAGCAAAAATTCCACAAAATAATTAAGAGTGCAAGGACAGTTCACAGTAGTCACTGTTGATTGCGGAGTTTGCTTTAATTTGAAAAACCAACTTATCCAGCAATCAGAACTAATGGACATGCGTTTATTTGTTGTTTTATAGGCTCGGACCTGAGCTATTTAGAAATGCTAGGTAATCCATAGCCTTTCAACAATAAACAAGGACAAGGGAAATGGAACCATGATCCACCTGATTGAGTAAAGTCAGATGTTATCGACTGAGAAAAAAAAATTGCTCTATTGTATTTAAGATCGGGGCTTGCCGGATCGGGCCCCACGTTGGGCGCCAAAAATAATTACTAATAACTATAACATACAACGTAGGATAGTTTCAGAGTCGAGCTGATAAAAGTGTAGACACCTTACGGAGCACGCGATAGTTTTCCGGCTCTATCTCGTCGGCGATGGGGGGTTCAGAAAAAAAATTCCGAGGTGTCAAATGCTCGTTTGCAAATTATTAATTATTAAAATTTCGCGTGTTGTTTTGGGGAACAGGTTGCCTATCAATCGGTTGGAACGACATCATAGATAAAGAAAAGAGAAGGAAACGAAAAGTAGGTCTGCACTTATTTATGAATGTATAGTGTACGTTAGCTACCCCAGAGATGGAAATTGGAAGCAGCGTATGCCCACCCTACCATGATCGTCCAAGGTCCAAGACATGTTTGAGACGATCCCTTATACACCCTTGATATTGTTAACATTGACTCAAGTCTGCTTTTCATAAATCCCGGAATGGGAAAGGGTCTTAGTTAGAATTCATGGTAACTTCTTTATTTATGTCAATTAGATCTTGCATTTAAGTTGTGGTTATTCCTTAACATTCCAACAACTATTACAACATATAAATGAGTTAATTTTACTTTAAATTAGAAACAATGATTATTCATTATATTTTAGTTGCTTCCCTACCACTAACCAAATTTTACATTTCTGTTGCTTACTCTAGGCAAAAACTAGTTGATTTATTTTATTACTATACCGAAGCGAAAAGTTGCTGAAAACAGTAAGGGTTAATATGTATATTTTATGTATGCAAATATGTCAAAGGCACAAATATGTATCGTTATAATAAAAGTAGGATTAAGCCATGCAGGTTATATTATGTAGCTAAAGGCCATTTTACTGTTTAATAAATTTACCGGAGGTGGGCTTAATATTTAGGGCCACTACTGTACGGGGCACAGCTGATATGCATTGCATGCGACGGCGTAAACGCTCGCCAATTTGTTATCAATCTTATTTATTTTTCTTTTTTTTTTACCGTTATTTACTCAGGTTTTTGTCCATGCGAGTGGTATTTATAAATATGTTTAAGGGCAGGGTTTATTTTTCTGACGCATTGTTTTAGATGAGTTAAAGGTTTAAAATTTTCATTTGCCGACAAAAATCACTTTGCTTTTCACTTATTGTTAAATCGGCAACTTTTCGCTTTAGTACATTATACCCAACGCAAAAAAAAAAATTTAAAAAAAATAAATGAGAATATTATCCAAACACAAAAAAAATATGCAGCTTCTTCGTCGCCAGGTTGGCCGCTCGGTAATTAACTCTTATAACTTATTCACTTCAATTATTCGAGCATATCAACTTATTAAATCAAATTTAAATCATATTTTTCACTGCGGGTTATGGCTCGGAACATTACCAACGGCGACACTTTCTATTGCTAACTTATAACACACGCCGAACATTACTGTGTAAGGTGGCGATGATCTGCCATGCTCCCTGTGTCCGTAATTCCGATTCTGCTCGATTATTTCAGAGAGTGAGAAACTTAGCTTAGGGGTTTCTGTAAAAGTGCCAATCTGTGTACACCAGAAAATGATAATTAGAAGAAAAAAGTACACAGCGCAAAAGCAATGAGCGGCTGGTCCGCAAGAGAAAAGAAATATTTACCCTTTTGGGATTGGCACCAAAATTAAAACATGGAAAGGTTGTTCCGTCCGACTGTGGGCTTTGCTTTTTCAAGCTACGGTCAGCTATGTACCAATTGATAGCTGCTGGACTCAAGCCAATGAGAGTTCTTTGGACCAATGCCATTAAGCATGAATTTCTTTTCTGTAGTATTTAAACGTACAGCCTTGTATTTTTGAATTTAGCACAAAAAAAAATAATACAAAAACGTGCTTGCAGGTTAGGCTAAGCTCTACGCAAAATTATAAAATGCGACTTCCTGGTTGACAATCACTGGTAGAAAAGGTCGAGTCTGGCTTGCGGAAGGGTCATCTAACCTCACCGTGTCGAAAATTCGCAGACACGCATTTTTTCTGGTAGATCGAACACAAGTGTGCAATTTCCAGTGTAATCGAGTAATTTTATATTTCAGCTAACATTTTAAATAAATATAAATATATATATATATTATTTTATATTAATATTTTATTTTTGTTGTCATTTTCTGCGTAGGTAGGCAACTACAATAATTAACAAAAATACTACTAAAACAAAAAGAAATCTACTACTTACTAAGTGTCAAACCAATTGTTAGTCACAACTGCATTAACGAAAATTCCACTGCCTACTTTTCGGCACACAGAAAAAAATAGTCAACTAATTTTTGTTAACAAGCGCCATAACAGTTCTTAGCTTGATTGAGAACATTTCTGACAATTAGTTAGCAGCTTTTCCCTTGTGGTAGTGGAAATAAACTAATTGAATAAGGTTTTCGTTAACTAGTTGGCCGGGCATTGCAAGAAGCTCTAAATTAGGCAAGATGTGAACAGGTTAAAACGCAAAATCGCTTAGAGGGCATTGTTCAGTGTGCGTATCAATGACTCATGCATTCAAATTTCTTCGAGTTTGAAGTACCGTTAGGTAGCTTGGGCTCTATTTCGAATTGTGTTTGCATTTTGCAAAGAATTAATTGACAGCCAATATTTGCCTAATTTTAGTTTTGTCTGCTTTTTTACATTTGCTTTTGGATTTTTGTTATGTTTGTGCTTTATATCTATGGAGAATACATAGAATAATAGTTACATATATGGAAAAAAATAAAGAAGAAATAGCTTAGATCGGTGAAATATAAGCATAAAAATGAATTTGTGTGCTGTTTTTCATGTTGCAAACATTCCTATTACAGCTATATAATGTAATAGTTATGATGATGGAAAGATTTTCCACAGGATATGTAGAGTTTGGATAAGATGTCTTGAAACCCAAGAGTAAATCATACTTTGTTTTGTTTTTAGCCATTTAATTAATTGTCCACTGTAAATATTACAATTAAAATCATAAGTAAGATGAGCATAGTTAGTGCTGATCAAGAATGTATATACTTTATGGTTCGGAGGTGTATACTTCTACCCATTTAATGACAACATCAAACAAGACTTTTTACATAAAAATCACAATACATAATAAGTCTGTACGTTACCACCCTTCAGAAGAACTTTGAAAAGTAAAGTAACTTTAAAAATTACCCTCAACAAGCGTTTATCAATTATGTTTGATAAGACGAAGATTAAATACGCTAGCATATATTATATTTTATATATTATATTGCAGATGTATATATTTGAAATCTGTATAGTGTTATTATTTGCATACTTAAGTTTTTTTCTCCAAATCTTTTCTTTCAGATTTATTTAATAAATTTAATTATTAAATTAATTTAACGGGATATTTGCGTCACGATTTTTGAATACCCTAGCAGACCCATTTTATAATGATTTGCCCGTATGTAGGAAGCACTGGGAAAATAGTTAATGCCAAGTATGGTTAAGATATCATGAAAACAAAAAAATTGAATATACAAGATCAACTATGGCAGTTATATGTTACTGCGGTCCGATGTAGCTAAGATTTTGAATAAATGAGGGGAGCATAATGATACTTATAAACGCCGAGCTTTCTCAAGATATTTTGAAACATAAAAGTAATAAAAGTAATAAATACCAAAAAAAAAGTACGACAATGTCAGCTTTATGATAGAGTGGTCCGATGTTGATAGGATTTTGCATATTTATGAGACGCATAGTAAAACTAATAAATTCCAAGGCTTGATCAAAATATCTTAATCAACAAAAAAGTTGTTCATACAAAAAACTAATTTTCGGCCGATCGTTCCTATAGTGGTTCAATATAAATAAGATTAGTTCGCAAAGAAACAGACAGACGGACATGGCTATATCATCTTGGCTGTTGATATTGATACTGACTAAGAATGTATATACTTGTCGGAGAGATCTCCTTCAATGCGTTACTTATTTCGAGGCTGTATAATAATACCCCTTTGCAAGCATATAAAAGCTCTAATTTAGCTCCATTGACTGATGATATCAAGTAAAATTTTGATAATATTTTGATTTCATATATTTCATCTTAGAAGTGTTTCATATCTTTCTGATAATCCATTCCTTCAGGGAGTAAAATAGTGGTCACATGTTCTAAATGCGAAGTTTAAATTTTCTTCCGATCGCCTCAAATTTATTTTTAAAGCACTACATAAAAACTTATTAAATAAGTGATTTAGTAATTTTGGAACCTGCAACTGGAAATTTATCGGAAAATTTTGAACTTTAAGTGAACCATCCTTCAAACTCATTTTTCAAATATCATAGATTACTTAAACCAGTCTCTTTTAAATTAAAAAAAAAAACAGTCAAAAGTTGTATGAACAATAGTTTATTTTTTGGCTGACTGAACTCCACGGGCCTAAAATGGGCGGAATCGTAGATTTCAACGTTTGTTTCTTTAATTCAAAGATCTGTAAACTATAACTTTAGACGTAGAGTTCCACGATATATATAAATATATAGTATGAAACACCCCTCAAATTAATTTAAACTAAGATCTTTGAAAATGAGTTTGAGGCCGATTGAATGGTAAACAAAAAAGTTTCATACAAACGTTTTTTTCCCCGTTTCTCCGAAACCCCGTCTTAACGTGCACCCTTATCACATAAGGTACAATAAAAATTTCAGCTTCATCAATCAGTCAGTCAGGACAAACAATTTTATATATAGATATATATATGGCATGGTGACCAACAAACAGGCTGAACCGTAAGAGCTGCAAAACTTTAATTTTTAATGGCGCTTTCATT
This sequence comes from Drosophila kanekoi, assembly GCA_037075305.1. Taxonomy (NCBI): domain Eukaryota; kingdom Metazoa; phylum Arthropoda; class Insecta; order Diptera; family Drosophilidae; genus Drosophila; species Drosophila kanekoi. Next base: position 199,279 of record JBAMCE010000005.1, on the reverse strand, counting down.
ATGGATCGAAAGCTTGGGCGATGGAAAATTTTATCAGCTGGTTGCAGTAAAGGTGGTCAAATTTTGTATCTAAATGTCGGAATAGGTTTTTTGACAATTTGGCTTACAGTTTTCACTAATCGGTTAATTACCAGTTTCGTATAATAAAACTATAATTCTGTAAAACTTTTTATATCCTAATCCCACAAAAAATAATAGTAAAAAATCGGTTTGTTTACATGTATATAACATCCAAAAGGAAGCATCTCCGACCCATAAAGTATATACATTCTTGATCAGCATTCATAGACGAGTCGATCTGGCAAGAGCCTATAAGAACAAGAGAACTAAGTTTCTCCTAATGCCCACGCAGTGTGAGTTCGTTCCCGATAATCTGAGATTCTGTGTTTTCAGCAAAGTCATATAGTCTAGAATACTATATACAGAGCAAGTTTGTTAAAATTGCAATCAGTTACACCGACTGTGTCAGCTCGGAATACGTAAGCGACTGTTTTGACAAATAATGAATATTACTAGTAAGCCTAAGCCCTATCGTAGTCGCAACGTCGGATGCCGGATAACATAATGCTGAGCTTGAGCCTCGTGCAACTTTCATATTACGCCTTCACAAAGGACGCGGCACTATTAGATTGTTTTATAGTGACCAGTGCAACTAAAATAGTTGCTTGGTGTTTAGTTATGTTAACTACTACACCTTTCACAACAGGGACGTTCTCGGTCATGCCTTGATCCATTAGCATCGTACTTATCTCCGTTTGGTTGCCCTTCTGACGGTTTTTTCCGCTTAGCTTATGTGGAAATGGCAGGCTGTTAGTAGTAACGGTTAGTAGTTGCAGGCAGTATATAAGCCGGAACCGGCCGGATCGGATAGGTACCATAGGAACGATCGGTCCAAAACTAGTTTGTTGTATGAACAACTTATTTGTTAATGAATCTCAGCATTTATAAGTTTCACTATTCTTTCTATATAATTGCTAATTATTATTAATTGCCATAGGAACGATCGGTCGAAAAGTTTTTTCTGATATGCAAACCTTTTTATATTAAGATAGCTTGATCAAAATCGGGATTTATCAACTTCGGACCACAATGTGATATAGCTGCTATAGGAAAAATAAGTGGAGTAGTGGAATCATATATTATAAAATATTCTGATGATGCCTTATTCACACATATATGTAAAAGGGAAATGTCTAGAACAGTATTGTTCGGCGTGACGATGTATCCTCACGTACTCGTTATTTTCAAACAAATCTCAAAACGGTGAACCTATTGCATAAATATTATTATTTTAACTACACAGTATATATATGTTACATTTTTTAACTTTTTTTTTACGGTGTCGGTCTTATAGTCCATATATTTTGCATCTTCTTTCGTTTCATTCCATATATATTCTCATCTGGCATTTGTTATAATTAATTTCTTACATACTAGCTATTGCGTAAATAAAGTTTGTGCATTGGATCTCTTCTTTGCGATTTGTTCTGTTTTCTGCTCTTTGCTTAATACTACGGATTAAAATAATTTTTGTGGAAAAGGTTTTTATGAACTTATCGATTCGTTTGCGAAAAAAAAATTAAGTACATGTATTGTGACAAATAGTCATATGTCACGGTCACCATTTGAAACGACCTGCTTCTTTTAACAATGCCCGTCTGTCTATCAGTTCCTATGTGAACTTGTCTCTGTTTTAAAACTATCGTCATGCAACTTTGCAAAAGTGCCTCATTCTGTTGCAGTATATATTTCGGAAGCAGCTTGTTCGGACCTCTATTGACCTATTATATAGCTGGCATAGAAACGATCGGTCGAAAAGTAGGTTCTCTATAAAAACTTTTGTTTTTCAAGATATCTTGACTAAACTCGGCATTTATAAGTTTTACTTTGCGTTTCATATACATGCAAAATCCCAACATCATCGAACCACTATATCATATAGCTGGCAAACGAATGATCGGTCGAAAATAAAGTTGTAGTATGGAAAACTTTTTTGTTTCTCTAGATATCTTCAGCAAACTCGGCACTTATTAGTTTTACTATGCTCCTCATATATATGCGAATTCCTAACAACAATGGACCACTATATTATATAGCTGGCATAGGAATGATCGGTCACAAATAAAGTTGTATTATGGAAAACTTTTATGTTTCTCTAGATATCTTGACAAAACTCAGCGTTTATTCGGTTTACTGTGCTCCTTATATGCTAAATAATGGGCCACTATATTATATAGCTTTCATAAGAAAGATCGATCTAAAATTAAGTAGTATTAAAAACTGTTTACTTATTAAGATATCTTAACCATTCTCGGCTTTACCTATTTGATCTGTACTTCTTTGATGCGGGCGAAGCACTATGAGCATTATGAAAAGGTTAGGTCTGCAAGGGTATTAAATCTTCGACGTGCCGAAGATAGGCTTCTTTCTCGTTTTTTTTTTTTTTTTTTTTTTTACTTTGACAATCTAATCTAAAGTGTGCGTTTGTGGCTGGTATAAGGATTTAACGAAAACCAAAAAAAAAAAAAAAATGGAGCGAAACGAACTTGCTTTAATGATAATGCGTAAATTAAAGACCGAAAGTTCGTATATACATATGTGTGTGGTTATGGCATTAAATTGCATATGCAGTAGAGAGAATTAGGTTATATTACAATATCTGCTTATGATATTGCTATTAAAACAGCTGATTGAATTTAAGCATACATTAATACCATAAATAATAGAATGCTTCAACTTCGAGATGAGCTTATACACCTTGTGTCTCATGCCCAATTAGAATTTGGAAAGTTGATTTCCCAGTGTTCGATGTTTTTAACAACATGTAAGTAACCACAATTTAAGTTCTTGGAATTCGTTGGCAGCCAGAAGCTGACACGGTAACTTATAAGGTTGCGCTCCATACAAATGAAGCTAGTAGATATAATCTCGCATAATTCATCCGCTCGGCCTTTTAGAGCTAGTAATCATATTAAAATTTAGTTTCATGTATTACTCTATTTAAGTTGGTATCTCACCTGCCGAAATATGGCGATGGTAAGTATAACCGCGATATATCGGCTACAAAGGTGCCCTATGTCCCTGCTTGCTTTCTAAGACTCCTCATTAATGTCCTATGCCGCATTTCATACAGTCGGGTAATGAATTCTCATAGAAACTTTGTGGATACTTTACCTACTGAAAAGACCCGCGTTGCTCCGCATAATCAAAAATCATTCCCGCGGTTGGAATTCTGTAGCATGCTGCTTTTGTATAGACTAGTTGCATCTAAAACATCTCTGAAACAAAATTAAGCATTACTGTGCGCCTGACGTGATTTCATAATTGTCTGGCTTTCGCATGTTTCATCCAATTTGAAAACCTGTGTCAGAAGTCGCACAGCTGAGATTCTACACATGATCCAGAGAAACTCATGGCGTCATATTGTTTCCAAAGAGAATCCAGTAGATTGCTTATTTTTAAGCATATTGGCGTCAGATTTACTTAACCTTGCGCTTTAATGGAACGGTTTATCGATACAACATAGTAAATGTGGGCTACATACATTTGCGAACTTAATAATAGCACCACAGCAACACATTTTGATCTTGATAAAAAAAAATGCGATTACTGTTCCGATTTTTTTAAAACTATATTTTTTTAATATTGTTTAGTGTTCCCCATAAACAAAAACAGTGTTACCGGTATTCAAATTCCTGTAAATTTTTTATTTTTGGTGATTTTATCAAAAAAGTCCCCAAAACTGCCGAACCAAAAAATAGCACCATTAGCCTTTTTCTTAGTGAATCCTTGTTATATCGCAAAACTGCCTTTGCAGAATGCAAGTGTTTATTAGTTTTGAATAAGATATCATTGTTTCTTTCATAAAAGTTAATAATAGTCAGTACAATGGGACGTGGAAAGCACTTCACTGCAGAGAAGCGTGATCTTATCAAAAAATTGATATTGGACGGAAGAACTTACAGAGAAGTTGGTCAATTTGTAGGATTATTTAATAAAATGATTTAAAACGCCTTAAACTATCAAAAAAATACTAAAACACGCGGACGATAGCGATCTAAACCCCTCATCATGTCAAAAGACTGGTTCGTCAGAACACAAAGGATCCCTTAAAGCCTGCTACCGAGCTTAAAAAAGAGCGTAACCTAAATGTGACGGACCAAACACTTCGTACGTATCCTAGGCAACATTATCTAAAAGTATGCAGCCCAAGATAGGTACCACTTTTAATCGCGAGACCTATTACTAAGCGCCTGAATTTTGCAGGGATCATGCAAATTGGGCATGCCAACAATAGGGGAATATTTTATGGTCAGATGAGTCCAAAGTGGTTATGTTTGGTGGAAAAGGATCTCGATCGTACGTTAGACGTCCAAGGAACACAGAATACAAACCCTAGTACACCACAAAAACCATTTAGCATGGAGGGTGTAGGGTAATGGTATGGGCCTGCTTCTCGTACTATTGCGTAGGTCCAATACCTGGGATAAATTCATCATGGATCAGCACTAGTATGTGAATATCATGGAGACAGTTATGGTAGCCTTTGCAGACTACTAAATGCCCCTCGTACGGGTCTTCCAACAGGACAATGACCCCAAACACACCAGCAAGAAAGCAAAGGAATGGTTCAGGGCAAACTCTGGGAACGTTTTGGAGTGGCCTGCTCAGTCGCCTGACCCTAATCTCATCGAAAATTGTGGTCCGACGTCAAGAAGGCAGTTGCTGCTTCCAAACCAACCAATATCGGATCACTTTGGGAAGAAATTAAAGGGTCCTGGTGCAAAATTCGCATAAAACGATGCCAAGACTCAGTTGATACCATGCCAAGTCGCTGTGCAGCTGTTATTGCCAATAAAGGACACTGTACTAAATATTAAATGACAAATATAGATTTAGTATTAATATTTCAAAATTGTTTTCTTATGAATTCCTCCCGTATTGGCCATTTTTTTCCATTTAAAATCAATTTTTTTAAATAGGTGCTATTATTTGGTTCGCCTAATTTTATCACTTTTTACAAAGTTCCTTCCATAACTTAAAAACGTTATCCAATAGGACAATTTTCTTTTTATTTCCATGTTTGGAAGAGTCCACCATTTCTAAGAATGTGGTTCGAGTTTCCTTAATGTTAAAAATGTGGGTGTGGCAACCTTTTAAAAATTGCTTGTGGTGGCGGTGCTATTATTAAGTTCGCAGCTGTAATTATTCAGTTAATGATTAAAAAAAAAAAACAGCAATATTAGACGTACAAGACGCCTGTTATATCTAAGACCAACTCATCACTAGGGTAATAATAAAAACACGCTCTTTATGCCTGCGACACGACAATCATAGAACAGGATCGCTTAATCTGCACTGGCAAGGAGCTCTATGCTGCGTATGTGGTGGAATAATGAAAAAAATCGGATTTACCCTTCGGAGACTTTTTACAAAATTCGTGCTACCTCGGTGTAAACTGCGAATTGAAAATTTTTTGCCTATGTTTCAAGTTTGGTTCGATCTGCACTTATTTTTAAAGCTCTAGATAAGAACTTAATGAAGACGGGTCTCTCGATTTTGGAAATTCCACCCACCCAACAGTGGTAAATTAGCGAAAAATGTTTGCATGTAACTATTTTACTTACCATCCGATCGGCTTCAAAAACATTTTCAGAGTCAACGTCATTGTCAAAATACATCTGATATGTGATCTGATATGTGTTTCGAACTCTTCGAAAAATGCATGCCTTCTTGGTGAAAATGGGGGTCAAAGATTTGGTGGGTGACGTTTCTCCCTTAAATTCTTTTCCAAAGATCTATATGAAGAATCATTAGACACGTGTTTTTTACTTTTCGCGGATCCAAACTTCTTCGGTAGAAATGCGATTAAAGTTTTTTTGGGCGAAGTTTTAAGTGGGTTCCGATTTGTTTCAAGCTTATTTTCAAAGCTCTATATAAGTACTTTATGAAAATGTTTTTCAGCGATTTGAGAATTCCACCTACAACAGTGTTATATTGTGGAATTTTTATTTTTATTAATTATTTTATTATAATATTTTTTTATTTTATATAATTTATTATTTTTATATAATTTATTTTTAAATAGAATTGGAGATCAAGATGGGTAGATTTCAATTTTCGACAGGCGTGAATAGGTAATATGTAAAATTTATAGCACAAAAAGTTCCAGGGAAAGGCCGGGTAATACCTGCTAATCTAATCTATTCGATACTAAAATTGAAATTTGTCATAAGTGAAAGATCACCCCTTCTTTGTTGGCGAAATACGAATGCGAAGTAGATGCCTGCAAACAGTCGACCAAAACTGTAATGAAATGTAGTACCACGGGTAGCCAGGAACTCCTCGGGGAGTAACGTGGTGGCTGTGGTTTATATCCAAGCTCCTGGATACTGCTTTGCTCGACGTGGAGTTGCGTATCTATCAAATTTTGTATAATTAAGGTTTAGCTGTAACAATGGGGGAAAGTATTGTTCTGTACAAGATGTATTCGATTGGAACCGAAGGGACACTACGCATGTAGGTGTTGAAGGGCCAACCAAACCTAAATTGGTAGGGGTGTTTCCTTGTGCTGTATATTTTGTAGCGTGGGATTATATAGTACCCGAGTCTAGCCCAATTGCATTTAATTTGAAGGGTGCCTGGCGACGCTTTGTTTCGCTTTGTCCGCTTTATGTGGCATATTTGGCATATAGGATATAGATTTTCTGTACCTCCCGACTTGACAAGAGACACAGCAGACACATCATTATTTTTTCAGTATGGCCTGGCGACATTGCCGTCTCAATGGAAGTTGGGGTTGCACACTTGAAAGAGTTTCCGAAACCTTGCACTTGGCTAATTTTTTAAACGCATTGGCTGAATGGTCGTTATCGCAGGCTGAGCATACGAGCAAAAAGGTAGTGGACCGCTACTCTTGTCCATAGCTACGTGAAAGTTATCCTGCAGTTAGTTTTATATTAACATCTAGTTGCTCTGGAGAAATAAATAAATAAGGAATAGTTTTTGTAGAAATAAGAAGTGTATACGAATATCATTATTAAATAAAAAGTAATATTTTATGGAGCAAACTAACTTGTTGAAAATACTTTATTAGAGCTTTAAAATATTCATTTTCATTCAATTTTTAATACAAACTAGCTTTAAAAAATGTTGGCGCTAGCAAACTTAATAATTACTTACGACTTTTTACAGCATTGCTTGTTATTCAAATTCAAGTAGCATCTGAAATTTCAAAATGGTTTGGATCAACTTGTATAGAAAAGATTTATGAAAGTTTATGGCTTTTGGAAAAACATTCAACTACTTGCTGTAAGATTTCAGCACTTAAAGCCGTAAAACAATGTTTGAGATATTACCCTGGACCTAGTAAGTCGGGAAAGCTTCTAGTCTTGCGATACCTTTTAACATTAGTTGATTGCTGTAACCCAGAAGTGGTTTATGAAAGTGGTAATTGCTGGTTGCTATTACAACAAGTACGCGGTAATTTTAACAACGTTGGATGCAACACCGATAAGTGTCAATGGGAAGATTTACAAATAGGTTTATTGGGCAGTATTAACGACCTAGTAAACGAAGTATTTCCCAATTATAAAGATGACAAGGTCGCTATAAAATACAGACTGGAATGTTTTACTTTGGTATTAGAAGAAGATCCAATTAAAAAAGCAGCTCAAATATTCAGGCGCTTCTGCAATCTCATTGATTTTCTTAAGATTGCTCTAAGGTCAGTGAAATAATATACACTTCATTTTCTGTTACTATATCTTGATTCTTTAACAGCCAACCATATTCTTCAACAAAATTAATATATCCAAAAAAAATCCTAAATCTTATTCAACATGGACTGGGATTGAGTTATGAAAATTGTGTAAACTATAAAAATATGGATGGTATGTGTTTTGGAAATCTTATACCTCGAATGCATACTAAACTATTCGAACTACTGGAAGTCTTGATTAACATGTAAGTGATAGAATATTTAAAAAATAAATTAAGAATAGTCTTTACGAACTGGAAAGTTTAAAGTGCTGTTACTTAAAAGAAATATATAAAACATATATAATAAAATAAAATGGTTATTTATACATGGAAAACTTTTTAATACCCGTTTTGAGGATATATTAATTGTGCACGACTTTGTAAGTCGATATAGACATAACCACCTGCCTGATTACATATGTATATTGTGATGAAATATCGCATAGATCCGTCTTTCCGAAATTTTACGGATAGGTCCTCTCTATCTGTACTCTAATTAAACATCAACAGCGAAGTCGATCTAGCCGTATCGATCTGTATGCCCGCCTTGTCATATTGTTGTTGCTGGGAAGTTCAATGTGTGGCCCCTTTTAGTGCATTGCTTTTCAAGATCTGTTTTGTTGATTATATTTGTTTGATGTCTGAGCTTGCTATCTGATTAAGGTTGCGATCTTCGTGTATGTTTGATTTTGTCGTTCGTACTTATTTTCCTACCATATTTCTTGTCATAGGGGTAAATATATCAGCGATCTGCACGTCTATGATTCTTGTGGTTTTTCCTTATTAGTTCTGGGAAGTCAGAGGTTGTTACCATGTCCTTTAAAAAGAAGTTTTTTTACGGTCAAAGTAAAAAACATCGTAGTGGGAAAGCCACGACTATAAGCAATTTTTAATATAATATAAAACCATCCACGCAAATGTTCCGAGAAATAATACGATTTTTCTTTTGAAAATGTATATATAAATTCAAAAATAAAAAAACAATAAGTGAAAACAAGCAAAAACATCAAGCACCAAGAACAACCAACAATCTAAAAATGCTGCACCCTGCATCGGCTACTTACAACTACAACTAAACATTATTCTAGGGCACAGGAGTATAAATTGCATTTTATAAAGTGCTCTTTTTATTTAGTATTTTAAAGAATAATAAAAAATAAAGTACATGCCCAAAATATAAGATATCTATTTATACCCTGAACCCATTAAAAATGGATAAAAGGGTTATAATTTATTTGTGAAAATGTATGTAATAGCCAGATGGAAGCACCTTCGACCACATAAGGAATGTATGTATATACTTGATCAGCATCAATAGCTGAGTTGATCTAGCCATGTCCGCCTGTCTGTCCGTCCGTTTGTGTGAACGCAATGATTTAAGAACCTATAAGAGATAGATAGGTCCCCTAGTACGCCCAGTGCTAGTTGGCTTCCGATAATCGATAGATCGTCCCGTTTCCAAGTAATAATCGATCAGAATGGATTTCGTTTTTTTTTTTTATTTGCAAATATCTTAGGATTTTAGAGCTACAGAAACCAAACTTGACATGTAGTTCCTAAAATAGTATATATATCAAGTATTTTTCATTTTATAGCTGTCGCAACCGTCCCGCTACCATCACATAGGTATAAATTTCATAATTGTCATTTTTATTATACGAATATTCTATAGCATAGCATGATCTACTGTTGAAAAATGCATCAAAATCAAACACAAAAGTTATTTTAACGAGAAACAAGGGTTATCAACCTCTCATAATTCTCATAGTGTCATAGTTAATGCCGAGCTTGGTCAAGATATCTTGATAAACAAACCATTTTTTATACAAGAACCTAGTTTTCGACCGATCGTTCTAATAGCAGCTATATGATATAGTAGTACGATGTAAATAAGATTTTGCAAGAATGAAGGGAACTTAATGAAATCTCTAAATGCCGTGTTTAATCAAAATATCTTGAATGACAAAAAGTTTTCCATACAATAACTTTATTTTCGATTGATCGTTCCTACATGATACAGTGGTCCGATAAAGATAGGGTTTTGCGTATATACGAGAAGCATGGTAAAACTAAAAAATGCGAAGTTTGGTCAAGATATCTTGATAAACAAAATCATACAACAACATACTTTTCGACCGATTTATCAGTTATATAATATAGTGGTTCGATCTTAATAGGATTTCGCATTTATACTAGGAGCATAGTAAAACTAATAAATGCTGAGCTTGGTCAAGATATCTTGATAAACAAAAATATTTTTCATACAACAACTTAATTTTCGACCGATCGTTCCTATTGCAGCTATATAATGTAGTCCGATCTTAATAGGAATTTGCATATATACGAGGAGCATAGTAAAACTAGTTTGGTTAAGATATCGTGAAAAACAAAATTGTTCATACAACAACATCATTTTCGACCGAACGATCCTATGGCAGCTTTATGATATTTTGGTCCAATGCAGCTGGTTCCGACATATGTGCTGAGTGCAACGTTTCGTAAAGATAACTTTAAAACTGAGAGACTAGTTCGCGTAGAAATAGACAGACGGAAATAAGGACATGGCTATATCGACTCGGCTGTTGATATTGATAAAGAATATAAAAACTTTATGGGGTCGGCGATGTCTCCTTCGATGCGTTACACATATCACGATAAAATTAAAAAAACCTGCAAACACCCTGCAAAAGTATAAAAAAAGTGTTTTGGCCGGCAACGGAGCAACTTAAGCAAATTCCAAGAATTTCTGTATACCTTTACACCCAAGCACTTTTATGCGCGTATGCAGTATTGCATTTGCGATTGTATTGTTTTCTGTGATGTGTGTACGTGTTTCTATTTTAATCCGTTAATTTTTTAAAATCAACTGTTGGTGTGGCTAAACCAAATGAGAATTTGGTGTTGGTTGAAGAGGATTTTTGTAACTTCACATATGTGTTAGTTTTGTGAACTAATGAGATGGCTACAGTATTAAGCGGACAGTAGTGATAAGAAATAGAGTCAAGAACAGATAGCGTCTCAAATGCGTTCGTGCCTTGCCCAACAGACAAATTTTTGACAAAAAAATGTGTAACAATTACAAAACAGCTGAACAATTTTAGAGAATCTGTGCAAGGGGTAGAAATATATACTAACTAAATTGGAATTATAGCAGGGATACAGTGTGACGAGTCTTTGGATATTATAAAGTCAACTCCCGAGTTTAATGACAGGCGGCGAACTCAGCCTTAAAAATTTTTCAGCCCCACAATAGCAGCTCTATGCATTATTAGTCCGTTGCCATTATTCGTTATAAAATAAGAAAAAAATGCAGATGAAGTTCTTAATCATTTAATACCGTTTTCAATTACTGCGGAACCAGATATTACATTTGAACAGTATCTTAGTAGACTAAGACAGGTTCAACTGTTCCTCTGAAAATGCTAGAAAGAAAGTTGAATTTATTAAAAAACAAACAAACACTAATCATGATTGAGGCACATCTGCAGCAAACTTTGCAAAACACATAGAAGAAAAATCTAAAATACGGGAATCAACGGGATTAAAGCGGTCAATACAGCCAACAAGGGACTGATAGAAATTTACAAAATTGAAGTCACACTTTGAAAAAGGTCAAGAGAGAAATAATCATGCACAACCTATGACAGGTAGTTCGAAAGAACGTTTCAATAACCAAAAACCACATGGACAAAGCCCCAAGCTGATGGACGCCATTGCGTTATCGGCAGTCAGTTCAGGCAGAAAACTGCAGGAAGGTACCAAATTATGGCTGGCAATTGAAGAGCAAGGCAAGGACAATCACTGTGAAGTTTTGCCGCAGTTGAAAGCAATAAAGATTAATGTCCATTCCAAGCTAAACCTATTCACGGGCATACGAAAATCAGACAAAATTGTCTCTTTCATTTATTTATTTAATGTAATCACCATTTTTAATTTTAAATAGTATTTAAGAAATTCTCTGCATAATTGGCATATTTGACGTGAAATTTTATAAAACACGATCACGGCTCAGAGGCTATTCAATTTACCAAATGTCATTGCGTGAATTTTATTCACATCGATGACGTGGATGTCCCTATCGCCGGCAAATAAAACGTGTAATTTAAAATGTGGAAATTGATAATTGTATTTCGACAATACTGTGAGGGAGGCACACCTACCTGTGCACCTTAAATCAGGCTTCCAATTGTTCTGTCAATAATAGGAAATATGAATTCTGCAGGCTTACCCTTGGGTTAACAAACGACTGAAGCATATTCCAGAGGGCAATAGACGATGCCCTCCAGAAGTATTTTCTCCGCAAACAAAGAAGACCACGTCAAACACATTGAGTGGGTCTTGAGGATTTATCGAGACGCAGTCATGAGATTCTCCCAAGAAAAATATCAAGCTCTTCAAAAAGAGCGTGGAGTATTTGGAATTCATGTTTTTGCAGAAGTGCAAAGGTTCGGATGGTAAGATCAGTCAGAGATCATTTTTTGGGCTGGAAAGTTACTATAAGCGTTATATAGTTGGATTTGCCAACATCGCGTGATTCCTAACGGATGTTTGAAAGCTACTGCCCGGGTACATATCTCTGTCTTACCAAGTTCAGCAGGATGTAGGGTTTCGGGAGGGGGGAAGTGTTACAAATGCCGCAACCCTGTCTTCAATCTTCCTAGCAGAAAGGCCTGCGCGTATCCGGAACGCCCGAGCTGACCTTCAGCGTTCGATGGATAGCGCAGCGGTTCTTGCCGGAGTTCGTCTCAACACACACGTAAGCGACTGCTGAGATTTTCCCGAAGACGGTGTTGAGCATCTGATCAGCAACGCACGGTTGCTGGGACGGCCTGCGGTTAAACTGGACTCCTTGCCCTTAACTAGCTTAATTTATCGCTCATCCGTTGCTTATGTTATTCCTTGCCTTAACAGTGCAGCTCACAATATTCTTCTCTATCTATTCTTAAATTAGGCGCACAATGTTAGGCGACACGAACTTGGTGACCCAATAGGGGCCATCATATTTGGCTGCCAATTTCGCAGCGAAGCCCTCAGCGGCGATCGATAGTTGGTGCTGTCTTAATAAGACCATCGAGTCTAACGAAGGGCGCCATTCTCGTCTTCGCAGGTTGTAATACCTGCCTTGGTCCTTTGATGCACGCTGGAGATTGCTGTGGGCGATATAAAAGACTTCCTTTAATCTATCCGCCTTTGTCCTAGGGTCGAACTAGTTGCAAAGCCCGGAGTCACCTTGTCGTACACGTTGTCTCTCTGCCCAGCATCAGGAAAACGTGACTGAATCCTGTCGAGTCCGCCACATTTGTGTTGACCGCTAGCGATATCTCAGGCAAGAGTTCGTGCCACGAACTTTAATGGCCTTCGATTAACTGCGCTATCATGGTCTTGACGGTCCTCTCTGTAGGATTCTCCTGCGGATAGTACGGGGCGGTATACTGGACCTCTACACCCAGGGGCTCCAGAAAAGGCTTGAAGTTACGACTGGTAAGCTGTACCCCGCTGTCGCACACAAACTTTTTGGGCACCCCGAACTTGCTTAAAATTCTCTTTCGAAACGCCGTCTCTGAGTGCGCGGTAGTGGCCCTTCTGAGTGGGACCAGCTCCACCCACTTCGAGAAGGCATCATGGAGCACCAGTAGCATTGTGTTGCCATGTGGAAGTGGCCCGACAAAATCCGCGCAGAGTATTGCCATCGGCTCTGCTACCTGTCTTGCCAGCATGCGACAAGCCGGTTTCAGGCAGACATCGTAGCGCTTCACGTACTTGGCGGCATCGCGGGACATACCCGGCCAGTAGTACCTCTGTGCCAACCTTGATACCGTTTCCCCCGATGCCCGGACGTGGCAGCATCGTGGCATTCTTGCAATACCCTCTGTCGCTGAACACTTGCCATACATAGCTTCCAGGGAATGTAGTCCGACTCCAGATACAGCTCCATGATCGCTCCACTCTGGCAGTCGCTTCTGATCCCCTGTGTCTGTGTGGATTCTAGCCATTGCTCCTAATCCCTACATTCTCTGGCACATCTTCAAGCTCTCGGTCCAATGTAGAGTGAGACTCCTCCCTCGGTTCTATCTCCTTGTCCTTTTCTGTTAGTTGCCGGGCAAGCACTCCTGTTCCGACCTGATCCTGACCTAGGCGACGCCGTTGCCCGGTTTCCGCCTCCATGCGGCGGCAACAATCCTGGCTAATTTTGTGTTTTGGCATACTGGGACTCTAACTCGGCAAACCGAGCGTAAATTCCAGTGAAATGGCCGCCATCCTGCACGTAAATGGATAGCCGCTTGCGTAACTCCGCCACGTGCCCATCCTTTTCCAGCCCAAACCCCTGGGCGATCGCTACCAGTTCCTCTTTGCGCCGCTGGTGGATCCAGTTGACGCCTACCCGCGGATTTTGGGACACACCTGCACCCATTTTAAGTATTTCTTACTTGCTGTTGCCCTTCTCTGTAGCCAACGTCGTCTTCTCTTGTCTTTTCTGCGCCAGTGGTTCCGTTGATTTATTTATTTATTTTATTTTATTCATTTAGTCTCTGTCTTTATTAATCCCCAAAAAACAATAAAAAGAAATAAAACTTTAACCACACCGCTGTAACAGTTTCGTAAATCACTCACAGTGGCTCTTTAATTGTTTTCACTTTTACTTTACTTTACACTTGTTTATCCACATTTTTTTCTTATTGTTTCGTTCTTTATTCCGTTTTCTCTTATTTATTTTTCTTTAAACCACCCCAAAAAAAATTCATGCGGGATATGCCACGCCCCTAAACGCCTCTATGTGCATGCTCGGGCGCCGCTTGTAAGGAAGCTACTGGCAGGGGTACAAACCTCGGTCTTACCAGGTTCAGCAAGGTTACAAGACATTTGTTAGTTGCTGGGATAATGGGTTTAGGGAGAGGGGAAGTGTTATAAATGTCGCCACGCTGTCTTCAATCCTCCTAGCAGAAAGGCCTGCCCGTATCCGGAACGACCGGGCTGACCTTTAGCGTTCGATGGATAGCGGTGCGGTTCCTGCTGGAGTTCGTCTCAACACTCACATAACCGACTGCTGGGATTGTTATCATGCGCGTCGTAATAAAGCCTCGTCTCTCGATACACTACGCTTTAAGTTAGGAAAGGGGTTATATTGAGCACCGGCTAGCCACGGTGCCCGAGATTAGTGTTAATAAAAAATTAAAAGGATTAGCAGACATTCTTTATAAGAATTATTTTATTTACAGTTCCTTATTTGTAATTATTAAGCACTACCCTACTCTGTTTCTCTACGAGAAAACCTTGCCGCATTGTCTGGAGCCCTAGCGCTAACCGTTTAGGAATATGTTTTTCCCTTTTGCCCTCTTCGACACACGTCTACTCACTTTGATCGTCACTGCAAAAGGGCCGGTACGCTCGCAACTAGCCGTGCACTAGCCTCTATCGCTCTAAGGCTTTAAGGCTTTCGCTCTTCGCCGCCGAATTGAAGTTGCGCTCTCGAAGACTTTGTTGAGCAACTGATCAGCAACGCACGGGTGCTGCTACGGCCGGCGGTTAAGTTCAAACTTAATTCAAACAGGACTCCTTGCCTTTAACTAGCTTCAATAC
This sequence comes from Drosophila kanekoi, assembly GCA_037075305.1. Classification (NCBI taxonomy): domain Eukaryota; kingdom Metazoa; phylum Arthropoda; class Insecta; order Diptera; family Drosophilidae; genus Drosophila; species Drosophila kanekoi. Next base: position 183,940 of record JBAMCE010000005.1, on the reverse strand, counting down.
ATTCCCACCTTAACATTAACTGATTTTATTACTTATACAATGCTTATATACTATACAACGATTATACCCTATAACTATAATTATGAACTGAACTATAACGCCTCACATCGTTCCAGAAAGTTAATTATCATTTACCAATGAAGTAAAATCGTAGTTAGTAATTCTTTACGAATCCAAGTTATACTGGGGAGCCAACTGCTTTGCAGAAATGCTTCAAAATAGAAGTTAATATATTTTCAAAAAAAAAATAGGGATAGCGGACAGTTTAGCAATGCCCCTGTTATTTGTTACATCAGACTTTCCATCTTTTTTTGTATAGAGTAACAATATAAGATTCTTTCCAATGAAATGGAAACACAGAAATAGTCAACTAAGAATATTGACAGGCACAGGGGGAGAGGAATGGGAAGTAATAGGAGCAAATATAGAACTAGGGGAAGATATATTAAAAGGGTATGACATGTTATTAGGCCAATGAGAGGAGTAAGTTGATTGGAAAAATCTGTAAGATGCTAGCAGATTCAGTTATTGCTTGCCTTATCCAGAGCGGAACAGAGGATGCTAAATTTCAATATTTACGCTTTAAGTCTACAAAATTATAAAACCGTCTCGGATTTTGAATAAATTGACTTGCAGCGAGAATTCATAAAAATAAGTTTACCTTGGCCGTGGAGTATTTAGCCCAGACTTTTAAAATATTGAGCCGATATATTTTAGGTTTGATAGCCTGGGAGTAAATCAGGGTTGCTTAGAAGAAGCAGACGACGGGAATGAATCGGGAGAATTTTCATCTAGAAGGAAATTAAGGGTGTTATGCAAAAAGTTTAGAGCACTATTTATATTAACTGCGTCATATAAGAAAGGCCAATCAGTTTCATAAATAAGTTAACTAAGCAAGGAATAGTATCATTTGCGAAAAAACGGGCGTGTTTGTTGGTAATTAAAGAATAAGGATTATGATTACAATTGAGCATTTAAACTTCCAAAGTTGCATGTTATGCACCCTTATCTCAGGGAAACATAGAAGAAGAGACCTGGACACATTGGCTTTGAGGTAATCGATGTCAAATACAAGATAAGTATTCTATTCAAATGATTAGAAATAAAATTGATTTGCAACACCGATTTATTTGCGGTGTATAATGACCAAGAGATGATCACTAAATTAATATACCCCAACAAGATAAATAGGTTTATTATCACGGACATGTGAAAAAGCTTCTTTAATATGTTTTATGTAATCTTGAATATCAGAAAAAGGGATATGGTAGCTTTTTATACAATTAACGCGTCAAAGGAAAATAATTTTAGCTGAGACAATCTCAGCATCAGTAGGCGCAAAACAAAAATGTCCAGAACAGAGGCCTTAACGGCTATTAATACACTACCATCTCGAGAGCATCGAATTTTTCTGTGTACAGTAAAATGGATTTAAATATTTCTGACAGTTTAATTATATCCGAATCTAAGAAAGAGCTATTAACAGACTTTAAAATTTACAAATAAGGCCTCTAACATTCTGATAACGAATAGGTGCTAGGTCTGAAGACAAATTTAGTTTTTTGTGACAGGACCTTGTATTGCAGGGACCTGATGGGTGAAAGGAAAAGGCTGATTGCGATTTTCAGGCTTAAATACGTGAGCAGTAATGCAAGGAGGCCAAAATTTAGGATTACTAATGATGGCGAACGAATAATGAGAAACATTAATTTAGTAGGAAGGGTCTGAAGCAAATAAAATGCAACCGTTTCTGGTGCGCGTCACTTTTAAAATGTCGAAGCAGATCTTTTAATTTTACCATCGTTCTCATTTTTCTTATGCTAGTGCCAGAGCGAAAGTAAGAACATCAAATCTTTCGCTCTCTGAGCGAAGCCTTCGATGCTATAACCGTCATATTTACGGTGGGACACTTAAAGCTATATCACAGTAGAATCTTACATGCTAATTATTACTACAATTATCCCGTCCTGACGTTCAGTAATTCCTGATACTTTGACAGTTGGTTCCATTTGGTATGAAATGTAGGAAATGTACGTTAGAAAAATCGATACACACGCGGGCAGGTTTTTACATGAACTTCTACCCTTTTCCTTATATTGGGAAACCAATAGCCTTTTTTAATCAGATCAGTAACTTTGTCAAGTCCTACATGACCTATTTTGTCATGGTATTTTATGAAACATTTTCTTTTTTTAGATTCGGGAACACAAAATACTAGTCTATCATTCTTCTTTTTATATATCACACCATTGCGCATTTCATGGTGTTCACTTTCTCCTTTAAGCATTTCTTTGAGCTTTTTATTTTTTCATCTTTTCCTTGGCATACAATAAGATTTTCTTCGAATGTATTAGTTTTAATTATTAGGATATTGTTGGTGCGGCGAGAGATCATAATGGTAGCTCTGCAGTTCAAGATCCCATCTGGCAATACATGGATTCAATTTTTTTTATTAAGTGTTAGTGTGTTAATAAATTGCAGCCGGTTACTTTCTTAAATTTAAATCCTCGTACATAAACTCGAAATCTTTTGAGTGCGTTTATGATCGCTGGGGTCTCTAATTCGAAGCTATGGTACCTTGATTCCGTTCTGTTGCTCGTTTTTATAAATATAGAAAATAGGATGAAGTTTTCCAGTTTTTTGTTTTTTCTTCCTTTGTAACAGAATCGCCCCGTAGCCTAGAGAACTTGCATTGCAGTGTAATTCCGTTCAATCTCTAGGGTCATACATTGCTAAAATCGGTGCTTCTATAACTTATTTTTGGTGCATTGAAAGCATCTAGTTATAATTCTTTCAACTGAAACTTTTTGTCTTTCTTGAGTTAATCTCCTAAATGATGACCATAGGCCGATACAAAACGTCATGGACTTTTCTTGGTATGGGAAAAGATCGACTTGCTTCTAATCTAGGTTAATTAGCTATTATTCATTTTCCAGTGACAGTATTACCTAAATAATCCACTGAAGACTGCAAAAATGCACACTTAACGCTTCTAAGTTCTAGTTTGTTGTGTACGACACGTTTAAAAAAAATCTCTGAGAATCCCTCTGATCTAATAGATCATCTATCAGTGGAATCACTAACCATACAACATATAGACTGGACAACTGAGCATATTGATGGGGCCTGTTGTCGCTATAGCGGCTGGTCCAAAGTCGCCTTCGTTTTTGTTCGGGTTAGAGAGCGACCGCACGCTCTAACAGAGAGCGTGTTTATGAAATACATAAGACTTGTGTGAGGGAACGGCAAAGCTGCTCTTTTTTATTCGCTCACACTACAGGAAACTGCTTTGGCTTACTCTCAGTGCTCTTTCATATTGTCTATTTACCGTTTAAATGTCTGTGTGTGTATGTGCCCGACAAGCAAAAATACGCACAAATTTAATATTTCTCAATTGTCGGAGGCATGTCTTCCCTTTTAAAGGGGCGGGTAATATGAAATAATGAAAGGGTATGCCACGTCGATTCTACTTTACGATGAATTTTTGATAGTTTTTTATACCCTTCCAGAGAGTATTATAATATCGTCGTGAAATGTGTAACGCATAGAAGGAGATATCTCTGACCTTATAAGGTATACATATTCTTGATCAGCATCAACAGCTGAGTCGATCTAGCCATGCCCTTCTGTATGTTCGTCTGCGGAGTTTGTTTCCGGTAGTCGATAACTTACTCTGTTTCCAAGCAATCGGTAAAAATGTATATCGAAGTCCTGTTTTTTGAGCAAATTGGGAAAATACAAAGAGCTAGAGTCATCAAACTTGATATATTGCTTCTAGAATAGTATATATAAATGATGAGTCTTTTGTGTGCATTGATTAAGTGACATTTATTTGTTGCCCGTTTGGCAATTATGTTTTACAGTGACGGCTTGGTGCCGGATTACCGAAGTGTTGACCTTACGACGTATATTTCAGAATTGATTTTAGATTTTACATGTTTAAAATTCTTAAGAGCTAAATATAAAAAAAAAAAATATGACAATTTAAATTCATAATAACATGCAGCTAAGTCGTGGTTGGTAAGCCGACAAGGCATATGCGCGATAGCGGATACTGCATAACAGAGGTATCCGATTATCGCCATTGCCGGCTGCAGAGGGAATGCTGACATGACGTTTTCAATAGCTAGCAGTTAGTTATGATAATGGTGATCCAGGTGACTGACAGGTGGCTGGATTTGGCATGGCGCTCGCATGGAGCTCTCTGGTGCATGATATGGCCGTTGACAGTTGACAGAAGGTTATTCTCGAAGTGGTTGTGCATTTTCTCAATGCTTCAACTTGGCCATCGCATTCGGCGACGATTCGGCAAATATGCTTGTCTTTAGGAAACGTAATTATAAAAAAGATCATGTTTGTGGACTGCAGGACTTTTGCGGACGACACAGACATAAGGTCAGCAATGGGGGTATATGTGGGCTCCTCAAGCCAAACGGTAAGGGTCTAACGGCCAAAGGGTCTAAAATATTTGAGCTGACAATGTTTGTCTTGGAAAGGGTTATGGCGAGCATTGTGTTTTGCAACTCCATTAGCAGCATTCTATTCCTGGCTAAGAGTGTTTAATACAAGTACTCGGAATCAATTAGATTATTTTTTTAAGTTTTCAAAATTTGATTGACGGTAGAATTTAATTGGTTGATTTGATCCTGCACTCTAGAATTAATAACGACCTCTCTATAGTTCGCATCTTCTATATGTTCTGCATCCACATTAAGGAGCTTTTTTATGTGGGATTGTGGAAACATCTCGCAAAGCTTTGTTGTTTCATCGACCATTCGCTGATACTCCGATGCGTTTACCGAGTGTCTAACTTAGGCAACTTCTTCGCATACGAGGACTTGACCATCTACGATCGGAATGTACTGAGCATGACAGTAGTCAGTAACGAGCGCCGAGGTCATCGTGACGGAAAACAATACCAGAAGCCCAAAACTGTGGATTGAAAATATTTTTGCTTAAGAGAGAATATAAAACGACCACCGTCCAACTTAATTAACTAATATACCAAGTGGCTAAAAAGTTTATATTCCTAGTGTCTTAACGTGAGGGAGAATCTTATGTTTATAAAGTGGGATCTTTACTTAAGGTTGTCCTTGTGGACCACCCTCCCATTAATGAGAACCGTGGTTTCCAGGTCAGCTTCCGCAGCTCTCTCTTCGCGCAAAGGCGTGAGTTTATTTCCGAGCCTGCGAGTGGATTTTACCAAAACTTTCTCGCCGACATCGTTGGTTCTCACTCTGAATCTCCATTGGCACTACATCTGAATGAGACTTCACAACATCAACTGGTCTATTGTAAGTGACCGAGTGAATTGTCTTGTTGTATTCGCTTGTAGCCAACAAAATTACCTCAACAGTGTCGCTTATGCTTTTTGCGATCTTTAGACATCTTGCAAGTTCAAGAAGAGTGCTATGAAAACGCTCGACTTGCGCGTTGGAAACATGTAGGGGTGGTGCATTTGAAATGTTGACACCACAATTGTTCATTAGAAGCGAGCTGATCGTCTGGGAGTTTAAGGACGGCTTATTGTCGCAGTAGATCACTTTGGCTGCTGTGTAGAAATTCATGAGCTATAATATGGGTACTTTTAAATCTTCTATGGTTCGTGAATGAATTGGTTGAACTATAGCGAATAAAATACAATTTTTGTCTGTTGAGAAATAATCCACATGTAACATTTCTTCTGATTTTAAATTGTTTGGCGTAGAGTCGGCAGGAAGTAATGCGGTTTTAATTTCTCTTTATTTTTACAAATGAGCGTGTAGCGCCAGCTGCCTTTGGCGTTGGGAGCTCCCGACTTGTAATTTGCTGAGTAACTCAAAGTTACTTGAGAGCAAACCATGGTCACCGCAAGCCGTTGGACCTGCACATTTAGCATGCGTAATATTCTTACACAACCAGCAAGTAACAAAATGCGGCTGTGCAGAATCGCTTGCTTGAAAGTGCAAGGTTTTTTGCACCACGAAGTAATGACAAATAAGTTAAAAAAAAAAGTTTCGAATAAAATATATACAACTTTTAAACTGAGAACTCTCTCTTAAATCTTAACCGATACCATCGATATCATCATTCTTCCAATTGTAAAATATAACAGGTATACACACAAATAAAGCAAAAAATTCGTCGGCACAAGAGAAAAGGCAAATAAGCAAAAGCAGAAACCGCACCAGGTAGGGAAAAAAGTAAAAATAGTTAAATCAAATAATTGATTGGAAAATAGGCTTTCAACCCTGTGCTCAGCTGCAGTAATAGAAGCGGATCTATCTACGGTTCTTATTAAAGGGAGGGTGCTCCATAAGGGCAATCTAAAATAAACCCCTCACCTACAATTTTTAATTTTTTGCTCATTATAAAGCATTTATATAATTGACCGATTGGGACGTATATGGGCACATGGTGCCGCTGTCATCTGAACCCTAAAGGTGGAGTGGAACAGGCGATCGATAAACCGAGGACGACTTTCACTTTAACCTGGGAGGAGTTGACACGCGCAAGCCTGGATCTAATGACCAGGCTGTAAAGCCGGACGCCATGGCAACAGCTATCACGCGGAAGACAAGAAGCGCTAACTAGGCAGTTAGGTCGTTGTTGCCACTAGGTTGCCCACCAAATCTGACGCCGTATGAAACCGCAGAATGACCAACTTAAAAACGATAACAAGACGAGTCAGTGCTGCGCAGCTGTCTCTGCGGCGAGCCGGGGGCTGTGTTCCGGCCATGAGATATACTGAACTTACATTTCATCGATGAAAAGTTAAGGATCCCACCGGATGCCATCGGCTTGTCTTACCATCTTGCTATTAACGTATTTCCATATTTTTGTACCTATGAATCCAAGTACGGTAATTTCCATCGTTTTCTGACTCAGAACTTTCAGCGTATTTTTGTATTTCCGGTTTGTTATACCAATTGTTAAAGTACTTTATCAGTATTCATGGTGTATATTTAAATTTCTTAATTGTATTGTCTAGTAGATCGTCTACGACAATGTCTATCAATAATTGTGATGCTGGTGACTCCATGGGTAGCCAAAGGATAATTAAAGCGTTTGAAGCAGTGTTCCATCTTCAAATTTAAAAAAGCTTTTTATACCCTGTCCGTCCGTACGTATAAAGGCAAGGATCTTAGAACCTATAATAGCTAGAGACTTGATATTTGGAATGTAGATCCTCCTAGTGCCCGCGCAGTAGGAGTTTGTTTCCAAATAATCGATAAGAATCGATATCGATATCCTAGTTTTGAGCAAATCTCTTAGATTCTTCTTGAATAGTATATATATATATATATCAAGTATCTAATGGTGGTTTTGGCGACCTTTCCATTTTTACAATAGTTTAGTTAGCTGGCTCGAGGTCCGGTTTTGTTTTAATAAAACAATGAAAACAATTTTATTGATATTTTGTTTCCAATATATTTCGGTTGCGCATCGGCACATTACACGTCTGCGCTTTATGACGTTGAGATTTAAAGTATCTTTTATTTTATAGAGATCACCACCACTCCGTCCCACCACATAGCTACAAATCAAATAAATAAACCAATTTAATTCACAATTGTAATGTAATTGTCTTTTTGAGAATATACGAATATTCAAAAGCACAATAAAATCTACTGTTATATTAAAATTTTATCAAGATCGGTAAAGAAACACAAGTTATTAAAGAAAGCATGTTTTGGTTGACCATGTGCTAGCGGTAGCTAAGGCAAATTGCAAGAATTTGTGTATACTCACATCTACGCGGGTCTTTAGTGAATTATTTCAACAGCATTACAAGTGCGATTGTATTGTTTTCTGTGATGTGTGTATGTGCTGCTATTTTAATAGTCTCATTTTAAGGAATTGTTGGTTTGGTTTTTGAGTAGACACAATCGAAATTAGTGTGGTCTGTTACGAGTTCGAGTCCTATCGAGGAAACATTTTTTTTATCTTGTATTATTTTTATATATTTTTCTGCCAAATCAAACGTATTTGCACTTGGAGTTGCTAGAAAAGAGTGCGGGGTATCCCCTAGTCGGGCACTCCCGACCAGAGCCTTTTTAACAATTATCGAAAATTGTTTTGGAATCTTTTCTGGCTCTATTATTTCTGTCTATTTGCTGGCTTTTTATTTCTATAGCTTAGTCAGTGAGTTGAAAACAATGACACTTAATCAAACGAAACTTTTCTCTCATCATCACAAATAGTTGTGCTTTTTATTTTATTTTTTTAACCCCACCGAATTGTTGATATGTGTTTTGGGCTCGGCATTATGTTTATATATATCCTATATGTATCTGCGCAACGGCATGTTTTCAGGGGACTATATGGGCACAGTAAATTCCGCTCTTTGTAAAAACATTACACAAGGCTACCGTGCCATGTATAATGTTCATTATTTTTCTTTTGTAGTTTAACTGTTGCTAGACTTGTATGTATATAAATCTTCTCATATATTTATCTATTTATGCTTGTAGTCGTCAGAATCTATTGCCTCCGTTTGGTTTCCTGTGTCAGATGTTATGACTGAAAGTTGCTTTTTTGCGTATAAAAACCGTGTCTGACTACTGTATCTAATATTGCACGATCTAGTGTATATTCTGTGCGTATTGTCTTGCATTATTTCAGTAAGAGATTGAATTTGATATGTTCACAGTATTGCGCCCCATGCTTAACAGATTTTACTAGTTAATCTCAGTATGCAATAACCTCAAAGAGAGGAAAGTTCTTTTTGCCCATAACCATTACAAATTGCGGGACCTTTAAATGTTTACGAATTTATGATATTTTTCTATTTTTTGTTCTTTTAAAACTAAACCTAATTGCGGTTTACTTAAAAGCCCAAGCATTTTTGGCATCAAACAGCAGCTCAACGACCGAACCAGGCGTGTTTAAGCCTTTTAAATGCCTTTATCAATGTCAAGGCCCAGTACACCAATTTTGCGCTGCGGCCTGTTCGCTCCGGCTGATGAAGGACGAAAGTAGAATCAGATACACTGATGGCGTCCCCTAACTCGACCTTGGTGTGCCCTTGACAGGCGGCTTACCTTGGAGGTCCACGTTACAAGGGTGGGCGGCTTAGCTAAGACAAAGCTGGTCAAAAGGTCCTTACAGTCAAGGTCATCTGTTCAAGGCCTAACTGCTTCCAACGCTGAAATTACGTATAGTGTTGTATATTGGGGCAGTGTGTGTGATACCTTACTCAGCGTCTGAAACGTAGACATCCGAAGGAACTGTGAGTCTTTGTTCGTGCGATGTTGTCCGCTTTGAATTCGTTTGTGTTGGAAGCGCTGTTGTTGGTGGTGTTGCCTACTCTATCATTTCGGGTGGATCTACTCGCTGATTTAAGGATTTATCTCTCCTACTCTCTCTCTCTTTACTTAACAATAGATCAAATTCACCAGACTAAAGCATGTGGTTGATGTTTTGACGTACATTAAGGGCTTTCCATCGCGAATTGCATAATGTGCGTTAATCACCTTTATCACCGCACTCATTTTCATCTGCTCTTAGATGCAATGCCCCCGAGATGGGACCATAAATTGTAAACATTACCAGTCCGGAAACGCGGTACATGTCCCTATGAAATCGCCTTTGGCCTCATTTGTCAATAAATTTTTATCATCGAACTGTTATTTTTACTTTTCTGTCATATATAAAAATTGTAAAAACCACATTCTTTTCTCCCCATTTAGCTGTCACACTCATCTTAGAATGCATTTTCGATTTATATCAAGTATTTTATTGGAGTCATTGAGAAAAACGAAATGGTCAACAACGGAAGGATTTCCAATCCAGTTAATGTAAGTAATTTTAACTTAAATTTTATAAGGAATGTGATTAACATTTAAGTTTCGTCCGATCGATTTCAAACCTGATTTCAAAAGCCGTAAATAAGAACTCTGCGATTTGGTTTTCCCTCCACAAATTTTCACACGTGTTTCTTGGATTAAAAATGGCTCAAAGTTCAGCTTAGCAAAATCCGAACGAATAATGTAAGTTCAAGTTCAAGATAGCACGCATAAAGTCAAATTTTTATTGGGCGGAAAAAAATGTGTACAATTATTAGAAAAAACTTAGAACGGGGCAAGTTATTGATCACTTGGAATAAAAATAAGTAAGAGGTTTTAGTCGGAAGTTCCCGACTAGGGAATACCCTGAACTCTCTTATTTCAACAGCAAGTGCAGCTCGCGCTGCGCGCTCGTTTGTAGTAACAATAATAATAATAGATAAATTTAAAAAAAAGGTCCAACTCGCAACTAACCGCATTACTTGCCGCCGTCTCTACTGAACAGCCACAACAGCCAGAAAGAAAAAAAAATAGTTCCCTCGGTAAGGCTCGAACTCGCGACAGTCATATTGAGAGAAAAAAGAATTAAAATAGCAGCATAGAAATCAGTACAATCCCAATTGCAATGCTATTGATAGAATTCGAAGCAGACGCGCATGAATGTGTGGGTGTACATGTAAATTCTTGCAGTATGCACTAGCTACCGCGATAACATGTTTCTTAACGGATCTTAATGAAAGGTGGCGAAAGGTATTAAATTAAAGATACTATATATGTACTATTCTACTACATGCCAATTGAAGCCACACTTGTAAGGCTGTTGTTCTTTTTGGGAACATATGGATATTCTATGGCCCAGTAGGAACTACTCAAGATAATTTCATCAAGATCGGTTAAGAGACACAGAAGCTATTCAATCAAACATTGGCAGGCATAAAAGGCAAGGATTTAGTTTACAAATATTTCTGATATATATTTATAATTAGATTCAATTGCGGTTCTCCTTATTTTATAAATATAACTATAATTTTGATTGTTATGTATGCTGTATATTTTGCTATATTAGTTTAGTTATTTTTCGATGATCTCATTTCTACTATCTCATTTTTACTATGGGCTATAAGGTATGGCGCGATTACAAGAAATCCGCTCGGTTGTTGGCAGCTACGATTATGACATTAATAGTGAAAACAAATTTTTTTATTTATTTGTTTTATAACATTTGTATAAATTTAAGGAAACGATTGTTAGGAATTGCTATATACTACCTGATTGTCTGGATTGGTATGTTCGTTTTTATTAAATAATTTACAATGTTCTCAAAAACAATTATTATATACCGTGGCTTCGGAGGCGCGACAGCAGTATGGCAAAATGGTAACTCAGTACCTCGTGTGGTTCTTCAGCGGTCACTTATCAGGTGCAGGATTATATTTTTTAAGCTGCGCATAGGTCAGTCTTTCTATTGCAGGCAGTACATATGTCGCAACCCACCGGATCGTACCCCTAAGCCATATAGCTACCATCGGTTGAAAGTAGGTGCTTATATGAAAAACTTGTCTGTTTATCAAGATATCACGGCCAAACTTGGCAAGATCCACGGGTCACGATCGGTCAAAAAATAGGTTCTAGTATAATAAACTTTTTTGTTTATCATGGTATCTTGACCCTGACCTAACTCGTCATTTATGAATTTTCTAACCTTCCTATATATATGTAAAATCTTGTCAAAAACGAAATACAATATATAGCCATTGGAATGATCAGTTGAAAATTAAGTTTGTTTTTGAACCATTTTTTTTTTGTATAAGCTATTCCAACCAAACCCAGCACTTATATTTGAGACTAAGCTTATCAAAATCTTTCTTATATATTTAATAGAAGTATAGGAAATAGAGGTTGTAATGCAAATGTACAAAAGTATTAAATCTTCGATGTTCCGAAGATATTTGTACTTTTTATACCCTGAACAAATTGAAATTGGGTAAGAAGGGTATATTGTATTTGTATATAAAAGGCAGAAGGAACTATCTCCGAACGCGTAAAGTATATATATTCTTGATCAGCACAAATAGCCGAGTCGATCTAGCCATGTCCGTCTGTCTTTCTGTCTGTTCGTCTGTCCGTCCGTATGTGTAAACACTAGGATATCAGAACCTATAAGAGCTAGAGACTTGAAATTTTAGCAATAACGTGTAGGTCCTCGTAGTGCCTGCGCAGCTGGCAGCTGGTAGGCTGTTACCGATAATCGACATCCTGTTTATTGACCAAATTGGGTAAATATTATCAACTAGAGTCCTCAAACTTGATATGTTTATTCTAGAATAGTATATAAATATCAAGTATCTTTCATTTAATACCTATCGCCACCTTCCCGATACTACCTCATAGCTATAAATCAAGTTTATAACCCAATACTGCCCACCAATTTAAGCCACTTCTTTAATGCAATATACTTTTTGAGAACATACAAATATTCTATGGTACAATAAGATATACTGTAGAAAATTTCATTAAGACCGGTTAAAATAAACCCAAAGGTAATGTGTTTTACTGCGCAATTGGTTGAGGCAGCTAGCGCTAATTTCAAGAATTTCTGTATACATGTACACACACATTCATGCCATCTGCTTCGAATCCTAACAACAGCATTGTTGCAATTGCTATTGTTTGGCAAGTGGTGCGGTCTGTCGCGAGTTCAAGTTCCCCTGCCTGGAAAATAATTTTTTTTGTTCGGCTGGTGTGGCGGCTGAGTAGAGTCGGCAGCAAGTAATGCGGTCTGCTGCGAGTACGAACCCTGCCAAAAGGCGGTTAATTAATATTTATTACTGCAGCCGAGCGCGTAGGGTTCAGGGTATTTCCTAGTCGGCTAGAACCTTTTCCTTGTTTTTTTTTATTTTATGTTAATTACTTATATTTCTTGTAGTAACTTACGCATTCAGATATACAAAGTCACAACATCTTGGCTTTCTACTTTTGCTGAAGGAAGCGGATGCGATTTAATAGCAGAATATTTTGTTAAAGATCTGTTGGAAGATGTTATAATACGTCGAACAGATATATATTTGCTGGTAACTATTGAGATATTTTATTTGGTTTTTGTTATTTAAAAACTTTTTACATTGTAGTCCATTGTTGAACAAAAAAATGTATCTAAACGAAAATGTGAAAAGAACAATCGCGCAATATTGGAGCCATATTTTCAAAGCGGATCTATTATGAATAAAAACAAAGGTGCTCTTTGTAAGCAAGCCCTTCAATGCATTCAAAAAATTCTTGAGGCAGTTGGTTTTCTATTAAAGCCGCAACTTCTAAAGGTAAGCAGCACATCCGAGTTATGTTTTTGTTTTTGCTTGCAGTTAATAAACGTTAGATAAAGTAATTAAGAAATAATTCTAAACTGGCGGGTATTACCCGTCCTTGCATTGCCAAATTATATGTCCTTTTTCCCCAATTTCCGCCCGTACTATTCACTTCTATTTAATAGTCGAATAAGGAACCATTAGTTGGAATCGGCGTTTTCCGTCTATGCTAGTTTGTAGTGAGAATCTTGAAGCCGGAAAACAAGCTTTCGTTCATTAGGCCTTTGATCAGCATTTTGCATCCAAGATCGGTGGATATCGCGCAAAGCGTATCAAATAAATCTTAACAAATATTTCTGAAATGAATTTAAAGCGGATCGTCACTCTGATAAAAGTTGCTAACAAAGAATAACAGGATACCAGATCTGGGAATAAACAAAATTTAAAAAAATAAGATTATAAGCAAAAAAGTTTCAAAATTTCCGCCCAACTAACATATTTTCGGGTGGAATTCCCAAAATCGATGAAGCACGTACTCATTTAGTTTTTATATAGTGGTCTCTAAATTAGTTTGAGATCGATCGGACGAAACTATAAAGTGCGCTCTTAAACCTTTCACCCGCATTTAACAACTTTCCGAAAAGTGTAAACACGTTTAAAACTATTGTTCACAAATATCTTTGAAAATGATTTTGAAGTTGATCGGATAGTTAAAAAATGTCATACACTTCCGCCAATTTACCACAACTACGGATGGAATTTGCAGAATTGTCGAAACACTTATTCAATAACTTCTTAAGTAGGGCTTTGAAAGACAATTAAAGGCCGATCGGACGAAACTTTTAAATCGTTGACCCGAGTTTTCCTTTGAGGCCTGATGCCCGAATATTGAATATTTTTGGGGGTTGCTCAAATTTTGTATTTCATTATACATTTTCTGGTCCTTATTTATATTATTTTTCATTCCCAAGCCTCACTTTATTGAGCCCAAATAGCTAGTTTACTTTATTTATTTATTAAATATTTTCTCGACATTTTTTTTTGGTTCTGGGCTCGTCTGTCTATCGTGTTGTCCGTTTCGTGGTCCCAAACCCTGTCATTCTTTGCGTTTGTGCAAACCCGGCAAGATGGGCAACCGCTGAGCATGTCTGCATGTGGCAGTACGCGGGGTTGGTCGCTGGGCATTCGTCTTTATGAGACCGTGCGCTTAACATGTGGTCTATCTGAACGATGGTAGAAGAATACTCTCTTTCTCTCCACTTAGGTCTCCAGTTTTTTGTAATGGTCAGAAAAAAGGTTTTTCATTCTTTAACCAAACTTGATTTCATACATAACTTTTTGCTCAATCGGGCATTGCATGATCACATAATATTTGTTAAATATATCTGATAACTCGTGCTGTAAACGTTCTCCAATTTTTAAATTAAATTTAAACTTTCTGTTTAATTTACTTTAATCTCTTTTTCTTTTTTTTTTTTCTGGCATGACTATTTCTTTAAATTTAAGCCATATTTCTTATCTTCAGATTTACAGTTTTCCCTCATAATCCTCCTGTCCCTCTCTGATATAAAGCAATTCCGACCAAATATCCCATAGATTTATTCTTCACCACCTTAATTTTAACAAATTTTTTATTATTTCCCTTAATTTGAAATTCGTATCCATTTGAACCGTAATACTTTATTTTATTTAAATTTGTTTTTAGGTTATCCATTTTTAAAGATTCCCATGGGATTTCCTGTATATATGAGGCATTTATTGTGTTTTAAAAATATACTTTATGTTAACTGCTTAGGCGTGGTTGGATTAAATCTTGTTTGTAATCAACGGCGTGGAAAAACAAACATTTTTCATTAATCTCTTACTATTACGTTAGATAAAGTACCCCCCGATTATTTTTGAACTGAAGACACAAAATAATTTGCAAGCACAATCGACAGTCTCGCTATCCATACACAACCCTAAACAATAAGAGTTGAGAACGATATTATCGTGCAAAAGAAATCAACTAAAACTAAAATGTATTTTTAAAATAAATAAACATTTAAAAATATGATTTTTTTATTTACAGGTTATGTTTAACAATATATTGGAAATTAGTGTTCAAATATTTGAGAATAGTATGACAATACAAAATCCTTACAAGGAGTGGGACTGCCGCCTTGAGCTATACAAGACATTATTTACATGTTTCAAATTGAGGAACATTCCCTGCTATCTTCCGACGGACATAATTTTGTACGTTCTTCAAGAATCTTTAAAAAAGGATCCAAGCTCTGATTTACGCGTTAACTATAAATCTTTGATCGCTTCAGTTGAAAAAACAGTACACCCTCAGAGAGAAAACATAAATTTGAAGGTGGATACACAAGAAAGTACACAACAAAATCCGAAATTTATTTATGATAATCTAATAAACACTCAACAAATGAAGAACAATTATGCAAATATACAAATAAATAAATCAGAAAATTATCTTACGTCCCTTCAGATTCAACATAAAAGAGGAGAAACTACTGACAATATGCATGGTGAAAATGAAAACAATATGAATAATGCAGCACTCAATGACATTTTACCAACTGCCCATGAAAACGGTAAAAAATTAGAAGTGTGCTCAAAATTGTTTGCAGACGATTTTGATCAGTACATTAAAGCTGACCGGATTGCAAATGATGTGAAGCTCAATAAATTCCATGATGATGATGATTTTATTGCTGAGTTAAAGAAAGCTTTTGTTGATGAATTTAAATAAAAAGAAAAATATGAAGCACATTTCAATTTAAGTATATATGCACAAATATTGCACTGGGTTTTCTTGGTGAAAAGGGAGTGTACATTAATAATTTACTGCGCGTTAGCGGTAGTTTTATTGACTGTTGACTGATAGCGAACAACAAAATGTTGAACTGGTTAGGTGACGAGATATTTATTGCACCTCACATACGTGCACTGGTAGAAGCAAAAATTGAGTTTAATACTATAAACAATATATTCTTACAGCCAGAGTCGGCGGAGCCGACTTCGTGTCCAAGAAGGTGCTGAGCTTGCGCCTCGTGTGGGGTGTAATATTAACGAAAGCTCCAACACAGGTGTCTACCCATGTGCACTACATGGGCATCCTCGGCCGAGCTAAATGTTGCCATTATTCCCGCCTTTTGCGTATGCGTTGCTAGATTAAGATTGGGCTGCTGATGCAACAAAAATTATTTATGCCACCGCTTGTGGTCCGTTAAATCAAGAAGCAGCGTCGTCTTTGGTCTGCTGGATGACATGCAGATTCCAGTGTAGAAGAGGGAGTCCCAAGACTAGATTGTGTGTGGTAATGTTCAGCAATGACGTATTTGCTCCTGATGAACTTACTGCGATTTACCAACAATGTGAGGTCGAATTTGTGACAAGAAAAGTGTTCGCAACATCTACCTCAGGACCATTGTCGACGTTTATCACGTCCGGGTGATTGATGATTATTAGCATGTCTAGGGCAATCTTAATTGGGTCCAGGAGGCTGGGTGAAGATTTGCTGTGGGCGACGCTACCTGTATGTAAGCAACAAGCTTGGGTGTCGCGTGTCGTTAATTCGGAGAACGTCGAATAAGACGTTGACGCAATTTGTGACTAGGGTATTCCCTCCATCACATTCCGTTATGATGCTGTCTGAGATTTGCAAGGCTGTGTGACTATGAATATTTGGATTTGCTTATATATAAACTTAAGTTAAGGGTATGAAACAGTATAATCTTAAAATTAGATTTATTTATTTATTTTATTATTGGTCGACAAAACGAGTGTCTTCCTCATTATTCAGTATATTATACATACAGTAGATAATGGACTTATATGCTAAAAGCCTAGTTAGAAAACACAGTTTTCTAAATAGCATCACCGACCGATGGAGGTGTTTTATTTGGCAGCCCGGCCAGCTGTGCCCCTTTTCACAGCTAAATTTGTCAGTGACGCTATAAGAGCCTACATCAAAGCTGAAGGGTGTAAGTAGGAAAAAAGTGTTCTTATGTAAAATTAAAAATAATCTTAGTTTGCTATGTTAATTAATAAAATACAATAAATAGGAAAAAATAAAGTAAGTAGATTGTTAATAAAGTAAAGACATGTAAGCTAGATAGATATATAGAGTGTTAAGTAGATAGGATAGAGAGAAAAGTAATGGGAAATCACCGACCCGGTGGGGGAAAATTTACAGCCTGTCCGACAAGCTATGCCCCTGCTCATAGCTGGGAATGGTCGGTGACTTCCCGAAGGTATCCTGAAAGCAACGATTTTATTAGGGGTAGAGAAAACGTGATGTAAACTATTATAATTTTTACATAGCACGCGAAAACGATTGTGCATAGCGTAGTCTGTTGTGCACGTAGACAGGAATAAGGGGCGGTAATTTCTGGTTGGTCTAGACGGAACAGATAATTGAAGACGCCCTAGCAGAAAAGGAGAATCTATATCGCCAATAATCAACTTATGTAGAAGGACAACACCGAGAATTGTCCTTCGGTTGGTTAACGACGGAAGGTTAAGAAGAAGCAGCCTGCTGGAGTAGGATGGCAACCGAAGATTAGGGTCCCAATTTAAACCTCGTAAGGCAAAAAACCGAAATTGCTTCTGAACAGATTCAATACGATCCTGGCTATTGTTATACTGCGGAGACCAGATGCAAGAGCAGTATTCAAGGATAGGGCGAACAAGAGAGATGTACAGAAGTTTAGTTATAAAAGGATCGTTAAACTCTTTAGACCATCGTTTAATGAATCCAAGTACACCTTTTGCTTCATTCACGATGGTATCTATGTGAATATTGAAACAGAGTTTAGAATCAAAAAGAACGCCTAGATCCTTAACTGTTAGTATACGTTGCAAAGGGGTATTGTCGATTGTATAACTGACAAGATAAGGTGTAGTACGATTAAATGTCATAAACATACACTTTGAACAATTCAGATGCAATTGATTGGTCGAACACCAAAGTTGCATCGCGTTCAAATCGTCTTGTAGAAGAGAATGGTGTAGGGGATTGGTGTATGATAGAATAAGTTTCACATCATCCGCATACATGAGTACACGGGCATGTGATATAACAGAAGGGAGATCATTTATAAAAAGAGTAAAGAGTAAAGGTCGAAGATAACTACCTTGAGGAACACCAGAAGTAACGTGAACTTGTTTAGAGGTAGTCAGCCTCAGCATTACTCGTTGGTCAAGTTTAAAAAGTAAAGTGTCATGGTGCACAGAGTCAAACGCCTTACTGAAGTCAGTATAAATGACATCAGCTTGCATTTTCGAAAGAAAAGCATAATTTACCAAGGAAGTAAACTCAAGCAGATTGGTCGTAGTTGACCGATTCTTTACGAATCCATG
The DNA here is from genome assembly GCA_037075305.1 of Drosophila kanekoi. NCBI lineage: Eukaryota > Metazoa > Arthropoda > Insecta > Diptera > Drosophilidae > Drosophila > Drosophila kanekoi. The sequence goes on along the minus strand of JBAMCE010000005.1, from coordinate 165,504 downwards.
TTGAACAGGGGAAACAACTGATTTGCAGAAATGCTGCAAATTCGAAGTGATTATTTTTTCAAATAATTTAGGAATAGCGGACAGTTTTGCAATGCCCCTGTAATTTTGTATATCAGACTTTCCACCTTTCTTGTGGAGAGGAATGATATAAGATTCTTTCCAAAGAGATGGAAAGACAGAAGATTCAAGAGTTAGATTAAAAAGCTTTTGCAATGGATACAGAAGGGAAGAACTGCACTCCTTAAGTAGACAACTAGGAATATTGTCAGGCCAAGGAGAGTAAGAAGATTTTAAAGAGTTTATAGCTAAAAGGAGAGATGAGTGTGAAATAATAGGAGGAGGTATAGAACTAGAGGAAGAAATAGTATAAGGGTAAGAATTATTATTAGGACAGACAGAGGAGTTAGTTGATTGGAAAAAATTAGCAAAGAGGTTAGCAGAATCAGAGTCATTACTAGCTTTATCCATCCCGAAAGAAAAAGAAGTGGGCAAACTTGAAGATTTACGCTTCAAGTTTACAAAATTATAAAACTGTCTCGGATTTTGGGCAAATTGCCTTTTACAACGAGTAAGATAATTCTCATAGCATTGAGAATTCAGAAGAAAGAAGTTCGACTTGACTATGGAATATCTAGCCAAGTCTGTACACGAACCAGACTTTTTAAACTTTTTAAAATATTTAGATTTTAAGTTTTTAAGCTGTGACAATCTGGGAGTAAACCAGGGTGGTTTTGAAAGAGTAGTCGAAGGAATTGACTTGGGAATACTCACATCTAAGAGGGAGTTAAGGGTGCTATAAAAAAAGCAATAGCAGTATTCATATCAACCGAGTCATATAAGAAAGACCAATCGGTTGCATAAATAAGCTGATTTAGCAATGAATAATTCCCTTTGCGAAAGCAGCGGCGGGGTTTATTGGCTGATGAGCACGAAATGAGACGATTACAATTGAACATTGTAATCTCTAAAGTAGGATGATATACATCCTCAGGAAGAGATAAAGGGGCGGACCTAGACACATTAGAAATAAGGTAGTCGTTAGCAAATACAAGGTCAAGTGTTCTATTCAAATGATTAGGAATTTAATTGATTTAAAACAACGAAAGATCAAGCATGCAGTCTATAAAATCATGCTGTGCTGAGGGCATCAAATAATTTTCGACAGCGAGTAATGACCAAGAGATGTTCGGCAAATTAAAATCACCCAACACCATAAATAGGTCATTATCACGCACGTGTGAAGAAACTTCTTTAATACAAGTAATATGTTTCATATAAACTTGAATATCAGAAGAAGGAGGGACATAAGAGCATGTAATATAGATATTCCGTGTAGGAAAAGACACCTTAACTGATACAATCTCATCGTCAGTAGGCGTACTAAAACAAAAAAGTTCTGACTGGAGAGTGGCTTTAACGGCAATTAACACCCCACCACCTCGAGTAGGCCGATCATTTCTATGCAAAATAAAACTATTCGAAAATATCTCAAAATCGGATATGGTTGAATTTAACCATGTTTCTGAAAAGGCTATTATATCCGAGTCGAAGGAAGTACTGGCCATGAAAAGATTTTTAAGCTTTGAAATAAGACCTCTGACATTCTGATAATGAATACAGATTTGGTCAGAAGTTGAAATTAGTTTTTTGGGGCAGAAATAGTACCCTGTATTGAAGGGACTGGAAGGGTGACAGGCTGGTTTCTCCTTTTTGGCTTGAACTCGTGAACAATCATGTGTGGAGGCCAAAATTTGGGATCACAAATGATTGGGAACATATCATGTGAAACATTTATTTTGAATGATGATATTTCACGAGGGGTGGAGAAATTAAATTTGGTTATTGACACGCTGGCAGAAGATTTGCTAGCAATATAGGCAGCCAATGACTCAGAAGTGGTGTCCGACGAAAGTCGAGACACAAAAACTTGCCTACGAGGGGCAACAACCGTTAAAGTAGGTGCTGATGGGGCTGCGGGTAATACAGGAGTTGGAGGAGCTAAAGAGGCGCCATTATTGTGTTTAACAATCTAGGCAAGACTACGCGCAGGTCTATCTTTGCGGCCAGGAGCTGACGGGACTGAGGCTGTTTGGATAACTGGGACAGTATCAGGTACGGGATCTACTGTAACTACTATAGGGGATGAAACGGGGGTAATTGGGCAGTCGCTTGGAGAAGGCGATAAAGACAACATTGGAGATAAATCCAAGTTGCTAGGTTGGGACATGAAAGGCGTAGGTGTCTGAACAGACGTAGAGGGCAATTGCAAAAGATGAGGCTCCAACCGGCGATTGATTGGAGACTCGAATTTATATTTGGCAAGCAACTCAAAACTGGAGTCAAAATTACTCGCCAGCTGCTTAGCAACATTATTCAATTTTAAGAATTGATTTCTCACAGAATTATACATTCTGGAGAAATCAATTTGCTTGTCGATGCAATCTGGGCACGACCAACGCAAGCCACCGCAGCCCTTCTTGGCAACTGCAGTGATGTTGTCGCAATCACGCCTGAGACCTGCACATTTAGCATGCATCATACTCTCACACAGCCAGCAATTAACAAATTGCGGCTGTGCAGAATCATCAGCCTGCTTGAACGTGCAAGGTTTCTTACAGCACGACATAATTTCTATCAACGTTAAGAGAATAAGCAGAGGTTGCGAGAGCGCGAGCAAAACGAAAACGGTGCACAAAAATAGAGCAAGTAAACACTCAAAAAACAATTATCTTACACAAACAAAGTGTTTGGAAAGAACAGCAATAGCAAAAATTTTCGAGAGAGCGATACACAAGCAGAAATATGCAGCAGCGAACACACGCACATACAAGTGTATGAACAGGGGAGCACCAAAGCAAAAGAATCAAAAACAGGCAATAACAACAACACGGAACTGACGCCGCGTTTTATAAATGCAATAATTAACAGACTTACGCTGCACAACAGATAGCACTTTGCACAATTTATAAGAGCTTTTTAAATAATGCACCATAAATGCAAAATTTAGAAATAAAAAGCAGGTTTGAAGCGCAAAAATATATTAAAAATCTTGGAGCACAAGTAAAACACGTCAATCACTCTCAACTGAGAACTTTCTCTTGATACTTCAATAAAGCTAACTACAGGGATATCTGCGCTTTTATTTAAAAAATACTTCGATTCAGCGTGGTCTAAGATGGCTGAAAACCTCTTATGCTACACCTGTCACTTTTTTTTAAATTTCTTTGGAATCCCTCATACGTGCGTCGTACAAAGTCTTGAAGATTATGTCAATTTCCCTAACATGGCATTCTTTATTTACTGAGAATATTATTACGTCATCCCCCAGGACATTGTGATATGCGCACATTCAGAGTACAGAGTGTACTCAATATAAATCAAACTGTCACACTGTAACACTTCGTTGCAGTGTTTACATAAAGAAATACTAAGCACATTTCAAGTACATACATAAGTAATTTGACCACACATATATGTGTCTATTCAACAACGCAGCGTCATCGCTTCCTACGCAAGCCGGCTGCGCACTACAGTACATAATTGCACATAAACATACTCTCATATTTATAAGTATATAAACACTAACCATACAACATACAGACTGGATAACTGAGCATTTAGATGGGGCCTGTTGTTTTAGTAGCGGCTGGTCCAAAGTCGCCTTCGTTTTTGTTCGGGTTCGAGAGCGGCCGCACGCTCTAACAGAGAGCGTGTTTACGAAATACATAAGACTTGCGTGAGGGAACGGCAAAGCTGCTCTTTTTTATTTCCTTTATTCGCTCACACTACAGGAAACTGCTTTGGCTTACTGTCAGTGCTCTTTCATATTGTCTATTTACCGCTTAGATGTCTGTGTGTATGTGTCCGACAAGCAAAAATACGCACAAATTTAAGATTTCTCAAATGTCGGAGGCATTTTTTCCATTTTTTCTTGAATTTTAGCTCGATATCGTTGGTAAGGGTACCTAAGCGTTGGCATGTGTGCATTTACGATTTTGCATCTTGCATATTTTGTATATGAATAGAAGCATTTATGCGCTTGTGTGCCTGTTGGTTTCCAGCCTGCCTGTCCCTGTCGCAAACTCGTCAAGATTTTTGGATTTTTGATATTCGGCTTGTACACACAGCCACACAAACACAAATGTGTGTGAATGGGCAGATCATGGGCGCAATAGAAAATTTCATAATTAATAAAATAATTTAAGTGATCAGTCACTTGACCTACTTATGCAAGTACAGGTGCTTGCCAAAAGTTGACCCTTTCGGCCTAACAGACTGCTGCAGCTAATAAGGGGTCAACATTCGTTCATCAATGCAAGCCCGAAATCATAAAAAAGAAGGGCGCGCGTCAGACGCGTGCCAATCTTAAAATTGTATTGCGCCAATTATCTGCCCTTTCACACACATTTGTGTGTGTGTGTCTGTGTGTACAAGCCGAATATCAAAAATGCAAAAATCTTGACAAGTTTGCGACAGCGACAGGCGGTCCAGTCTATATGTTGTATGGTTAGTGGTAGTACCTAAGTAAAACATTGTGATAATTCACTGACCAAGATTAACCGAATTAAGTTCTTAGCGGATCAGAAGCTATGCCCTTACCTTAAGTTTAAATTCTCACAAACAAGTTAAAGCACCCTCAAAGTGCAACTTGGAAACTATTAACCTCTGCTAGGCTCTATACTAAAACCATATATTTGGCAAAGAATTAAATAAAGAAAAACTTGTAAGCCGATCGTATATACAACTAACACGACTTTTTACTTTATACCGAACGAATATCTAATTGACAATCCAAATTTTCTTATGCTAGCAATACAAATTTTGCAAAGGCATAGGGAATTCATAGCAGTATATGAATTCGAATACGAATCTGTTCAAACATAAGACACAACACTAGCCCACTCTTTTCAAGCTCTAAAATAGAGAGGCGAATAGTCCTGTTTACCATACCATACGTAACAATAAAAACCATTGTTGACGAACATCCCATTCTAGGACCAACAACTATTCTTTTAGTACGCCTGCACAGGAAGTAACTAACAAAAAATTTTAACAAAAGAAAAAAAGAGAGTCCTATATATAAAAAAATTGGTTAAAAACATTCAAAGGCAGATGATAACACTGCCAATGTAGTAAACGTGGTAGAAGTTGTAGACACCACACCCCATGTGCAGTTAACAAATATACTGCTAACAATACTCATAGTAGATATATATTCTCCATAAAAAATCACTGAGAAAGTGTTATATGAGTCGGGCTTACGACTTAGACAAGGTTTAAGCCGCTGCTTAAATAAACATACTTAGGTGGGGAAGCTCCACATGGAATGGCACCAAATAGTCGACAAAATAAAGCCGCAAAGAGAAAAATAAAAGCACACCAGTTTTGAGACCCACCATAATCAGACTTACTGCGATCCTTGTATATGAATACAATTAAATCAGGAGTTTAGTTAACGAATGGAAAAATAAATTGATAAGTTTACACACACAGAGTCCAAACTTCAGACGTTTTACAACGTCTAAGGGATTGTCTGGTAAACTTAAATGAAAAGTATTATCTCAAGCTTTACTTTCCATCTTCACTAGTCACACCGGTAATGTTCGATCAGTCACTCTTGACTGGTAAACTTAAATGAAAAGTATTATCTCAAGCTTTACTTTCCATCTTCACTAGGCACACCGGTAATGTTCGATCAGTCACTCTTGACAAAATCATTGGAAGCCGACCAAGTAGAAGAAATCAAATGAGAAAACATGGCTCAAACAATTGAGTATGAATATACTTGATTTCCTAAAAGGCGCGCATGAAACATTTGACAAATTAGACCAGTAGACTTAATTTCAGCAATATAACAAAATCTCCAACAAAAAAATAAGATAACCAACCAACGAGTCCAAGAAATAAAAACTTTGACGAAGTCCCTCGAAGGAGCCTGTATTGGTGATGGTTTATCACCAGATCTAGCCACTAAGTACATCACAACGCTGGCTGTCAAGGTAATGACTAAGAACTGTTCCATCGATAAGGTAAAACTTATCATGCAGGCGGGCACATTCAGTAACATGAATGATGCTATATCTAAGTTTGTCAATAGTTGCACAGAGTCAACAGGACATTCGAACCCTGTCCTGTTCTATCAGCAGCAACATAACTGGGGTAACCGTGGAAGAGGTAATAACCACAGTAATGGTTACCGAAAATGCAATAACAATAACAAAGAACAGGAAGGTACATTAAATTCTGTTGAACTTGCCTATGTCGAAATTGGGTCAGACAACTACATTCTCTGTCATAATTTGCATATCGTGCACGATAAATTTCGAATACCATGTGATGCGATTATCGGCATGGACTTCCTCACGAAATATAAATGTCTGTTCGATTTACAAGAACCACAAAATTGGATAATATTAGACCAACAAATATTTAATCGCATATCCATATACCAATCACGCATGAATGTGGAACCAATTCCACTTTACTACTAGCCCGATCTCAAGCAGTTAGACATATTAAAATAAAATCAATTGATTAACAAGTTTTCATACCCCCTCAAGAAATAAAAAATGGTACACTTATTGGAGAGTGTATTACAGATTCAAACAACACATACGACACCAGAAATAGTAATAAAATAGTAGACTTTGAAAATATTTCCTGTGAACCTCTCAGTAAATACAATAATCTACACCCACCTAATGTAGAAAGACAAAATCAAGTATTAAAAAAATTAAATAAAAATTTTCCCCAACAATTTTCTAAACTATTAAATAAAGTTTGCACCGAATATAGTGATATTTTCGGACTAGAATCATAAACAATCTCTGCAAACAGCTTTTATAAACAAAAATATAAATTAAAAGACGAGGAGCCTGTAATTTAAAAAAAAATATAGAATTCCACATACACATAAAGAAGAAATGAAATCTCAGTTAGATAAATCAATATGAGAAAAAATCGTTGAACCATCCGTAGCCCACTCTGGCTGATACTGTAATAATTTGGACGTTATGGTCACCAAGTGGTATGTTGGACATCAAATAAATAATCTTGCATAACACTGCTCACTTCAATCAAATGTCTTTATTAATTGAACTTTAATAATGCCAAGCATGCTGACTCGTCACTTCTACTGCCCATTGCATACTTGCGCGATCATATTACACTTGAATTGTGCTTGGGACATTGACTTATGTAAACATTGCAGCTAAGTGCTACAATGCGTTTTAATTTAAATGACACTGGATACAGTGTGTATTCGATATGTATGTTTATTACAGTATACTACATACGTGCACTGGTGGAAGTAAAAATTGAGTTTAATACTATAGACAATAGAGTCTTACAGCCAGAGTCGGCGGAGCCGACTTCGTGTCCAAGAAGGTGCTGAGCTTGCGCCTCGTGTGGGGTGTAATATTAACGAAAGCTCAAACACAGGTGTCTACCCAGTTGCACTACATGGGCATCCTCGGCTGAGCTAAATGTTGCCATTATTCCCGTCTTTTGCGTATGCGTTGCTAGATTAAGATTGGGTTTCTGATGTAACAAAAATTATTTATGCCACCGCTTGTGGTCCGTTAAATCAAGAAGCAGCGTCGTCTTTGGTCTGCTGGATGACATGCAGATTCCAGTGTAGAAGAGGGAGTCCCAAGACTAGATTGTGTGTGGTAATGTTCAGCAATGACGTGGGTGCGACTCCAGGGTATTTGCTCCTGATGAACTTACTGCGATTTACCAACAATGTGAGGTCGAATTTGTGACAAGAAAAGTGTTCGCAACATCTACCTCAGGACCATTGTCGACGTTTATCACGTCCGGGTGATTGATGATTATTAGCATGTCTAGGGCAATCTTAATTGGGTCTAGGAGGCTGGGTGAAGATTTGCTGTGGGCGACGCTACCTGTATGTAAGCAACAAGCTTGTGTGTCGCGTGTCGTTAATTCGGAGAACGTCGAATATGACGTTGACGCAATTTGTGATTGCTAGGGTATTCCCTCCATCACATTCCGTTATGATGCTGTCTGAGATTTGCAAGGCTGTGTGACTATGAATATTTGGATTTGCTTATATATAAACTTAAGTTAAGGGTATGAAACAGTATAATCTTAAAATTAGATACTTCAATAAAGCTAACTACAGGGATATCTGCGCTTTTATTTAAAAAATACTTCGATTCAGCGTGGTCTAAGATGGCTGAAAACCTCTGATGCTACACCTGTCACCTTTTTTTTAATTTCTTTGGAATCCCTCATACGTGCGTCGTACAATGTCTTGAAGATTATGTTAATATCCCTAACATGGCATTCTTTATTTACTGAGAATATTATTACGGGCGCCCAGGATCTGCCCATGATCTGCCCATTCACACACATTTGTGTGTGTGTGTCTGTGTGTAGAAGCCGAATATCAAATATCCAAAAATCTTGACAAGTTTGCGACAGCGACAGGCGGTCCAGTCTATATGTTGTATGGTTAGTGGTAGTACCTAAGTAAAACATTGTGATAATTCACTGACCAAGATTAACCGAATTAAGTTCTTAGCGGATCAGAAGCTATGCCCTTACCTTAAGTTTAAATTCTCACAAACAAGTTAAAGCACCCTCAAAGTGCATCTTGGAAACTATTAACCTCTGCTAGGCTCTATACTAAAACCATATATTTGGCAAAGAATTAAATAAAGAAAAACTTGTAAGCCGATCGTGTATACAACTAACACGACTTTTTACTTTATACCGAACGAATATCTAATTGACAATCCAAATTTTCTTATGCTAGCAATACAAATTTTGCAAAGGCATAGGGAATTCATAGCAGTATATGAATTCGAATACGAATCTGTTCAAACATAAGACACAACACAAGCCCACTCTTTTCAAGCTCTAAAATAGAGAGGCGAATAGTCCTGTTTACCATACCATACGTAACAATAAAAACCATTGTTGACGAACATCCCATTCTAGGACCAATAACTATTCTTTTAGTACGCCTGCACAGGAAGTAACTAACAAAAAATTTTAACAAAAGAAAAAAAGAGATAGTCCTATATATAAAAAAATTGGTTAAAAACATTCAAAGGCAGATGATAACACTGCCAATGTAGTAAACGTGGTAGAAGTTGTAGACACCACACCCCATGTGCAGTTAACAAATATACTGCTAACAATACTCATAGTAGATATATATTCTCCATAAAAAATCACTGAGAAAGTGTTACATGAGTCGGGCTAACGACTTAGACAAGGTCTAAGCCGCTGCTTAAATAAACATACTTAAGTGGGGAAGCTCCACATGGAATGGCACCAAATAGTCGACAAAATAAAGCCGCAAAGAGAAAAATAAAAGCACACCAGTTTTGAGACCCACCATAATCAGACTTACTGCGATCCTTGTATATGAATACAATTAAATCAGGAGTTTAGTTAACGAATGGAAAAATAAATTGATAAGTTTACACACACAGAGTCCAAACTTCAGAAGTTTTACAACGTCTAAGGGATTGTCTGGTAAACTTAAATGAAAAGTATTATCTCAAGCTTTACTTTCCATCTTCACTAGGCACACCGGTAATGTTCGATCAGTCACTCTTGACTGGTAAACTTAAATGAAAAGTATTATCTCAAGCTTTACTTTCCATCTTCACTAGGCACACCGGTAATGTTCGATCAGTCACTCTTGACAAAATCATTGGAAGCCGACCAAGTAGAAGAAATCAAATGAGAAAACATGGCTCAAACAATTGAGTATGAATATACTTGATTTCCTAAAAGGCGCGCATGAAACATTTGACAAATTAGACCAGTATACTTAATTTCAGCAATATAACTAAATCTCCAACAAAAAAATAAGATAACCAACCAATGAGTCCAAGAAATAAAAACTTTGACGAAGTCCCTCGAAGGAGCCTGTATTGGTGATGGTTTATCACCAGATCTAGCCACTAAGTACATCACAACGCTGGCTGTCAAGGTAATGACTAAGAACTGTTCCATCGATAAGGTAAAACTTATCATGCAGGCGGGCACATTCAGTAACATGAATGATGCTATATCTAAGTTTGTCAATAGTTGCACAGAGTCAACAGGACATTCGAACCCTGTCCTGTTCTATCAGCAGCAACATAACTGGGGTAACCGTGGAAGAGGTAATAACCACAGTAATGGTTACCGAAAATGCAATAACAATAACAAAGAACAGGAAGGTACATTAAATTCTGTTGAACTTGCCTATGTCGAAATTGGGTCAGACAACTACATTCTCATTCATAATACAGATTCAAACAACACATACGACACCAGAAATACTAATAAAATAGTAGACTTTGAAAATATTTCCTGTGAACCTCTCAGTAAATACAATAATCTACACCCACCTAATGTAGAAAGACAAAATCAAGTATTAAAAAAATTAAATAAAAATTTTCCCCAACAATTTTCTAAACTATTAAATAAAGTTTGCACCGAATATAGTGATATTTTCGGACTAGAATCATAAACAATCTCTGCAAACAGCTTTTATAAACAAAAATATAAATTAAAAGACGAGGAGCCTGTAATTTAAAAAAAAATATAGAATTCCACATACACATAAAGAAGAAATGAAATCTCAGTTAGATAAATCAATATGAGAAAAAATCGTTGAACCATCCGTAGCCCACTCTGGCTGATACTGTAATAATTTGGACGTTATGGTCACCAAGTGGTATGTTGGACATCAAATAAATAATCTTGCATAACACTGCTCACTTCAATCAAATGTCTTTATTAATTGAACTTTAATAATGCCAAGCATGCTGACTCGTCACTTCTACTGCCCATTGCATACTTGCGCGATCATATTACACTTGAATTGTGCTTGGGACATTGACTTATGTAAACATTGCAGCTAAGTGCTACAATGCGTTTTAATTTAAATGACACTGGATACAGTGTGTATTCGATATGTATGTTTATTACAGTATACAACATACGTGCACTGGTGGAAGTAAAAATTGAGTTTAATACTATAGACAATAGATTCTTACAGCCAGAGTCGGCGGAGCCGACTTCGTGTCCAAGAAGGTGCTGAGCTTGCGCCTCGTGTGGGGTGTAATATTAACGAAAGCTCCAACACAGGTGTCTACCCAGTTGCACTACATGGGCATCCTCGGCTGAGCTAAATGTTGCCATTATTCCCGTCTTTTGCGTATGCGTTGCTAGATTAAGATTGGGTTGCTGATGTAACAAAAATTATTTATGCCACCGCTTGTGGTCCGTTAAATCAAGAAGCAGCGTCGTCTTTGGTCTGCTGGATAACATGCAGATTCCAGTGTAGAAGAGGGTGTCCCAAGACTAGATTGTGTGTGGTAATGTTCAGCAATGACGTATTTGCTCCTGATGAACTTACTGCGATTTACCAACAATGTGAGGTCGAATTTGTGACAAGAAAAGTGTTCGCAACATCTACCTCAGGACCATTGTCGACGTTTATCACGTCCGGGTGATTGATGATTATTAGCATGTCTAGGGCAATCTTAATTAGGTCTAGGAGGCTGGGTGAAGATTTGCTGTGGGCGACGCTACCTGTATGTAAGCAACAAGCTTGGGTGTCGCGTGTCGTTAATTCGGAGAACGTCGAATATGACGTTGACGCAATTTGTGATTGCTAGGGTATTCCCTCCATCACATTCCGTTATGATGCTGTCTGAGATTTGCAAGGCTGTGTGACTATGAATATTTGGATTTGCTTATATATAAACTTAAGTTAAGGGTATGAAACAGTATAATCTTAAAATTAGATACTTCAATAAAACTAACTACAGGGATATCTGCGCTTTTATTTAAAAAATACTTCGATTCAGCGTGGTCTAAGATGGCTGAAAACCTCTGATGCTACACCTGTCACCTTTTTTTTAATTTCTTTGGAATCCCTCATACGTGCGTCGTACAATGTCTTGAAGATTATGTCAATATCCCTAACATGGCATTCTTTATTTACTGAGAATATTATTACGGGCGCCCAGGATCTGCCCATGATCTGCCCATTCACACACATTTGTGTGTGTGTGTCTGTGTGTAGAAGCCGAATATCAAATATCCAAAAATCTTGACAAGTTTGCGACAGCGACAGGCGGTCCAGTCTATATGTTGTATGGTTAGTGGTAGTACCTAAGTAAAACATTGTGATAATTCACTGACCAAGATTAACCGAATTAAGTTCTTAGCGGATCAGAAGCTATGCCCTTACCTCAAGTTTAAATTCTCACAATCAAGTTAAAGCACCCTCAAAGTGCAACTTGGAAACTATTAACCTCTGCTAGGCTCTATACTAAAACCATATATTTGGCAAAGAATTAAATAAAGAAAAACTTGTAAGCCGATCGTATATACAACTAACACGACTTTTTACTTTATACCGAACGAATATCTAATTAACAATCAAAATTTTCTTATGCTAGCAATACAAATTTTGCAAAGGCATAGGGAATTCATAGCAGTATATGAATTCGAATACGAATATGTTCAAACATACGACACAACACAAGCCCACTCTTTTCAAGCTCTAAAATAGAGAGGCGAATAGTCCTGTTTACCATACCATACGTAACAATAAAAACCATTGTTGACGAACATCCCATTCTAGGACCAACAACTATTCTTTTAGTACGCCTGCACAGGAAGTAACTAACAAAAAATTTTAACAAAAGAAAAAAAGAGATAGTCCTATATATAAAAAAATTGGTTAAAAACATTCAAAGGCAGATGATAACACTGCCAATGTAGTAAACGTGGTAGAAGTTGTAGACACCACACCCCATGTGCAGTTAACAAATATACTGCTAACAATACTCATAGTAGATATATATTCTCCATAAAAAATCACTGAGAAAGTGTTATATGAGTCGGGCTTACGACTTAGACAAGGTTTAAGCCGCTGCTTAAATAAACATACTTAGGTGGGGAAGCTCCACATGGAATGGCACCAAATAGTCGACAAAATAAAGCCGCAAAGAGAAAAATATAAGCACAACAGTTTTGAGACCCACCATAATCAGACTTACTGCGATCCTTGTATATGAATACAATTAAATCAGGAGTTTAGTTAACGAATGGAAAAATAAATTGATAAGTTTACACACACAGAGTCCAAACTTCAGACGTTTTACAACGTCTAAGGGATTGTCTGGTAAACTTAAATGAAAAGTATTATCTCAAGCTTTACTTTCCATCTTCACTAGTCACACCGGTAATGTTCGATCAGTCACTCTTGACTGGTAAACTTAAATGAAAAGTATTATCTCAAGCTTTACTTTCCATCTTCACTAGGCACACCGGTAATGTTCGATCAGTCACTCTTGACAAAATCATTGGAAGCCGACCAAGTAGAAGAAATCAAATGAGAAAACATGGCTCAAACAATTGAGTATGAATATACTTGATTTCCTAAAAGGCGCGCATGAAACATTTGACAAATTAGACCAGTAGACTTAATTTCAGCAATATAACTTAATCTCCAACAAAAAAATAAGATAACCAACCAACGAGTCCAAGAAATAAAAACTTTGACGAAGTCCCTCGAAGGAGCCTGTATTGGTGATGGTTTATCACCAGATCTAGCCACTAAGTACATCACAACGCTGGCTGTCAAGGTAATGACTAAGAACTGTTCCATCGATAAGGTAAAACTTATCATGCAGGCGGGCACATTCAGTAACATGAATGATGCTATATCTAAGTTTGTCAATAGTTGCACAGAGTCAACAGGACATTCGAACCCTGTCCTGTTCTATCAGCAGCAACATAACTGGGGTAACCGTGGAAGAGGTAATAACCACAGTAATGGTTACCGAAAATGCAATAACAATAACAAAGAACAGGAAGGTACATTAAATTCTGTTGAACTTGCCTATGTCGAAATTAGGTCAGACAACTACATTCTCTGTCATATAATAAAATAGTAGACTTTGAAAATATTTCCTGTGAACCTCTCAGTAAATACAATAATCTACACCCACCTAATGTAGAAAGAAGAATTGAAATTAAAAGACGAGGAGCCTGTAATTTAAAAAAAATTATAGAATTCCACATACACATAAAGAAGAGATTAAATCTCAGTTAGATAAATCAATATGAGAAAAAATCGTTGAACCATCCGTAGCCCACTCTGGCTGATACTGTAATAATTTGGACGTTATGGTCACCAAGTGGTATGTTGGACATCAAATTAATAATCTTGCATAACACTGCTCACTTCAATCAAATGTCTAATTAATTAATTGAACTTTAATAATTCATAATTCATATCAGAACGCGACAGAAAATGTTATATACATACATAAAGAAGGGACGTTCGCGCATGCCATGCATGCTGACTCGTCACTTCTACTGCCCATTGCATACTTGCGCGATTATAGAGAAAGTTCTCAGTTGAGAGTGATTGACGTGTTTTACTTGTGCTCCAAGATTTTTATATATTTTTGCGCTTCAAACCTGCTTTTTATTTCTAAATTTTGCACCTATGGTGCATTATTTAAAAAGCTCTTATAAATTGTGCAAAGTGCTATCTGTTGTGCAGCGTAAGTCTGTTAATTATTGCATTTATAAAACGCGGCGTCAGTCCGTGTTGTTGTTATTGCCTGTTTTTTATTCTTTTGCTTTGTTGCTCCCCTGTGCATACACTTGTATGTGCGTGTGTTCGCTGCTGCATATTTCTGCTTGTGTATCGCTCTCTCGCAAATTTTTGCTATTGCTTTTCTTTCCAAACACTTTGTTTGTGTAAGATAATTGTTTTTTGAGTGTTTACTTGCTCTATTTTTGTGCACCGTTTTCGTTTTGCTCGCGCTCTCGCAACCTCTGCTTATCTTTTAACGTTGATAGAAATTATGTCGTGCTGTAAGAAACCTTGCACGTTCAAGCAGGCTGATGATTCTGCACAGCCGCAATTTGTTAATTGATGGCTGTGTGAGAGTATGATGCATGCTAAATTTGCAGGTCTCACTGGGCGTGATTGCGACAAGATCACTGCAGTTGCCAAGAAGGGCTGCGGTGGCTTGCGTTGGTCGTGCCCAGATTGCATCGACAAGTAAATTGATTTCTCCAGAATGTATAATTCTGTGAGAAATCAATTCTTAAAATTGAATAATGTTGCTAAGCAGCTGTTAAGTAATTTTGACTCCAGTTTTGAGTTGCTTGCCAAATATAAATTCGAGTCTCCAATCAATCGCCGGTTGGAGCCTCATCTTTTGCAATTGCCCTCTACGTCTGTTCAGACACCTACGCCTTTCATGTCCCAACCTAGCAACTTGGATTTATCTCCAATGTTGTCTTTATCGCCTTCTCCAAGCGACTGCCCAATTACCCCCGTTTCATCCCCTATAGTAGTTACAGTAGATCCCGTACCTGATACTGTCCCAGTTATCCAAACTGCCTCAGCCCCGTCAGCTCCTGGCCGCAAAGATAGACCTGCGCGTAGTCTTGCCCAGATTGTTAAACACAATAATGGCGCCTCTTTAGCTCCTCCAACTCCTGTATTACCCGCTGCCCCATCAGCACCTACTTTAACGGTTGTTGCCCCTCGTAGGCAAGTTTTTGTGTCTCGACTTTCGTCGGACACCACTTCTGAGTCATTGACCGCCTATATTGCTAGCAAATCTTCTGCTAGCGTGTCAATAACCAAATTTAATTTCTCCACCCCTCGTGAAATATCATCATTCAAAATAAATGTTTCACATGATATGTTCCCAATCATTTGTGTTCCCAAATTTTGGCCTCCACACATGATTGTTCACGAGTTCAAGCCAAAAAGGCGAAACCAACCTGTCACCATTCCAGTCCCTTCCATACAGGGTACCATTTCTGCCCCAAAAAACTAATTTCATCTTCTGACCAAATCTGTATTCATTATCAGAATGTCAGAGGTCTTATTTTAAAGCTTAAAAATCTTTTCATGGCCAGCACTTCCTTCGACTCGGATATAATAGCCTTTTCAGAAACATGGTTAAATTCAACCATATCCGATTTTGAGATATTTTCGAATAGTTTTATTTTGCATAGAAATGATCGGCCTACTCGAGGTGGTGGGGTGTTAATTGCCGTTAAAGCCACTCTCCAGTCAGAACTTTTTTGTTTTAGTACGCCTACTGACGCTGAGATTGTATCAGTTAAGGTGTCTTTTCCTTCACGGAATATCTATATTACATGCTCTTATGTCCCTACTTCTTCTGATATTCAAGTTTATATGAAACATATTACTTGTATTAAAGAAGTTTCGTCACACGTGCGTGATAATGACCTATTTAAGGTGTTGGGTGATTTTAATTTGCCGAACATCTCTTGGTCATTACTCGCTGCCGAAAATTATTTGATGCCCTCAGCACAGCATGATTTTATAGACTGCATGCTTGATCTTTCGTTGTTTCAAATCAATTCAATTTCTAATCATTTGAATAGAACACTTGACCTTGTATTTGCTAACTACTACCATATTTCTAATGTGTCTAGGTCCGCTCCTTTATCTCTTCCTGAGGATGTATATAATCCTACTTTAGAGATTACAATGTGCTCATCAGCCAATAAACCCCGCCGCTGCTTTCGCAAAGGGAATTATTCATTGCTGAATCAGCTTATTTATGCAACCGATTGGTCTTTCTTATATGACTCGGTTGATATGAATACTGCTATTGCTTTTTTTTATAGCACCCTAAACTCCCTCTTAGATATGAGTATTCCCAAGTCAGTTCCTTCGACTACTCTTTCAAAACCACCCTGGTTTACTCCCTGATTGTCACAGCTTAAAAACTTAAAATCTAAATATTTTAAAAAGTTTAAAAAGTCTGGTTCGTGTACAGACTTGGCTAGATATTCCATAGTCAAGTCGAACTTCTTTCTTCTGAATTCTCAATGCTATGAGAATTATCTTACTCGTTGTAAAAGGCAATTTGCCCAAAATCCGAGACAGATTTACAATTTTGTAAACTTGAAGCGTAAATCTTCAAGTTTGCCAACTTCTTTTTCTTTCGGGATGGATAAAGCTAGTAATGACTCTGATTCTGCTAACCTCTTTGCTAATTTTTTCCAATCAACTTACTCCTCTGTCTGTCCTAATAATAATTCTTACCCTTATACTATTTCTTCCTCTAGTTCTATACCTCCTCCTATTATTTCACACTCATCTCTCCTTTTAGCTATAAACTCTTTAAAATCTTCTTACTCTCCTTGGCCTGAAAATATTCCTAGTTGTCTACTTAAGGAGTGCAGTTCTTCCCTTCTGTATCCATTGCAAAAGCTTTTTAATCTATCTCTTGAATCTTCTGTCTTTCCATCTCTTTGGAAAGAATCTTATATCATTCCTCTCCACAAGAAAGGTGGAAAGTCTGATATACAAAATTACAGGGGCATTGCAAAACTGTCCGCTATTCCTAAATTATTTGAAAAAATAATCACTTCGAATTTGCAGCATTTCTGCAAATCAGTTGTTTCCCCTGTTCAACATGGATTCGTAAAGAATCGGTCAACTACGACCAATCTGCTTGAGTTTACTTCCTTGGTAAATTATGCTTTTCTTTCGAAAATGCAAACTGATGTCATTTATACTGACTTCAGTAAGGCGTTTGACTCTGTGCACCATGACACTTTACTTTTTAAACTTGACCGAATAGGTTTCCCTCCGTCTCTTTTGCTTTGGATTAATTTTTATTTAAAAGGAAGGACCCAACGAGTAATGCTGAGGCTGACTACCTCTAAACAAGTTCACGTTACTTCTGGTGTTCCTCAAGGTAGTTATCTTGGACCTTTACTCTTTACTCTTTTTATAAATGATCTCCCTTCTGTTATATCACATGCCCCTGTACTCATGTATGCGGATGATGTGAAACTTATTCTATCATACACCAATCCCCTACACCATTCTCGTCTACAAGACGATTTGAACGCTATGCAACTTTGGTGTTCGACCAATCAATTGCATCTGAATTGTTCAAAATGTATGTTTATGACATTTAATCGTACTACACCTTATCTTGTCAGTTATACAATCGACAATACCCCTTTGCAACGTATACTAACAGTTAAGGATCTAGGCGTTCTTTTTGATTCTAAACTCTGTTTCAATCTTCACATAGATACCATCGTTAATGAGGCAAAAGGTGTACTTGGATTCATTAAACGATGGTCTAAAGAGTTTAACGATCCTTTTATAACTAAACTTCTGTACATCTCTCTTGTTCGCCCTATCCTTGAATACTGCTCTTGCATCTGGTCTCCGCAGTATAACAATAGCCAGGATCGTATTGAATCTGTTCAGAAGCAATTTCTGCTTTTTGCCTTACGAGGTTTAAATTGGGACCCTAATCTTCGGTTGCCATCCTACTCCAGCAGGCTTCTTCTTCTTAACCTTCCGTCGTTAACCAACCGAAGGACAATTCTCGGTGTTGTCCTTCTACAAAAGTTGATTATTGGCGATATAGATTCTTCTTTTCTGCTAGGGCGTCTTCAATTTTCTGTTCCGTCTAGACCAACCAAAAATTACCGCCCCTTATTCCTGTCTACGTGTACAACAGACTACGCTATGCACAATCCTTTTCGCGTGCTATGTAAAAATTATAATAGTTTACATCACGTTTTCTCTACCGAACTTTCTCTACCCCTAATAAAATCGTTGCTTTCAGGATACCTTCGGGAAGTCACGACCATTCCCAGCTATGAGCAGGGGTATAGCTTGCCGGACAGACTGTAAATTTTCCCCCACCGGGTCGGTGATTTCCCATTACTTTTCTCTCTGTCCTTTCTACTTAACACTCTATATATATCTAGCTTACATGTCTTTACTTTATTAACAATCTTCTTACTTTCTTTTTTCCTATTTATTGTATATTATTAATTAACATAGCAAACTAAGATTATTTTTAATTTTACTTAAGAACACTTTTTTCCTACTTACACCCTTCAGCTTAAATGTAGGCTCTTATAGCGTCACTGACAAATTTAGCTGTGAAAAGGGGCACAGCTGGCCGGGCTGGCAAATAAAACACCTCCATCGGTCGGTGATGCTATTTAGAGATCTGTGTTTTCTAACTAGGCTTTTAGCATATAAGTCCATTATCTACTGTATGTATAATATACTGAATAATGAGGAAGACACTCGTTTTGTCGACCAATAATAATAAATAAATAAATAAAATAAAAAATAAAAAAAAATATTACACTTGAATTGTGCTTGGGACATTGACTTATGTAAACATTGCAGCTAAGTGCTACAATGCGTTTTAATTTAAATGACACTGGATACAGTGTGTATTCGATATGTATGTTTATTACAGTATACTACATACGTGCACTGGTGGAAGTAAAAATTGAGTTTAATACTATAGACAATAGATTCTTACAGCCAGAGTCGGCGGAGCCGACTTCGTGTCCAAGAAGGTGCTGAGCTTGCGCCTCGTGTGGGGTGTAATATTAACGAAAGCTCCAACACAGGTGTCTACCCAGTTGCACTACATGGGCATCCGCGGCCGAGCTAAATGTTGCCATTATTCCCGCCTTTTGCGTATGCGTTGCTAGATTAAGATTGGGCTGCTGATGCAACAAAAATTATTTATGACACCGCTTGTGGGTCGTTAAATCAAGAAGCAGCGTCGTCTTTGGTCTTCTGGATGACATGCAGATTCCAGTGTAGAAGAGGGAGTCCCAAGACTAGATTGTGAGTGGTAATGTTCAGCAATGGCGTGGGTGCGACTCCAGGGTATTTGCTCCTGATAAACTTACGGCGATTTACCAACACTGTGAGGTCGAATTTGTGACAAGAAAAGTGTCCGCAACATCTACCTCAGGACCATTGTCGACGTTTATCACGTCCGGGTGATTGATGGTTATTAGCATGTCTAGGGCAATCTTAATTGGGTCCAGGAGGCTGGGTGAAGATTTGCTGTGGGCGACGCTACCTGTATGTAAGCAACAAGCTTGGGTGTCGCGTGTCGTTAATTCGGAGAACGTCGAATAAGACGTTGACGCAATTTGTGATTGCTAGGGTATTCCCTCCATCACATTCCGTTATGATGCTGTCTGAGATTTGCAAGGCTGTGTGACTATGAATATTTGGATTTGCTTATATATAAACTTAAGTTAAGGGTATGAAACAGTATAATCTTAAAATTAGATACTTCAATAAAGCTAACTACAGGGATATCTGCGCTTTTATTTAAAAAATACTTCGATTCAGCGTGGTCTAAGATGGCTGAAAACCTCTTATGCTACACCTGTCACTTTTTTTTTAATTTCTTTGGAATCCCTCATACGTGCGACATACAATGTCTTGAAGATTATGTCAATTTCCCTAACATGGCATTCTTTATTTACTGAGAATATTATTACGTCATCCCCCAGGACATTGTGATGTGCGCACATTCAGAGTACAGAGTGTACTCAATATAAATCAAACTGTCACACTGTAACACTTCGTTGCAGTGTTTACATAAAGAAATACTAAGCACATTTCAAGTACATACATAAGTAATTTGACCACACATATATGTGTCTATTCAACAACGCAGCGTCATCGCTTCCTACGCAAGCCGGCTGCGCACTACAGTACATAATTGCACATAAACATACTCTCATATTTATAAGTATATAAACACTAACCATACAACATACAGACTGGATAACTGAGCATTTAGATGGGGCCTGTTGTTTTAGTAGCGGCTGGTCCAAAGTCGCCTTCAGAAACATGGTTAAATTCAACCATATCCGATTTTGAGATATTTTCGAATAGTTTTATTTTGCATAGAAATGATCGGCCTACTCGAGGTGGTAGGGTGTTAATTGCCGTTAAAGCCACTCTCCAGTCAGAACTTTTTTGTTTTAGTACGCCTACTGACGCTGAGATTGTATCAGTTAAGGTGTCTTTTCCTTCTCGGAATATCTATATTACATGCTCTTATGTCCCTCCTTCTTCTGATATTCAAGTTTATATGAAACATATTACTTGTATTAAAGAAGTTTCTTCACACGTGCGTGATAATGACCTAATTAAGGTGTTGGGTGATTTTAATTTG
Source organism: Drosophila kanekoi (assembly GCA_037075305.1). Taxonomy (NCBI): domain Eukaryota; kingdom Metazoa; phylum Arthropoda; class Insecta; order Diptera; family Drosophilidae; genus Drosophila; species Drosophila kanekoi. Next base: position 144,475 of record JBAMCE010000005.1, on the reverse strand, counting down.
CCGAACATCTCTTGGTCATTACTCGCTGTCGAAAATTATTTGATGCCCTCAGCACAGCATGATTTTATAGACTGCATGCTTGATCTTTCGTTGTTTCAAATCAATTCAATTTCTAATCATTTGAATATAACACTTGACCTTGTATTTGCTAAAGACTACCATATTTCTAATGTGTCTAGGTCCGCTCCTTTATCTCTTCCTGAGGATGTATATCATCCTACTTTAGAGATTAAAATGTGCTCATCAGCCAATAAACCCCGCCGCTGCTTTCGCAAAGGGAATTATTCATTGCTGAATCAGCTTATTTATGCAACCGATTGGTCTTTCTTATATGACTCGGTTGATATGAATACTGCTATTGCTTTTTTTTATAGCACCCTAAACTCCCTCTTAGATATGAGTATTCCCAAGTCAATTCCTTCGACTACTCTTTCAAAACCACCCTGGTTTACTCCCTGAGTGTCACAGCTTAAAAACTTAAAATCTAAATATTTTAAAAAGTTTAAAAAGTCTGGTTCGTGTACAGACTTGGCTAGATATTCCATAGTCAAGTCGAACTTCTTTCTTCTGAATTCTCAATGCTATGAGAATTATCTTACTCGTTGTAAAAGGCAATTTGCCCAAAATCCGAGACAGTTTTACAATTTTGTAAACTTGAAGCGTAAATCTTCAAGTTTGCCAACTTCTTTTTCTTTCGGGATGGATAAAGCTAGTAATGACTCTGATTCTGCTAACCTCTTTGCTAATTTTTTCCAATCAACTTACTCCTCTGTCTGTCCTAATAATAATTCTTACCCTTATACTATTTCTTCCTCTAGTTCTATACCTCCTCCTATTATTTCACACTCATCTCTCCTTTTAGCTATAAACTCTTTAAAATCTTCTTACTCTCCTTGGCCTGAAAATATTCCTAGTTGTCTACTTAAGGAGTGCAGTTCTTCCCTTCTGTATCCATTGCAAAAGCTTTTTAATCTATCTCTTGAATCTTCTGTCTTTCCATCTCTTTGGAAAGAATCTTATATCATTCCTCTCCACAAGAAAGGTGGAAAGTCTGATATACAAAATTACAGGGGCATTGCAAAACTGTCCGCTATTCCTAAATTATTTGAAAAAATAATCACTTCGAATTTGCAGCATTTCTGCAAATCAGTTGTTTCCCCTGTTCAACATGGATTCGTAAAGAATCGGTCAACTACGACCAATCTGCTTGAGTTTACTTCCTTGGTAAATTATGCTTTTCTTTCGAAAATGCAAACTGATGTCATTTATACTGACTTCAGTAAGGCGTTTGACTCTGTGCACCATGACACTTTACTTTTTAAACTTGACCAACGAGTAATGCTGAGGCTGACTACCTCTAAACAAGTTCACGTTACTTCTGGTGTTCCTCAAGGTAGTTATCTTCGACCTTTACTCTTTACTCTTTTTATAAATGATCTCCCTTCTGTTATATCACATGCCCGTGTACTCATGTATGCGGATGATGTGAAACTTATTCTATCATACACCAATCCCCTACACCATTCTCTTCTACAAGACGATTTGAACGCGATGCAACTTTGGTGTTCGACCAATCAATTGCATCTGAATTGTTCAAAGTGTATGTTTATGACATTTAATCGTACTACACCTTATCTTGTCAGTTATACAATCGACAATACCCCTTTGCAACGTATACTAACAGTTAAGGATCTAGGCGTTCTTTTTGATTCTAAACTCTGTTTCAATCTTCACATAGATACCATCGTTAATGAGGCAAAAGGTGTACTTGGATTCATTAAACGATGGTCTAAAGAGTTTAACGATCCTTTTATAACTAAACTTCTGTACATCTCTCTTGTTCGCCCTATCCTTGAATACTGCTCTTGCATCTGGTCTCCGCAGTATAACAATAGCCAGGATCGTATTGAATCTGTTCAGAAGCAATTTCTGCTTTTTGCCTTACGAGGTTTAAATTGGGACCCTAATCTTCGGTTGCCATCCTACTCCAGCAGGCTTCTTCTTCTTAACCTTCCGTCGTTAACCAACCGAAGGACAATTCTCGGTGTTGTCCTTCTACAAAAGTTGATTATTGGCGATATAGATTCTCCTTTTCTGCTAGGGCGTCTTCAATTTTCTGTTCCGTCTAGACCAACCAAAAATTACCGCCCCTTATTCCTGTCTACGTGTACAACAGACTACGCTATGCACAATCCTTTTCGCGTGCTATGTAAAAATTATAATAGTTTACATCACGTTTTCTCTACCGAACTTTCTCTACCCCTAATAAAATCGTTGCTTTCAGGATACCTTCGGGAAGTCACCGACCATTCCCAGCTATGAGCAGGGGTATAGCTTGCCGGACAGACTGTAAATTTTCCCCCACCGGGTCGGTGATTTCCCATTACTTTTCTCTCTGTCCTATCTACTTAACACTCTATATATCTATCTAGCTTACATGTATTTACTTTATTAACAATCTTCTTACTTTCTTTTTTCCTATTTATTGTATTTTATTAATTAACATAGCAAACTAAGATTATTTTTAATTTTACTTAAGAACACTTTTTTCCTACTTACACCCTTCAGCTTAAATGTAGGCTCTTATAGCGTCACTGACAAATTTAGCTGTGAAAAGGGGCACAGCTGGCCGGGCTGGCAAATAAAACACCTCCATCGGTCGGTGATGCTATTTAGAGATCTGTGTTTTCTAACTAGGCTTTTAGCATATAAGTCCATTATCTACTGTATGTATAATATACTGAATAATGAGGAAGACACTCGTTTTGTCGACCAATAATAATAAATAAATAAATAAAATAAAAAATAAAAAAAAATATTACACTTGAATTGTGCTTGGGACATTGACTTATGTAAACATTGCAGCTAAGTGCTACAATGCGTTTTAATTTAAATGACACTGGATACAGTGTGTATTCGATATGTATGTTTATTACAGTATACTACATACGTGCACTGGTGGAAGTAAAAATTGAGTTTAATACTATAGACAATAGATTCTTACAGCCAGAGTCGGCGGAGCCGACTTCGTGTCCAAGAAGGTGCTGAGCTTGCGCCTCGTGTGGGGTGTAATATTAACGAAAGCTCCAACACAGGTGTCTACCCAGTTGCACTACATGGGCATCCGCGGCCGAGCTAAATGTTGCCATTATTCCCGCCTTTTGCGTATGCGTTGCTAGATTAAGATTGGGCTGCTGATGCAACAAAAATTATTTATGACACCGCTTGTGGGTCGTTAAATCAAGAAGCAGCGTCGTCTTTGGTCTTCTGGATGACATGCAGATTCCAGTGTAGAAGAGGGAGTCCCAAGACTAGATTGTGAGTGGTAATGTTCAGCAATGGCGTGGGTGCGATTCCAGGGTATTTGCTCCTGATAAACTTACTGCGATTTACCAACACTGTGGGGTCGAATTTGTGACAAGAAAAGTGTCCGCAACATCTACCTCAGGACCATTGTCGACGTTTATCACGTCCGGGTGATTGATGGTTATTAGCATGTCTAGGGCAATCTTAATTGCAATAAGCAACAAGCTTGGGTGTCGCGTGTCGTTAATTCGGAGAACGTCGAATAAGACGTTGACGCAATTTGTGATTGCTAGGGTATTCCCTCCATCACATTCCGTTATGATGCTGTCTGAGATTTGCAAGGCTGTGTGACTATGAATATTTGGATTTGCTTATATATAAACTTAAGTTAAGGGTATGAAACAGTATAATCTTAAAATTAGATACTTCAATAAAGCTAACTACAGGGATATCTGCGCTTTTATTTAAAAAATACTTCGATTCAGCGTGGTCTAAGATGGCTGAAAATCTCTTATGCTACACCTGTCACTTTTTTTTTAATTTCTTTGGAATCCCTCATACGTGCGACATACAATGTCTTGAAGATTATGTCAATTTCCCTAACATGGCATTCTTTATTTACTGAGAATATTATTACGTCATCCCCCAGGACATTGTGATGTGCGCACATTCAGAGTACAGAGTGTACTCAATATAAATCAAACTGTAACACTTCGTTGCAGTGTTTACATAAAGAAATACTAAGCACATTTCAAGTACATACATAAGTAATTTGACCACACATATATGTGTCTATTCAACAACGCAGCGTCATCGCTTCCTACGCAAGCCGGCTGCGCACTACAGTACATAATTGCACATAAACATACTCTCATATTTATAAGTATATAAACACTAACCATACAACATACAGACTGGATAACTGAGCATTTAGATGGGGCCTGTTGTTTTAGTAGCGGCTGGTCCAAAGTCGCCTTCGTTTTTGTTCGGGTTCGAGAGCGGCCGCACGCTCTAACAGAGAGCGTGTTTACGAAATTCATAAGACTTGCGTGAGGGAACGGCAAAGCTGCTCTTTTTTATTCCCTTTAGTCGCTCACACTACAGGAAACTGATTTGGCTTACTGTCAGTGCTCTTTCATATTGTCTATTTACCGCTTAAATGTCTGTGTGTGTATGTGTCCGATAAGCAAAAATACGCACAAATTTAAGATTTCTCAAATGTCGGAGGCATTTTTTCCCTCTTAAAGGGGCAGGTAATATGAAATAATGAAAGGGTTTGCCACATCGATGCGAAATTCTTGCATTTTAGCTCGATATCGTTGGTAAGGGTACCTAAGCGTTGGCATGTGTGCATTTACGATTTGTTGGACTTGCCATATTCACGCACACTTGCATATTTTGTATATGAATAGAAGCATTTATGCGCGTGTGTGCCTGTTGGTTTCCAGCCTGCCTGTCCCTGTCGCAAACTCGTCAAGATTTTTGGATTTTTGATATTCGGCTTGTACACACAGCCACACAAACACAAATGTGTGTGAATGGGCAGATCATGGGCGCAATAGAAAATTTCATAATTAATAAAATAATTTAAGTGATCAGTCACTTGACCTACTTATGCAAGTACAGGTGCTTGCCAAAAGTTGACCCTTTCGGCCTAACAGACTGCTGCAGCTAATAAGGGGTCAACATTCGTTCATCAATGCAAACCGGAAATCATAAAAAAGAAGGGCGCGCGTCAGACGCGTGCCAATCTTAAAATTGTATTGCGCCCATGATCTGCCCTTTCACACACATTTGTGTGTGTGTGTCTGTGTGTACAAGCCGAATATCAAATATCCAAAAATCTTGACAAGTTTGCGACAGTAAAGATTCACTGACCAAGAGTAACCGAATTAAGTTCTTAGCGGATCAGAAGCTATGCCCTTACCTTAAGTTTAAATTCTCACAAACAAGTTGAAGCACCCTCAAAGTGCAACTTGGAAACTATTAATCTCTGCTATGCTCTATACTAAAACCATATATTTGGCATAGAATTAAATAAATAAAAACTTGTAAGCCGATCGTATATACAACTAACACGACTTTTTACTTTATACCGAACGAATATCTAATTGACAATCCAAATTTTCTTATGCTAGCAATACAAATTTGGAAAGGCATAGGGAATTCATAGCAGTATATGAATTCGAATACGAATATGTTCAAACATACGACACAACACAAGCCCACTCTTTTCAAGCTCTAAAATAGAGAGGCGAATAGTCCTGTTTACCATACCATACGTAACAATAAAAACCATTGTTGACGAACATCCCATTCTAGGACCAACAACTATTCTTTTAGTACGCCTGCACAGGAAGTAACTAACAAAAAATTTTAACAAAAGAAAAAAGAGATAGTCCTATATATAAAAAAATTGGTTAAAAACATTCAAAGGCAGATGATAACACTGCCAATGTAGTAAACGTGGTAGAAGTTGTAGACACCACACCCCATGTGCAGTTAACAAATATACTGCTAACAATACTCATAGTAGATATATATTCTCCATAAAAAATCACTGAGAAAGTGTTACATGAGTCGGGCTAACGACTTAGACAAGGTTTAAGCCGCTGCTTAAATAAACATACTTAGGTGGGGAAGCTCCACATGGAATGGCACCAAATAGTCGACAAAATAAAGCCGCAAAGAGAAAAATAAAAGCACACCAGTTTTGAGACCCACCATAATCAGACTTACTGCGATCCTTGTATATGAATACAATTAAATAAGGAGTTTAGTTAACGAATGGAAAAATAAATTGATAAGTTTACACACACAGAGTCCAAACTTCAGACGTTTTACAACGTCTAAGGGATTGTCTGGTAAACTTAAATGAAAAGTATTATCTCAAGCTTTACTTTCCATCTTCACTAGGCACACCGGTAATGTTCGATCAGTCACTCTTGACAAAATCATTGGAAGCCGACCAAGTAGAAGAAATCAAATGAGAAAACATGGCTCAAGCAATTGAGTATGAATATACTTGATTTCCTAAAAGGCGCGCATGAAACATTTGACAAATTAGACCAGTAGACTTAATTTCAGCAATATAACTAAATCTCCAACAAAAAAATAAGATAACCAACCAATGCGTCCAAGAAATAAAAACGTTGACGAAGTCCCTCGAAGGAGCCTGTATTGGTGATGGTTTATCACCAGATCTAGCCACTAAGTACATCACAACGCTGGCTGTCAAGGTAATGACTAAGAACTGTTCCATCGATAAGGTAAAACTTATCATGCAGGCGGGCACATTCAGTAACATGAATGATGCTATATCTAAGTTTGTCAATAGTTGCACAGAGTCAACAGGACATTCGAACCCTGTCCTGTTCTATCAGCAGCAACATAACTGGGGTATCCGTGGAAGAGGTAATAACCACAGTAATGGTTACCGAAAATGCAATAACAATAACAAAGAACAGGAAGGTACATTAAATTCTGTTGAACTTGCCTATGTCGAAATTGGGTCAGACAACTACATTCTCTGTCATAATTTGCATATCGTGCACGATAAATTTCCAATACCATGTGATGCGGTTATCGGCATGGAGTTCCTCACGAAATATAAATGTCTGTTAGATTTACAAGAACCACAAAACACCATATACCAATCACGCATGCATGTGGAACCAATTCCACTTTACTACTAGCCCGATCTCAAGCAGTTAGACATATTAAAATAAAATCAATTGATTAACAAGTTTTCATACCCCCTCAAGAAATAAAAAATGGTACACTTATTGGAGAGTGTATTACAGATTCAAACAACACATACGACACCAGAAATACTAATAAAATAGTAGACTTTGAAAATATTTCCTGTGAACCTCTCAGTAAATACAATAATCTACACCCACCTAATGTAGAAAGACAAAATCAAGTATTAAAAAAATTAAATAAAAATTTTCCCCAACAATTTTCTAAACTATTAAATAAAGTTTGCACCGAATATAGTGATATTTTCGGACTAGAATCATAAACAATCTCTGCAAAGAGCTTTTATAAACAAAAATTGAAATTAAAAGACGAGGAGCCTGTAATTTAAAAAAAAATATAAAATTCCACATACACATAAAAAAGAAATTTAATCTCTGTTAGATAAATCAATTTGAGAAAAAATCGTTGAACCATCTGTATCTGAATACTACAGCCCACTCTTGCTGATACTGTAATAATTTGGACGTTATGGTCACCAAGTGGTATGTTGGACATCAAATTAATAATCTTGCATAACACTGCTCACTTCAATCAAATGTCTTTATTAATTTAACTTTAATAATTCATATCAGAGCGCGACAGAAAATGTTATATACATACATAAAGAAGGGACGTTCGCGCATGCCAAGCATGCTGACTCGTCACTTCTACTGCCCATTGCATACTTGCGATCATATTACACTTGAATTGTGCTTGGGACTTTGACTTATGTAAACATTGCAGCTAAGTGCTACAATGCGTTTTAATTAAAATGACACTGGGTACAGTGTGTATTCGATATGTATGTTTATTACAGTATACTACATCTCCCTCCTTTTGAAAAATAACTTAATATAGTGTAGTTATTTGAGTAGTTAATTAAATATGATTAACATATATATATATATACACATATGTATATATATATGTGCGATCCCAGGTTTCGGTATAGCTTAAATGTTCAGCGTTAACGTTGTTTCATTATAAATGTTTATTATTAATTGATGAATTAACTTAAAAGAACATGAATGCGGCCTAGATGTAGTTTTCAACTTTAAAGAGTTACAACATTATACGTGCGTGCGATGCTTATGAGTTATTGGTATCGACTGAGTCTAATTCGTTTACATTCTTTAATAGTCCGAGCGACCTCTGTTAATTTACAGGCGACACGATCAGAACCGACAGCCACTACGTGTTTGACGTTGATTATCATATCCTACATATATATATTGTTTTTTTTTACATATATATTGTTTTTCTTAATTATTTTCTTTTTATATTTTATATTAATTTGTCCGAATATATTTTTGAATGTACTGAAAATTAAAATTAAAAATCTTTCTGTTATATATATGAAATAATTAATAAACCAATAAATGATTTAATGATATTAATTTTTTTTGGTTCTTTTCTGTATATATATTTTAAATTTTTTATTTTGTGTAGAAGCTTTACGTATAAATTACGTAAATTAATTATTACTTATGTATGGCCACACTACATCACTATGAAATAAAAGTTTTTAGTCTATCCTTATTTACTTTTTGTCTTTTGATTTTAACGTCTGATATTATGATTTTATTGTTCTCTTTAATTTTTTTCTAATTTATATGGTCCTATGTATTTAAAATCTAGTTTATGAGCTGCTTCGTTTCCTAATAAAACTTTATCTCGTATTTTTAATTCTACGTCATTTACTTTGTGATCATATATAAGTTTTTTTCTGCTTGTTCTGTTCAAGCATTATTCTAGATCTTTTATATATAGTGTTATATTAAAACATTATACAAAGTATTGTAACCAAACATCCCAATCAGTTTAATCAACTGATATATAAGAACGAATGAATGCGGTTAACGTTCTATGACTTCGTTCCACTGTTCCTAACGTCTGCTGGTGGTGAAGTTATGTTTTTAATCTTCTATAATTGCATTTTTATAACCTGTCCTTATTTTCTTAATGAACGTCTTCATTGGACCGTATTTCAGATTAAAATCATCGAATATAGCTTTAGCTACGACTTTTGCACTTTTGTTTGGAATAGGTATGGCAACAAGATATTTTGTTAAATCACATATCAGTTTAACTGCATATTCATTGCCTTGCTCTGATTTTGGTAGTTGACCGATCGTGTCTACTATTACTCTATAGAAAGCATTGATTGGGGTTTCCGTAATTGTTAAAGGAGTTTTTGTGTGTGTTGTCACTTTTGATATTTGGAATTTTTGACATTTCACTCAGTAATATATCGAGTCATACCCTTCCAATAATAATATTGTTCGGCTCAGCAGCTAAAAATTAAGCTTGTATTATGTTAGCATAAGATTTCAGTTACATATTGCCCTGCGAGGCAAGCAATGTCACTATTTTGTTTTGTTTGGCGCTTCTCGCATGTCATAAAACAGCTCAATATTAGTTGCTGTTACCTATCTAGCGCTTATCGCTTTGCGCTCATCGTAGTTTCTTTTATCGCGCTCTTTTACCTTTTGCACTTTGTCTTCAGCAGCTAGAGCATCAATGCTAGCGACGCCGCAAGTCACTCTTGTCTCGTATATTCGCTGTATCGGGTCTCTTATCGCTCGCTTCGCTGAAAATTTTACATTTTTGCATATTGTCTATACGTTTGCTATAAGCATATAAATAAATCAACCCGTTGCATGAACTTATAAGAAAAGGTGGAGTTTTTATAACATCCTTAACTTCTCGCTATTAAGTGCTAATAAAAAAGCTTGTTAGCCCAACATTTTGGTGACCCCGACGTGATTTCTTTTATTAAACATTATAGTGTTGCATAAAATTATTTAAATTAAAATTGAGCTAGTTGTTACTAGTTTCGGCAGCAATTAAAATCCGCTCTTATATACATACGTACATATGTACGAGCAAGTGTCATGCGGTAAATTGCAGTAAAGAGGAGTCTGTGTACATAAGCATATATACACCTACATACAGACGCGTTGGCTCTCGCTATTCGACTAACTGTTGTGCGCGCTTAAGAGTACAGTGTAAACTATAAGTCAACGGTCAACGAACTTTCCTGTGCAGTTTTAATTCGGTTTTCTTTGACCTTTTTCGTTTGCTTCGGTTGCCATGGAAAGTTCTAGTGCTGAATCGCTGGCCCAGCCTACAAACAGGGTGTCATTTTTAAAGCGCAAGTTGGCGTCCTCGTATGAGCGGTTGCAGTCGCTACAATCCAGCCTCAACCAAACGCCCCTTGCCAATAATGATGAAATTGCGTTGTCGGTGCTGCTCAAGCGGATTGAAAAAATGCAATCTGCATTTGAAGACGTTCAAATCAAATTGGAAGAACTAGACTTTGACGAAATCGACAGTGACTTACGCGAGGCTTTTGATGAGCTTTCAGTAACTTTGGAGAATTCGGTGCGGTTTGAAATTGCTAAGCGCAGTAGAGCATTGTCGTCCAGCTCCACATTTGTAAATGAGCCTATTGCTGCTGCGTCAATGACTAGATCCAGATCGTTACCGACCTTACCGCCAATCAAATTGCCAACGTTTTCTGGAGGCTATACAGAGTGGTCAGATTTCTTTTCAATGTTCACAACTTTAATCGAAAATCATCCCGAACTCACAAACATTGAAAAAATGCAGCATTTGCGGCTCTGCTTGAAGGACTCTGCGCTGGATACCATTCGGTCATTGGAACTATCAGAGGCTAATTATTCCATAGCATTAAATTTATTACAAAAACGATTTGATAATCGTCGATTAGTATTTCAGGCACACATCGTTGAACTGCTGGGGCTCAAGAAGGTAGAGAATGGCTCCGCTGGCATGCTGCGTAAATTGTCGGATAAGTTTAATGCTCATATTCGTGCTCTCACCAGTTTGGGTAGCCAGGAGCAAATTGCTGGTTGCACCCTTGTTAAGGTGCTACTGCAAAAACTGGATCCTGCTACGCAGGCGAAGTGGGAAGAGAAGCTGGAGGATCCCGCCTTTGCAAATTTAATTCCATCATAGGCATACGCATTTCTAGAGCAATGCTGCAGTTTTGTGGATTATGCTATGGCAACCTATACGCCGAGCTCTCAGGTGGGCAAGAACAAACAGACTAACCCCAGTAGGACATCACTCGTTGCTACTAACTCAATGGCTGCTGTTTGCGTATTTTGCAATGTTGAAGAGCATAATATATGGCAATGCCCAAGATTTGGCAATTTGTCTCCAGAGATGCAGCTTCTTCAGCCCCTGCCTCTTTCCTTTCTTGTTGCCCACAACCTCAGCAGCGATGTTGTGTTCCCGGCCACTGCTATTGTACTAGTTAAAAATCGGTCTGGAACACTAGTTCCGTGTCGTGCTGTATTGGATGGTGGGTCACAGCTACATTTAATTACATCCCGATTCGCTCAACAGATTCAGTTGAAGAAAATTCGATCTTCAGCCGCAGTTGCTGGCCTGGGAAACGCCCCTTTCGCTACTGATGGATGCACTGTGACCGTCAATCTACAATCTCAAACGTCAGATTACTCTGCAATCATCACAGCCATCGTAGCTTCCACTATAGCAGATTGCCAGCCAAGCATCGCCTCTAATACAACTAATTGTAGTGTGCCTGGAAATATTCGCCTCGCTGATCCTTGCTTTTACAAGCAGCAGCGAGTTGACTTATTATTATTATCGGAGCTGGTCTCTTCTACGAGCTAATGTGTGTCGGGCAAATAAAACTGCTACCGGGATTGCCTCTTCTGCAGAAGACACGCTTTGGATGGATAGTTGCAGGTGGCGGTTCCCAGCAAGGCGGTACCTCTCTTTTGGCCAATCGTGTATCGTCTGATGCCCGCACTGATTCCGATGGCCGAACCGATGAGTTAATTCAACGATTTTTGGGAAGTAGAAAGTTTTCCAGACCCTGTTGCTAAAGCAACAAAGGAAGAGCTTGACTGCGAGGAGCATTTTGTTAAGAATTTCCAAAGGTTGCCAACAGGAGCATATTCCGTGCGACTCCCTCTCAAACTCACGCTGGATCAATTAGGTGAATCTTATCAACAGGCATTTCGCAGATTTATATCGCTTGAGAGAAAGTTGCATCGTCATCCCAACCTTAAATCCCAGTATTGCGCGTTCATTCAAGAGTATATGGAGCTCGGACATATGACTCTTGTCCCTCCAGAGTCGTTACGTTTATGCAAATATTTTCTCCCCCATCATTGCGTGCTGAACGAACAAAGCACGAGCACCAAACTTCGTGTCGTATTTGATGGTTCAGCTATCACCAGCACTGGATGTTCGCTGAATGAAGTGTTGATGGTTGGGCCCGTCATACAACCGAAGCTGTTTAACATTTTGATGCGATTTCGCACGTTCCCCGTTGCCCTTACTGGAGACATTGGCAATATGTATCGCTGTGTCAGAGTTACGGTCCCAGATAACCACCTACAATGCATCTTGTGGCGAAATTCTACTGATTCTGAAAAAAGTGTCCTCAAGTTGGACACAGTTACGTATGGCACAAAACCAGCTTCCTTTCTTGCCGTTCGAACAATGCAGCAATTGGCAGTCGACGAGCAACACTCATTTCCAATTGGTGCGAAAATTCTTCGACGCGATTTCTATGTAGATGACCTTATATCTGGCGGTGGCTCGGTCCAAGAGGCGATCGACGTATTAAATCAAACAAAGGGCATCCTATCTAAAGGTTGCTTTGAACTCAGAAAATGGTGCGCGAGTCACTCTGCAGTGCTAAAAGGCATTCCTGACAAGGATAAGGACTCGTTTTTAAAATTTAGCGATGGAAGCGACATTACCAAAACCTTGGGCCTTGCGTGGGATCCTTCAACTGATAAAGTAATGTTTTCTCTCACGGCTGCCAATCAGTCACTTAAACCTTGCAAGAGATCTGTTCCGTCCACCTTAGCTCGTTTTTACGATCCACTAGGATTAATTGGACCAGTCATCGTTAAGGCCAAAATTTTTATGCAGCTTCTTTGGAAGGAAAACTTGGATTGGGATGAGAGTCTTCCAACTTCTCTGAATACTGCCTGGCAGGAACATTGCCAAACTTTCAGGAATGTCCAATTATCCACCTTTCCCCGGTTGGTTTGCAATACAATGTGCGATGTAGAGGTTCACGGTTTCTGTGACGCTTGCATTACCGCGTACGGAGCTTGCATTTATGTGGTTTCAAAGGGACATCATTCGAGTTCACGCCTATTCTGTTCTAAATCACGAGTGGCTCCACTTAAAACTCTTACGGTACCAAAACTCGAGTTTTGTGGCGCACTTTTGTTAGCCCAATTGCTGCAGGAAGTAGCTGAAATGAAATTATTTACCTCTACATTCCATTGTAGGTCAGATTCATCAATATGTCTATCATGGATCCGAGATGAATCGTCGATGTTCAACGTATTCGTTGCAAATCGGATAGCCACCATCCAGGAACTCACAGTGGGCTTCCAGTGGCATTATTTTCCAACAGCCAGTAATCCAGCTGACATTCTCTCCAGAGGGGCCACTCCTGACGAGCTTATACAGTCAAAACTTTGGTCATGTGGTCCTGAATTTTTGACTGGTCCACAAAGGTGCTGGCCTGCGACTTGTCTTCTTGAAAAACCAATACTGGAGTTACGCAAAAGAGTGTTGCTCATCACAGATCCTGCAGATGATGCCATATTAAGGTGCAAATATGTGAATTCCTTTTCTGCTATTCAACGAGTATTTGCCTATGGGTACAAGTTTATCCATCGTATTCGGCGCCCCGGACTTTTGATCTCCGACATACGTTTTGGATCCTTCATACTTTTACGTAACGCTCAAAAGGGCTCTCTTTGGGATGATATAAAGAACGTGCAATCAAAGGGCGTGGTCGTTCGTTCCAGTATACTCTCATCATTATTGCCCTTTCAGGATGAATTTGGTATTCTTCGAGTTGGTGGGCGCCTCGAAAAGTCAACCCATCCTTATGAGGCCCGTCATCCTATTATACTGCCTAGACAACATCCAGTTACCTTCGCCATTGTCACTCACTTTCATGAGCGGAATCTCCATGCTGGACCACGAGCCTTGTTGGGAGCAATTCGGCAATATTGGCCGATTGGTGGCCGCAAAACAGCTTCTCCAGCATTGTAAACAAATGCATCAGATGTTTCCGGAACAAGCCCCGCTTGGTGGAGCACGTAATAATGGCTAATCTTCCAAAGGAGCGATTTGTTGAAACTCGAGCGTTTGATATAGCTGGTGTAGATTTTTGCGGACCATTCTTCTACAAGCCTGACACTCGAAACAAAGCTCCTATAAAATGCTACATCAGCGTATTTATTTGCTTTGCCACGAAAGCCATTCATTTGGAGTTGGTCAAGGATCTATCTACGTGTGCATTTCTCAATGCTCTAAAGCGCTTTATATGCACTCGTGGCAAGCCACGTCAGATATGGTCTGAGAATGCCACCAATTTTGTCGGCGCCAAAAACGAGCTGTTGGAGCTAAAAAATCTCTTCCTCAGTAGCTGTTATCAAGAGGCTGTTCTCCAGTTTTGTTTGGCGGACACAATTGACTGGCGCTTCATCCCACCACGCTCCCCTCACTTTGGTGGCCTTTGGGAGGCGGCGGTAAAAACTGCAAAACATCACTTCTATCGGGTTGTGGGGACAACTGTTCTGGGATTCGAAGAGCTTCGTACCCATGTGTGCCACAAAACGGCAGTCATTAATTCTAGACCACTGCTTCCCATTTCAGAAGATCCAGAAGACCTTGATGTTCTTAGCCCAGCTCATTTTTTAGTTGGTGGGCCACAAGCCACGTTTACAGAACCAGATGTGACACGGCCCAATTTTAATCGTCTAGATAGCAGGCAGCGAGTGTCCTACATGCACCAAGTCTTTTGGTCTCGCTGGCGAGAAGAATATTTAAATCTTCTGCAACAGCGTTCAAAATGGCGGACTCCCAAGCCAGGTGTTGCTCTCAATGACATCGTTCTTGTCAAAGACGAGAACTTACCTCCTTTGAAGTGGCCACTAGCTAGAGTGGTTGAATTGGTCAAAGGAACTGATGACATCACACGCGTTGCAGTTCTCAAGACAGCTAATTGAATCATAAAGCGAGCAACTAATAAGCTGTGTCTGCTTCTCCTTAACGGGGGGAGTATGTTCGGCTCAGCAGCTAAAAATTAAACTTGTATTATGTTTGCATAAGATATCAGTTACATATTGCCCTGCGAGGTAAGCAATGTCACTATTTTGATTTGTTTGGCGCTTCTCGCATATCATAAAACAGCTCAATATTAGTTGCTGTTACCTATCTAGCGCTTATCGCTTTGCGCTCATCGTAGTTTCTTTTATCGCGCTCTTTTACCTTTTGCACTTTGTCTTAAGCGGCTAGCGCATCAATGCTAGCGACGTGTATTCGCTATATCGGATCTCTTATCGCTCGCTTCGCTAAAAATTGTACATTTTCGCATATTGTCTATACGTTTGCTATAAGCATATAAATAAATCAACCCGTTGCATGAACTTATAAGAAAAGGTGGAGTTTTCATAACATCCTTAACTTCTTGCTATTAAGTGCTAATAAAAAAGCTTGTTAGCCCAACAAATATCTTTTCACCTTTGCCAAGGTTTTTGTAATGCCACCTTGTATTGGATCATTATAAAATGTAGACAATATAGCTTCTTTTATTCTTTTATTAGGGTCACCGAGTTGAGTAGCGCTACTCTTAATATTTTCAGTATTTTATTGCCCATTTTTTTTAAACTATCAATTGAAACTTGTTCAAAGATATTTACCCAATGTGCCACGTTGAGTTGGCTGTTTACATTTTTACCGGCTTGTGTTTCAAGCCTTTGGAAGAACTGACCTAAGTCAAGAATTCCATTAGTATATAAATCGCTAACATCATATCTTGCAGTAATATTCTTCCCATGTTTAAAGAAACATAGCATATTTTTTACATGCAAGGTCACTACTTTACGTACATCGTAATTTTTAATGACAAAATATACATTGGGATTTGAAGTTTTTCTATAGATTGCATAGGCAATTCTATTTCTTTCTCATCTCCTACGCCAGATTTCTGTCTACTTTGGTGCCTGTTAGGGAATTTAAGGACTTTTATTAGTATGTCTTTGAGTTTTTGAATGGTCATTCTTGATAACGCATCCGCTACATGGTTATCTTTACCCTTAAGATACTCTACTGTAAAATCGTACCCTCCTAAATCAAGCCTCATTCTGGTTAATTTTGATGTGCGATTAACCATTGAAAATAGGTAAGTTAACGGTCTGTGGTCTTTTTTGACTGTGAAATGTCTACCATATACATATGGCCTGGGCAATTGATCGCCCAATGAATTTCTGATAGCTCTTGTTCTGTGGTTGACTTATTAATTTCATCTTTAGTGAAACTGCGAGATACATATGCTACAGGTAATAGAAGACCATTATAGTTTTAAGTTAAAACTGCTCCACATGCCTCTTTGCTAGAATCTGTGATTATGCAAAATTCTTTGCTAAAATCGGGGAACTGCATTAAAGTTGGATTCATTAAAGCCGTTTTTAGATGTTAAAAGGCATGTTGGCATTAATTCCATTCGAATTTTACATTCTTTTTACATAATCTTGTTATGTGACGAGAATAAGCGGCAAAGTTTTTAATGAAACGTCTATAATAGTTACAAAATGCAACAAATCTTCTAGCGCTGTCTGCGTCCGTAGGGACTGGGTATTTCCTAATAACATCATATTTGGTGTCGTGAGACAATATACCTTTATCGGTGCATTTGGGTCCGAGAAAAGTGACCTCCTTCATGAAGAATGATGCAACTTGATGTTGTTTTTTCTGCATAGATCGAAATCATTTGTGATATTTTAGGTCATATGCTTTTCAGAACAATCAATAACAATTATGTCATCCATATATAGCAATGCTTGAGATGGTTGAAGACCAGTGAATATGAATGTCATTATCATATTTTGCTCGGCCTAATTGATCAAGAATATTATCTATTCTTGGAAGTGGAAATTTATCAGCTTATAATTATTTATTAATTTGGCGATAGTTTATCACTAAACGCCATCTTTTCTCCGTTGAATCCGGTAAGGATTTCTTTGGTACTAATAGTAACGGGCTGATATATTCAAACAGAGAGTTTTACTATTTTATTTTTAACAAGTTTAGTTACTTGTTTATATATTTCTTCTTGTTGTAAATGAGGAGCTCTATAGTTTTAAATATAACTTGGTTCATAATCTTTCAGTCTTAATTTTTGCATGTACAAATTATTTGTTGTGATTGGTTCTGTTTTATATTAGTTTGTGCGAATATATTTTTAAATGTACTGAAAATTAATATTAAATTTCTTTTCTTTATATAAAATAATTGATAAACTTATAAATGATTTAATGATATACATAATTTATTTTTGTTATTTTGTATATATATTTAAAAAATTTTGTTTGTTTTGTGTTGAAGCTTTGCGTATATACCAATGCTAATTATAACTTATGTATGGCCACACTACATCAGTATGTAATGAAAGTTTTTAGTCTATCCTTATTTACTTTTTGTCTTTTGTTTTTAATGTCTGATATTATGATATCGTTTTCTTCTATTTTTTCTACTTTATATGGTTCTATGTATTTAAAATCTAGCTTATAACTTTTTTCGTTTCTTAATAAAACTTAATCGCCTATTTTTAATTCGATATAATTTACTTTCTTGTCATATATAAGTTTATTTTTCTGCTTGTTCTGTTCAAGCATTATTCCAGCCCTTTTATATGCTAACTCTAACCTATTTTTTGATTTCTTAATCATCTATATTATATATAATCTATATATAATATAATCATCTATATTATATAGATGTGCTCATATATAAATGTGCTCATTTACACTATTAAATGCCTTCTTAATATTAGCATTCTTACTAAAAATTAATTCAAAGGGACAGTAGTTATGCGTTGGTGATAGTGTTGTATTAAAACAATATACAAAGTATTGTAACCAAATATCCCAATCAGTTTTATCAACTGATACATAAGAACGAATGAATTCGTATAACGTTCTATGACTTCGTTCCACTGTTCCTAATGTCTGGTGGTGGTGTGCCGTAGAAGTTATGTTTTTATACCCTTGCAGAGGGTGTTATAATTTTGTCGTGAAATGTGTAATGCATAGAAGGAGACATCTCCGACCCCATAAAGTATATATATTCTTGATCAGCATCAACAGTCGAGTGGATATAGACATGTCCGTCTGTCCGTCTGTCCGGCTGTCTGTTTCTATGCGAGCTAGTCTCTCAGTTTTAAAGCTATCTTAATGAAACTATGCAGAAGTCCCTTTTTCTGTTGCACGCAGTACATATGTCAAAACCAGCTGGATCTGACTACTATATCATATAGCTGCCATAGGAAAGATCGGTCGAAAATTAAGTTTTTGTATGAAAAAACATTTTGTCTTTCAAGATATCTTGACCAAACTCGGTATTTATTAGTTTTACTAAGCTCCTCATATATATGCAAAATCCCATTAAGATCGGACCACTATATCATATAGCTGCCATAGGAACGATCGGTCGAAAATTAAGATTTTGTATGAAAAAACATTTTGTTTTTCAAGATATCTTGACCAAACTCGGCATTTATTAGTTTTACTTAGCTCCTCACATATATGCTAGATCCTATTAAGATCGGACCACTATATCATATAGCTGCCATAGGAATGATCGGTTGAAAATGAAGTTTTTGTATGAAAAACATTTTGTTTTTCAAGATATCTTCACCAACCTCGGCATTTATTAGTTTTCTTAAGCTCCTTGTATATATGCAAAATCCTATTAAGATCGGACCACTATATCATATAGCTGCCATAGGAACGATCGGTCGAAAATTAAGATTTTGTATGAAAAAACATTTTGTTTTTCAAGATATCTTGACCAAACTCGGCATTTATAAGTTTTACCAAGCTCCTCACATATATGCAAAATCCTTTTAAGATCGGACCACTATACGGTTGAAAACTAGGTTTTTGCTTAAAAGCCTTTTTTGTTTATCAAGAGACCTTCACCAAGCTCGGCATTATCCATTTTCTCGGCATTAAAAGGTTGTAAGGGTATTAGATCTTCGTCGTGCCGAAGATAGCCTTTCTTCCTCGTTAATGCTAAGGTACTTACATAAATCTTCTATAACTGAATTTTGATATTCTACACCCATGTCCGTGATGAACGTCTTTACTGGACCGTATTTCAGAATAAAATCTTCAAATACAGCTTAAGCTATGACTTTTGCACTTTTGTTTGGAATAGGTATGGCAACAAGATATTTTGTTTAGTCATAAATCAGTGTAAATGCATATTCATTGCCTTGCTTTGATTTTGGTGGTGGACTGATCGTGTCTACTATTACTCTATCAGAAGCATTGATTGGGGTTTCCGTAATTGTTAAAGGAGATTTTGTGTGTGTTTTCACTTTTGATTTTGAAATTTTTGTATATACTCAGTAATATATCGAGTCATACCCTTCCAAAAATAATATCTTTTGACCTTGGCCAATTTTTTTGAATTGCCTGAGTGACCTCCTTCTATGGGATCAGTATGAAATGTAGACAATATAGCTTCATTTTATACCCTGAACCCATTAAAAATAGGTAAAGTGGGTATAATGTCTGTGTTCAAAATGTAAATGTATGTAACAGGCAGAAGGCAGCATCTCCGACCCCATAAGGTATATATATTCGAATCGATCTGTCCGTCCGTCCGTTCGTTCGTTTGTATGAACGCAAGGATAAGCTGTAGGTTTTCCTAGGGCCTATGCAGATCGAGTTTGTTTCCGATAATCGATAACTTATTCCGTTTCCAAGCAATCGATAAAAGTCGATATCGACTTCCTACTTTTTGAGCAAATTGGGTAAATAATAAGAGTAAGAGTCACCAAACTTGATATGTTGCTTCTAAAATATTTCATATGGATCAAGTATCTTTCACTTTAGACCTATCGGCACCTCCTCGCTACCACCGCAGAGCTATAAATCAAATGAATAACCCAACTAGTTTTGCCAACAAATTTAAATGCAATTGACTTTTTAAGAATACACAAATATTATATGGTATAATAAGATATACTGTAGACAATTTCATTAAGATCGGTTTTTGTTTTTCATTATTTTGACTGCGCACGTGTTTGCGACGCAAAATCCAAGAATTTGTTTATACATATACACACACATATTTATGTCTGCTTTAAACAGCATTGCAATTGCAACTGCGATTGTTTCTTGTGCTGCTATTTTAATTGCTTTTTATCTCAATAAGACTTCATTATTAGTGTGGCTGTTGAGCAATTGGTGCGGCCTGTCGCTTGTAGAAAAAAACGTTATATTTCTTGAATTTTCTTCGAGTTCTATCTGATGAAATCCAGACACTAGATCTAGACATGAGAAATATTTTGCTCGGCCTAATTTATCAAGAATATCATCTATTCTTGGAAGTGGATAATTTTTTATTAATTTGGCGATAGTCTATCACTAAACTCCATCTTTTCTCCCTTGAGTCCGGTAAGGAATTCTTTGGTACTAATAGTAAAGGGCTATTATATTCAGACACAGAGGTTTCTGCTTTTTCATTTTTTACTAGTTTAGTTACTTGCTTAGCTATTCGTGCTTGTTGTAAATGAGGAGTTCTATAGTTTTTAATATAAGTTGATTCATCATCTTTCAATATTATTTTTTGCTTGTAAAAATTATTTTTTGTGATTGGTTCTGTTTCCAATCCAAAGATATCTATATATTTTGAACATAATTCTGTCATTATTTTCTTATATGCTGATGGCAATTTTTTTTTGGTTAGTGAGAATTGATTCCGATCCTTGAGAGTTGTGTGAGTCTGCTATTTAATAATTGGATAATGGTTAAAAATTTACTTCCTTTATGTTTAGAATATTATTGATGTTAGTTGTGTTTAATATTCGCACATATGCGTTATTTGAAACTGCCATTGAATTACCAACAAATACACCAACCCCTATCTCCTGATTAGGTACTAGGATTTAGTTACATTTAGTATTTACGTTAATTTTTCTGATTACTTCACAACGTTATGGTATAATTAATTCGTTGTTGTTGATACTATGGAAAATTGGTATTTGTATAGGATGTGCAATATTATTGAGTCTTAAAATGAGACAATCGCTTTCTGTGGGGAAATCTAATTGACAATTGAATTGTTTTATGAAATCTATTCCAATTATTCCGTCCCCAGGGATCCAAAAATCTTGTTCTACTATGTGAAAATTATGTGGCATGATGAAGTTAGATGTTCGGAATTCGAGGAATGCTATACGTAATGAGCTTATTAATCCTTTACCAATTCCTGTAATTTGGATTATATTATCATGATCTCCATCTAAAAATGGATCCGAATTTTCTCTTATGATTAAGATGTCAGCTCCTGTATCTATCAAAAATGGTAATTTTCTACCTAAGTTGATGGTGTGAACTGTAGTTTTCACTAAATTTGAGAACATAAGGGGCCTGTTGGTTTTCCGAGATACCTTGTGTAACTCGGATCTGGTTTTGGTGACACGGATCATCTGTTTGAGCCGTCTCGAGGATTACCTCTGTTATTATTGTTTCTATTACCATGTCTGTAGTCGCCTCTGTTGTATGGTCGGCCTCTATAATTACCTCTAATTTTGGTAATAAAGGAAAGTGTTTGTGTTCGGTGCAACTATTGACAAATTTCGGTATAGCATCATTCATGTTATGAATGTGGCGGCCTGCATAATAAGTTTTACCTTATCAATGGTACAGTTGTTAGTCATTGCCTTGGCAGCCAGCGTTGTGCTTTACTTAGTGGCAAGATCTGGTAATAAGCCATCGCTAATATAGGATCCTTTCAGGGACTTTGACATCTTTTCCATTTCTTGGACGTATTTGGTTGGCCGGCTTATATTTCTGTTGGAGATATAGTAATTTTGCAGAAATGACGTCTATTGATTCTCCTTTGACTTTAACTGTTTAAATGTCAATTATTTATTATAATTTTAATTGTTTGTTCATGGCATATTAGATTTCTTGCATGACTGTTCAGCTTATTCTTTATTAGGTTAAAGTGACTGATCGAACGTTACCGATGTGACTAGTGAAGATGGTAAGTAAAGCTTGAGATCATACTTTTTTTTTAGGTTTACCAGATTATTCCTTAAGTGTTGCAAAACGTCTGAAGTTTGTACCTTGTGTAAACTTGTCAGTTTACTTTTCCATTCGTTAACTAAACTCCTGATTTTATTGTATTCATATACAAGGATCTCAGTATGTCTGATTATGGTGGGTCTTTAAACTGTTGCGCCTTTATTTAGGCACTTATATGATTTGTAAAAATATTCTCTGTGCAGCTTTATTTTCTGGTCTATTTGGTGCTATTCCATGTGGCAATGTCTTACTTAAATATGTTTATCTGTGCAATCGCACCATTAGTATGATTCACTTTTCGATTTTGAGCAATGTATCAATGGACCCGTAGGAGTATTGAATATATCCATGTATTCGTATTCAAAATCACACCTTTATGAAATCGCGAGTACGAAAATGGCTCATGTCTATATGTAAGCCTAATGAGTGAGTCTATATCTGACATGGTTATAGTTGGAAGGATGGTCTAACATAATGTATAGCTCGTTTTTAATAATTATTGTTGGATTCGTTTTGGAAATCCTATAACCATTTATTATTTCTAGATCCATTTTTAATTAAAGTATTAAATTTGTGAATATAACAATGTAAGTCATTTATCTGACCATTATCGTCCATACAACTAAAAAAAATGGAATTTTCATTTTCTTAGCTTATTTCAAATGTATTTTTGCATTGTTTTAGTTTTTTGTTCAATTGTTTTTAATTTCTCGTTACAAATGTTAAATTTTTTTTACAACTTTCTACTGCAGCATGAGCAACATATACATTATACATTCGCAACCAATGTAAGGGTATTTCAGATCAAATAAACAATAACCCCTTTAGCGACACTTTGTTGCTAAACATATCGCAATCCAAAGTACATTCGAAAAATGATCGTTCACTCATGATCTGCACATGATCTGCCCATTCACACACATGTGTGTGTGTGTGTGTGTGTGTACAAGCCGAATATCAAAAATCCAAAAATCTTGACAAATATGCGAAAGGGACCGGCAGGCTGGCAACCAACAGGCACACAAGCGCATAAATGCTTCTATTCATATACAAAATATGCAAGTGTGCGTGAATATGGCAAGTCCAACAAATCGTAAATGCACACATGCCAACGAATGGGTACCCTTACCAACGATATTGAGCTAAAATGCAAGAATTTCGCATCGACGTGTAAAACCCTTTCATTATTTCATATTACCCGCCCCTTTGAAAGAGAAGAAATGCCTCCGAGATTTGAGAAATCTTAAATTCGTGGGTATTCTTGCTTGTCGGACACATACACACACAGACAGTTAAACAGTAAATAGATAATATGAAAGAGCACTGAGAGTAAGCCAAAGCAGTTTCCTGTAGTGTGAGCGAATAAAGGGAATAAAAAGAGCAGCTTTGCCGTTCCCTCACACAAGTCTTACGTATTTCGTACACACGCTCTCTGTTAGAGCGTGCGGCCGCTTTCGGACCCGAACAAAAACGAAGGCGACTTTGGACCAGCCGCTAAGAAATCGACGGGCACCAAGTAATATCTCACTTGTCCAGTCTATATGTTGTATGGTTAGTGGTCTAATCATTTCTATTTGTCTTTTGAAATAGTTGAATTGTTTTTTTGTTAAATGTATTAAGTTTTCATTATCTTCTTCAGCTATGTGCTGTAGCTTGTGTGTTAATGTCTTGTTCGCCTAGCATATTTTCTTCAATTTTGATGCGTGATAAGGCACTACGTATTTTAATTTTCCATTTAAGATTGATACGCCAACGTTGTAACTCATGTTGGGGTATTTAATGTTATTTAGCCAAACAAGTGGTTGTGATCGCTTAAATTGTCAAGTGGTCTGCCATATAAATATGGGCGAAAATATTTCGCGGTTAATAATATTATAAATGGTTCTGAGCTTAATTGAAAACATATCTGCCAACTCCTTAGCAGATTTCCCCTTGTGGTAGTGGAAATAAACTAATTGAACAAGGTTTTCGTTAACTCGTTGGCCGGGCATTGTAAGAAGCTCTCAATTAGGCAAGATGTGACTGTTAAAAACGCAAAATCGCTTAGTGGGAATTCGCACACTGCATATCAATAACTCACGCATTCAAATTTCTTCGAATTTGAACTACCGTTAGGTAGCTTGGGCTCTATTTCGAATTGTGTTTGCATTTTGCAAAGAATTAATTGACAGTGCAAAAATTGCCTCATTTTACTTTTTTCTGTTTTATTCCTTTTGTGTTTTGAATTTTGTTATGTTTGTGCCATATATTTAAGAAGAATACTTAGAATAATAATTATATGCAAAAAAAAGTTAAAAGAAAATAGTTTAAATCAGTGAAATATAAGCTTAAAAATGAATTTTTGTCCTGTTTTTCATTTTGCAAACAATTACTTGACAAACTGTATGTACAAAAAAAGTCTAACGTTAGACTTAAGAACAAATATTTAATGGAACAACACATTAGTCGATAAAATATCATTAACATCTTAAGACGTCAGTGCTGGTTGGCTTAGATATTAATAATCATTTTATTCAGTTTTGATAATGTGCGCTTAGCCTATGGATATACATGTATGTATACTTATGCTGTTATTCGTTAACAGCTACAAAGAGAGGGAGAGTGAGTAGCTCGCATATACCTGTATTAGTGAGCATATATATTGCTCACGGTATGCGCTCTGACGGAGCGTGGGATCTGCAGCATAAGCATAAACGGTCAGCTAGTGAGGCTAGTGAGCCGCGCTGCGTAATATGAGACCGAACCAATACATAAAGTGGCTCTGGGCTTGCTTACGTTATTATTATTATTGTATGCAACAATGCTGCATACTTTATATTTGAATACAGGGTATTCTGTACGGGCATATACGCACTACACCTCCCCTTTTAAAGAAATAACGTAACATTATGAATATGTAGTTATTAAATGAACTTAATCATTGAGGTTTTTTTTTCGTTTTTATTAAAAATTGAAATTTTTTTTTTTGATATTACAAGAAATTTGAAAATGTGGGAATATAAAAATACAAAAGTATTACATGTATAAAAAGTTTGTTTCAAGATACATTTTATTGTAATATTTCGTTTATTTGTAAAAAAAATTTTTTTTTCATTCGGTTGATCAGGCCTTATATTTTTATTTAATTTTTTTTTTGTGTATTTTTTTTTTTGAATTCGAATTCGTAAAGATAATTTTGGATTATTAAGAATTAAATATTTTTAATCTATTATGAACTTTTTGTTTTTTATCTTTACTATCTTAAATAAAAATGTTGTCATTATCTTCTATTTTATCTACTATATATGGTCCTAAATATACTGGGTCTAATTTGTGCCCTGTTTCGTTTCTTATAAGTACTTTATCTCCTACTTTTAATTCAAAATTTTTTGTTCTTTCATCATATGGTAATTTCCTATTAACCTTGGCTTTTTCTAACATACTTCTAGCTCTTTTGTATGCTATTTCTAATCTAAACTTTATTTCCTTATAATAGTCGTCTAAATTATAAATAGGATCTATGTAATTAGTTTTGTTTAAATCTATGAACTGTTTTGGTAGTCTGCCAAATACTAGTTCCTATGGACAATACTCATGCGTTGCTGATGGTGTCGTGTTGAAGCAATAATTGAAATATTGAATCCAGACATCCCAATCAGATTTGTCTGCAGTGATGTATGAACGAATGTATTCATTAAAAGTTCGATGACTTCGTTCTATTGTCCCAACCGTCTGGTGGTGGTGTGCTGTTGAAGTTATGTTTTTGATACCAAGGTACTTACATAAATCTTCTATAACTGAATTTTTATATTCTGTACCCATGTCCGTAATTAACGTCTTCATTGGACCGTATTTCAGAATAAAATCTTCAAATATAGCTTTAGCTACGACTTTTGCACTTTTGTTTGGAATAGGTATAGCAACTAGATATTTTGTTAAGTCACATATCAGTGTAACTGCATATTCGTTGCCTTGCTCTGATTTTGGTAGTGGACCAATCGTGTCTACTATTACTCTATCAAAAGCATTGATTGGGGTTTCCGTAACTGTTAACGGAGTTTTTGTATGTGTTGTCACTTTTGATTTTGAAATTTTTGTATGTACTCAGTAATATATCGAGTCATACCCTTCCAAAAATAATGTCTTTTGACCTTGGCCAAGATTTTTGTAATGCCTGTGTGACCTCCTTGTATTGGATCATTATGAAATGTAGACAGTATAGCTTCTTTTTCTTTTTCTTCTTTTATTAGGGTCACCGGGTTGAGTAGCGCTACTCTTAATGTTTTCAATATTTTATTGCCCATTTGTTTGAATTTCATTAGTATATAAATCGCTAACATCATATCTTGCAGTAATTTTCATCCCATGTTTAAAGAAACAGCATATTTTTTACATGCAAGGTCACTACTTTTCGTACATCGTCATTTTTTATGACTTCATATACGTTGGGCTTTGAAGCTTTTTTCTAGATTGCATAGGCAATTCTATTTCTTTTTAATCTCCTGGTAGTGACTTTCAGGACTTTATGTTGCATATCTTTGAGTTCTTTTATATTAATACGCGAAAGTGCGTCTGCTACGAAATTATCTTTCCCCTTTAGATATTCTACTGTGAAGTCGTATTCTTCAAGCTCTAACCGCATGCGAGTTAATTTTGAACTGGGATTAGTCATAGAAAAAAGATATGTCAATGGTCTGTGATCCGTTTTAATAGTAAAGTGTTTGCCATAAATATATGGTCTAAAATGGGTAATTACCCAATGAATTGCCGCTAACTCTTGTTCTGTTGTGCTCTTATTGCTTTCCCCTTTTGTTAATGAACGAGATGCATAAGCTATTGGGAGCTGAATTCCTTCACGGTTCTGAGTTAGAACCGCTCCGCAAGCTTGTTTACTAGCATCTGTTATAATGCAAAATTCTTTGCGAAAATCAGGATATTGTAATAATGTGGGGTGCATAAGCTTTTCTTTAAGGTATTGGAACGCGTTTTGGCATTCACTTGACCATTCAAAAGGAACATTCTTTTTACATAATCTAGTATGTGCCGTGAATAATCGGCGAAGTTTTATATAAATCGACGATAATAATTGCAGAATGCTACAAATCGCCTCGCGCTGTCCGCATCATGAGGGGCAGGGTAATTTTTGATGACGTAAAATTTCTTATCATCTGGCAATACTCCTTTGCTAGTGCATTTGTGACCTAGAAATGTCACTTCATGCATGAAAAATGATCATTTTTCTGGATGCAACTTTAGGTTATATTTCCTACATACATTAAAAACAACAGTTAAGTTTTTAATCATGTGATTTTGGGAACATCCTATCACCATTAAGTCATCCATATAAAGGAATGCCTGAGAGGGTTCTAAACCCGAGAATGCTATAGTCATCATTCTCTGAAATGAATTTGGTGCTATTTTAAGACCAAATGGTAATCGCGTGAAGCGATATGAGCCATTGCTCGTTGAAAAAGATGTTATATTTCTTGAACTTTCTTCAAGTTCAATTTTGTGGAAACCTGACATTAAGTCAAGGCATGAAAAATATTTAGCTCTGCCCAGTTGGTCTAGAATATCATCAATTCTGGAGAGCGGGAATTTTTCAAAAAGTAATTTTTTGTTGTTTTGGCGATAGTCAATTACTAATCGCCATTTCTTTTCTTCCGAATTTGGTAATGATTTTTTCGTGGGGGCTGTTATACTCAGATACAGACGGTTCTACGATTTTGTCATTTATTAATTTCCCTACTTGTTTTTGAATTTCTTCAACGTGGCTATGCGGGCTACTGTAGTTTTTTATATAAATGAGTTCATCATCTTTAAGTCTTAATGTTTATTTATAAAAATTATTTGTCGCTATTGGTTCGGTTTCCAGGCCGAACACATCACTATACTTGGTGCATAAGTCTGTTAGTTGACTTTGAATTGTTCTGGAAAATTTTTCTTTAATTTTGAAAGTACTTGTTCGCTTCTATTTTCTGGATTAGTGCTATGAATGTCGTAATCTGTTAAATTTTCATATTGGATTTTGTTTACTTTGACCAATTGGTCGAAATTAGTTGTGTTTAGAAGGCGAATGTATACATATTTGGATGCCGCTATTGTATTTGCAACTTAAATTCCATTATGTATTTCTTGATTAGGAACAAATATATAATCATGTACTGTATTAATGTCAATTTTTCGAATTACTTGGGATCTGGCTGGCAAGAGAACATTAATTGGATAATTTAAATTTTGAGGTCTAATTATAAACCAATCTTCACTTGGTTTGAAATCTAATTGACAATTGAATTTTTTAATAAAGTCAATGCCTAATATTCCATCACACGGTATTGAAAAATCGGAATCTACTAAATGAAATTCGTGTGGAATAATATATTTTGTTGATTGAAGTTCTATTGAAGTCGTTCCTTGAGATTTTATTACACCTTGGCTTATGCCTTGGATGTTTATAATTTTTTCTTCTTGAATTTTGAAATTGTCTGAATTTATTTTTAAAAGTGAGATATCTGCACCAGGAATGTGAGTTTATTTTCAGTTGAATGATTATAAAAAGTGACAAATATATTAAGACTGTAATTGATGGAATGAACTTTTACATTTACTGGTTGTTTCCTAAAGGGTTCTGAGAGTTTTCCGGCGTATTTTGCGCCATTCTCACACTGTTACTATTATTACCTTGGTTGGAGTTACCTCGGCCTCTTCCTCTATTTTGGCCTCGTCTTCCTCCACGGTTATTGTAATTATTGTTGTTGTTACCGCCTCGGTTTTTATTGTTGTGGTTGTAATTTCTGCCACGATTATAACCTCGGCCTCCTCTATTATTGTTATTTTCAACTCGTTGATAAAACAGGACAGTGTTACTTTGACCTGTTATCTCCGTGCAGCTGTTGACAAATTTGGAAACGGCATCATTCATATTTATGAATGTGCCTGCCTGCATGATAAGTTTTACCTTATCAATTGAACAATTTTGGGTCATAGGTTTTACAGCTGTTGTAGTGCTGTATTTGTTTGCTAGTGATTGGCTTAGACCTTCACTGATATAGGCGCCTTCAAGGGCCTTTGCCAGTTTTTCCACCTCTTGGGTGTATTGGTTAGCCGTTTTATTTTTCTGTTGCAGATTAAAAAGCTTAGCAGATACTACTTCTACCGATTCTACTTTTACTGCATTTGATAGTTGCGTTATGATTGCAGCAATTTTCTGCTCATTACTTATCAAATTTCTCGCATGGCCTTTTAGCTTTGTTTTTATAAGGCTTATGGCTGTTAGCTCATGTGTGCCTTTTAAGGTTTCTAATAGATTCAAAGAATCTAGAAAACTTTGTAGATTTTCCGGCTTACCGTCAAACTCTGGTATCAGAGATGTGGCTAGCTTGATAAATTCTACAACTGTTTGTGACATGTTTACTAATTTTATGTCTTCTATTAGGTCGTTTGTCAGGAGTGACTTATCAAACTTTACCGGCGTGTTTAATGCTGATGGTAAATAAAGCTGGAGACTGTACTTTTCGTTTAAGCTTACCAGATAGTCCCTTAGACGTTGTAAAATGTCTGAAGTTTGGACTCTGTGTAAGCTTGTGAGTTTATGCTGCCACTCCTCAATTAAACTCCTGATTTCATTGTATTCATATACAAGAATCTCAGTGTGTTTAATTATGGTTGGTTGCAAAACTGGTGCGCTCTTATTTAGGCACTTATATGATTTGTCGAAATTCGATCTATGCAGCTTTATTTTTTCAACTTTCTGGTGCCATTCCATGTGGCACTTCTTTATTTAAATCTTATTTATGTAATCGGACCATTACTATTGTTGCTGGTCCCAAAATTGGGTGTTCTTCAGCAATTATTTTGACTGAGACATATGGCAACGTATTGAGTACTAGTCCCTTTTCTATATTCTGGCAATGTCTTAACGGACTTGTGTTAGTGCCGTAAGTTTCTATATATTCTTGTTCGAATTTATATACTGTAATGAATTCGCTGTGTAATCGCAGTACGTTTTTGTGCGCAATACGAAAATCTGGCTCATCTTTATATGTGAGCCTAATAATGGATTCTATATCTGTCATTGTTAAAGAAAATTAAGAATTTTAGATTTTTTCTAAATCTTTTGCCCTACTCAAGTAACGTTTTTTGATTTTTTTTGTTATGCATCGCATAAATTTTGAATCCTAGAGAAATGACAGATGCCACGGCTATGATAAGCAATAGAATTGCAATGCCTTCCAAGTTTTCTTTATGATCGATTACTTTAACATTATTGATCACATTTGCGACTGATTTTTCAACCTTGGACTCGTTCGAGCCCATTTTAGTGAAAATGTCTTAGATCTTTGTATTCTAACTGAATGAATTATTACTTTTTAATTTCATCTTTTCAATTTAAAATTCTCGTATATTCTCAAAGCATAGTAATATTTTTGTGCTTATATACAATTAAATATATATATTTTTTTTATTTAAAAGGAATTATATAAGTTTGTTTTTTTTTTAAATCTATTTTAATTTTTTTTTTTAGTTTCTGTCTTTAAACACTGTTCAATAATTGTAAAATTCATTATAAACTAAGAAGGACAAATTTGAGTTAATTAGGGCATACGGTTGGCTGACAATTTTTATTTATACAATTAATAGTCCAACCGTTTGTGTTAGTAAAAAGCCTAACAGATTTTAGTATTTTTCAAGTAGCGCTTTCGCGCATCGGCTTGAATTAGAGTTTATATTTAAGGGCAATTTAGGCATTGGCAGGTTTGCAGCCCTTATTGCGTTGCTTTGCACCAGTACGAAGTTGTTTCTCGATGAATTCGAGATTCTTTATTTGTTCATTTCTCTCCTGGGGCGTTGTCGCTGTCTTGATAAGATCCTGTAGGAGTCTTCTTTGTTGAAGCAGTTTAATCCTTCTTCCGTTTCTTTTGGTTTTCTTCTTTTCCTTCTTCTGTTGTCGTGCCCGGTACTCAGCTACTGTGAGTGGGCGTGGTCCATCGTTGGGGTACACCTCTAAAGCCTCTTGCAGGCTGGGTGCATCCCTTTGCTAAACAGGAGCAGCTTCTTCCAGTCCAACGTTGCTCATTTACTTCCTGCGTTGGTGCAAAGGGTGGACTGCCTCTCACACTTTTGGTATCTGCTGCTGCTGTCCGGGGCCTATGGGCTCAGGCGGTACCGGTGCTGGTCATCGCACAGGCTGTCTTTGGTTGACACGTTCGTGTCATCTGTTAAGTTTCTTTTGTTGTTACTTGTCACTTTGTTGCACAATGTATGTTGCAATTTTCGTTCATATCATTGGCGTCATTGATAGTGTAAAATTAATCAATCTTTGTTTGACGCAATCTCATTATGCATTATTATTAATTTATTTTAATAATTTTTTTTTTCACAACAATTTCAACATATTAATTTCTGTTCATTTTTATTTTTTTAACACAAACGGCAAACCACTGTCACGGTCGCCATGTGATATACGTAACAGTTTTGATATGATAAAGTAGCACGTCAGTGCTGGTTGGCTTGGATATTAATAATCATTTTATTCAGTTTTGATAATGTGCGCTTAGCCTATGGATATACATATATACTTATGCTGTTATTGGTTAACAGCTACAAAGAGAGGGAGAGTGAGTAGCTCGCATATGCCTGTATTAGTGAGCATATATATTGCTCACGGTATGCGCTCTGACGGAGCGTGGGATCTGCAGCGTAAGCATAAACGGTCAGCTAGTGAGGCTAGTGAGCCGCGCTGCGTAATATGAGACCGAGCCAATACATAAAGTGGCTCTGGGCTTGTCTACGTTATTATTGTATGCAACGAAGTGCTGCATACTTTATATTTGAATACAGGGTATTCTGTACGGGCATATACGCACTACAATCTACCAAATGATAAAAATTGTTTTATTATTTTACACTACCTAATGCTTGTGTGGTTTTACTTGCTGCACTCTAACCGGGCAACGCAATAATTGCTGAGTTATACAATATTTCTTTTAACAATAATAGTAGAGTGATAACTAATTAGTAATTATTAGGGATCCTCGTCAATGCATCAGCTGGGCATCTCCGGTGGAACGCTGATGCTCCTTCGTTGGCGTAAGGGGCAGTACGCCGCTCGCACTTGTTGTTATTTCCGCTGCAGTCTATGCCTCTCGCACTTGTAGATATTTTCGATATAGACTTTTAGTCTTCCTTCGTTGGCGCAAGGGGCGGTATGCCTCTCGCACTTGTTGCTATCCCTCTGGCAGGTGTACAGGCAATATACGCTGTATACCGGACCTTCACGTTCTGCTGGGCACTTCTTCTTTAACTTTGGGAGTTGCTGCTTATTTGGAGGAGGATTTTGTATTATTTGTATATTGAGATTTCATATTTTTAAGCTAGAGGTTGCAGAGTGCGTATGATTTTGTTTTTGTTTTTGAACTGACTCCAAATGGTCGAGTTCGGCCGCTATTTTATTTGCGGTGTTCCATTTTAGCTTATGATGTTTGGGACTTTGACTTACAGCTTTGATTGCAGCTAAGTGCTACAAAGTGTTTTAATTTAAATGACACTGGGTACAGTGTGTATTCCATATGTATGTTTATTACAGTTTATCACAGCCTTAATATTAGCTACTTCAAAGATATCTGCTACAGTAACGTTGATGACATGTTCTTAACATATTTTATACATTGACATCGTCTTGAATGGCAGGAATGGTTATATTTATTTTTGATTAGGTGATTAAAATGATTGGCATCAACTATATTATTTGGTCTTTGGATGGCATTGAGGCATCTACTGATTTCCGTTTTTTATTTCTATTCGTCTGATCTCTAAGTCTATAAACTGGCCCTGCTTAAGTCTAATCTGTTCCCAATCGTCGAAGTCTGGGGTTCTACCTATTCGACAGTATTGCTGAAATGGTCGATAGTTTTTTGATTGATCCTTCTGAAATCTATTACCTGACCGTTTTACGGTAGCGTAATTCATTGATAACGACCCAGATTGGGTTATTATATGGGGGCCTGGACAGCCTTCGCTAGCATTTGTTTAACTTCTGCGATGGCGAAATCGGAAACGCCCATTGGATATGAGTTTAATTTAGAATATGTCGGTTCAGTGTCTGTTCGGATTGTTATATTGACATTTTAGCACTTTAAGAATCGTAAAGGTTCTGACTTGTGCTCGATTGCATTGTTAATGTGGTCGATCTGTGCTTTCACTTTTTAAAGTAGTCCGAGGTCAATGATGGAGTTGAAGAGTACAAAATTGGGATTTGTTAGTGAATAGGTGGATAAGGCCTTTCTCAACATTGTTTGCCTTACGTAAAATGTACAGAAGCAGGGACCTTCCACCTAACATCTTTTTATTGCTCTTCGCCCTGAGAAGTGAATAATTGTTTGTCCACATTGCATAGAGTAATCTGAGTTTTGTGATTTCGATTAAACTGCATTGGTTGCTGGGAAATTGATGAAGGATCTACTTCCATATGCTCGGTGCCCTGGATTGAATTTTTTGGGTATAGGCTTTGTTTTGACTTGCTTGGATCGCGGTTTGTCTATCGATTATTATTATTAATTTTATTATTTGAATTTTTTGCCCCTGGGTTTTGGTGTAGTATGTGCTTCTGCTTAGATACTGATGATTAGCATTGTATTAATAGATCATTGTCTTGAAAATTGTTTGGTCGCCAATTCTGTGAGCGTTAATTGCTCCATTTTTGGCGATGTATATAAACTGGTTGCGAACGAATAGCATTTATTGCCTCAGCCTATTGTGCCAGTGCTAGAGCAGCGGCCAAATAATTAGACCTGGCGGAGAATGCCGCTATCTTCAGTGGGTTTCTATGCCCTGCTATAAAGGTATGAAATTCATTTATTCAAACGCACTGGTGTATTGTCAGCATAAGTAAAATCAAGCCTAGCGAGTATCGCATTGAAATTCAAAACTTTTTTGAATGAAGATAATGCTCTTATATCTAGGTGTAAGCTCATCGTCCCTGCTACTATTATTAAATGTGGATCTGTAAATCAATGCCTCATTGAGACAAAACACTTTTCGGATCTCTTATATTACTCCGATAACAAACTATCGATTAAAATCGAGATCGTTTGATGTCCATGTCGTTTGAGTGAATTTCGTTAGTCGTAGCTTCTTGAAGAGAATATATACATATATCGATTACCTTTCACCTTATCTCGGTCGCCACCCCATGCCTCCTCTCCTTAGCTATGAATCAATGAAATTTTCATCAAGATCGTCTAGAAAATACAGAAGTTATTAAAAAATTCCATTGGCGGGGTTTGAACTCGCAACTGACCGTATTACTTGCTGTCGACTCTACTCAGCAGCCACACCAGGAACAAAAAAAAAAAGTTTCCCCGGTAGGCCTCGAACTCGCGACAGACCGCAACACTTGCCACTGCCTCTACTCAACAGCCTCACCTATAATTGAGTATTATTGAGAAAAACCGACGCACATGCATGTGTGTGTCTTTGTACATGTATACAAAAAATTCTTGGAATTTGCGCTAGCTGCCCCATTTAAATACGCAGTAAAAAACATAACTTTTGGATTTTTCCTGACCAATCTTGTGTACAGACGAACGGACGCATGAACAGACAGACGGACTTGACTCGATCGACTCGGCGATTGGTGCTGATCAAAGATTTATATACTTTTTGACGGCGGACATGCTTCCTTCTGCTTGTTACATACATTTTCACAAAAACATTATACCCATTTTCAATGGGTTCTGGGTATAAAAAAGTGTGCTTATATTGACACGTTTTTGCGGCATCTGGCGAAAATCGCAAAAATCTGTATAGAAACACTCTCATTCATGCGCGTCTTAATTGAATTCTATCAATAGCATCGCGATTGTAATCGTCAGCTGGCGATAGCAATAAAGTGAAAGATATTTGATATATACATATATACTATTTTAGAAGCTACTTGTCAAGTTTGGTGACTCTGGATCATATTGCTTACGTGATTTGCTCAACAAACAGGATCTCGATATCGATTTTGATCGATTGCTTGGAAACGGGCAAGTTATTGATTATCGGAAATAAACTCGTACTGTGTGGGCACTGGGAGGACCTACGTTCCAAACTATAAATATCTAGCTTTAATAGGTTCTGAGATCCTTGAGTTCATACATACGTCTGTCCTGGACATGGCTAGGTTGACTAGGCTATTGAATCTGATCAAGAATATATATAGTTTATGGAGTCGGAGATGCTTATTTCTTCCTGTTACATAAATTTGCGCATACATTATACCCTTTTTTAAGGGGTTCGGGGTATAAAAACAGCATACCACTGTTTCAACGCAATCACACACTACAAACAAATGCCATGCATTGGAAATGCTACACATAATAAACATAACAAACAAAAAACGACTAACCTAAAGAAAACACAGAAAATTACGCTCATTTGTAAACGCATTTATTAAACAGCTAAATAGTTTCAATCAGAAGTGTAAAATGATGTTTAGTTTATTGTTGAATTTAATCTACTGTATTTTAATGTTAATTAGTTCTTGTCTCTTGCTGTTAGCGTCGTGAAGAATATTGCCAAGGGCAGCCGAAATATATCGGTGAAATGTAAGCAAAATTGTGTTTCTACCATTTTTTTACGCGAATCCCGATATAATGTACTATATCCCACCTCCCGGCTAACCGACCGAGGGGCGCAGTCGTGTAAAGTAGGACACAAGTCGCGAAGTACAAAACGAATACAAACCACGACTATATGCTAAGACTATCTACTTGCTAAATGGATTACAATAGACTAAATACGAGGAAGAGAAGACTCCGAGCAGAATACTCTGCAATTGTTGTTATAATTGTAGATTCTTTATTACTATAGAATTACAAAGTTTCTAATTATAATTCGTTTTAAAGTGATTAACTTTAACAAATATGTTTAATATTATAGGATGATTGATATTATTATGATTAAGTTATTATTGGATGATTTTAGTTATAATTAAAACATTAAATATTCCACTAAAGCCGAGTTCTTTAGTCGACTTCCAAATGCCAAGTGTTTTTCTCATTTTTCTTTTCGCGTTGCGTAGCCTGCCTTTATGCAAAACTGCAAAGTCACAAGTGAGCGCAGAGAGAGCGATTAAAAGCAACGGCCACTGCGTGTTGTTCTGTCGCTCCCCTTTTTGGGGTCCTATATTCGGCGCTAGTGACACGTCCTTCGACCCGAAGGAATCCCACATCTTCATATATTCCAACACTGTTGCCGCCTTACACGGCCCTTCTCCACTGCCTAGTTTTTTAACTTCATTTCTACCGTGATTCTTAACTTCCACCACCTTATATGGCACCCAAAATTTTCATTTTAATTTTAATCCTGTGCCATACTGTGTGCGCTTTATAGCTACTAAATCGTTAATTTTGTACTGAATATCGATTTTCCTTTTTAAATCAAATTGCCTTCTATTTTCAACCTGCAACTTTTGGATATTTTCTGTTAGAATATTGAAAGGGGATACCTTTGTGCTCGTCGGTGCAGTATGGTTAATCACTTGCTGAACTCTTTCCAAATCGTATACCAATTGCCAGGACTCTCATAACTTAACTTTGAAAGCATTGGCACGACTATCTTTAGCATTCGCTCCACTTAACCATTTCTTCGCGGTACTCCGGTAGCTATAAGCAGATGCGCTATGCCTTGTTTCACGCAATAGTCCTTATCAAGATATGGCGTAAATGCAGTACCTCTATCACAAACGATTCGCGCTGGATTTCCAAACAAGATAGATTGAATTTTAAGAAATTCAAAACTTCATCAACACCAGTACTGCGGGTTGGGTACAACCACACAAATTTGGAAAACCCATCTACCACCACTACAATGTGGCTATAACGTTCTGGTTAGCTCCATTGGCCCTACGTGATCGATATGATAAGTGCACAATGGTCTGTCTTCCTTATCTATCGGGGTCAGAAATCCTTCCCTTTTCCCAGTTTAAGCATTCATAATAATGCATGTTATGCAACGTTTCGGCTCAGGCCACATTCTCCATTATTTTTGGTGTGAAATAGTTTTTCTCCACGAAATCCTAAGTTTTTTTTTAGCGGAAAAATGATCCTACTTGTGTGCAATGCGTATGATCACCATTTCCATTTGACACGGCTCAACAATGAACTCTTTATTCGGGTCTTTATACAAAATGTTTTCAATGGAGAAATATTCATAACCCTTTTCCTCAACAATTCTGCAAACTCTCTTTGTCCATTCATCCCCCAACTGTGTTTCTCTCAAACGATGTACCAAGCTGGTAGCCAGTATGCCTCTCGCACTGTTGTTATTTGGTTGCTATTTCCGCTGCAGTCTTCCTTCATTTGCGCAAGGGGCGGTATGCCTCTCGCAATTGTAGATATTTTCGCTATAGACTTTTAGTCTTCCTTCGTTGGCGTAAGGGGCGTTATGCCTCTCGCACTTGTTGCTATCCCTCTGGCAGGTGTACAGGCAATATACGCTGTATACCGGACCTTCACATTCTGCTGGGCACTTCTTCTTTAACTTTGGGAGTTGCTGCTTATTTGGAGGAGGATTTTGAATTATTTGTATACTGAGATTTCTTATTTTTGAGCTAGAGGTTGCAGAGTGCGTATGATTTTGTTTTTGAACTAACTCTAAATGGTCGAGTTCGACCGCTAGTTTATTTGCGGTATTCCATTTTAGCTAATGTTTTGGACTTTGACTTACAGCTTTTATTGCAGCTAAGTGCTACAAAGTGTTTTAATTTAAGTGACACTGGGTACAGTGTGTATTCCAAATGTATGTTTATTACAGTTTATCACAGCCTTAATATTAGCTACTTCTGTCTATCTGTTACAGTAACGTTGATGACATGTTCTTTACTCACTTCTTCTACATTGACATCGTCCTAAATGGCAGGAATGGTTATATTTATTTTTATAAGGTGATTAAAATGATTGGCATCAACAATATTATTCGATCTTTAGATGGCATTGAGGCATCTACTGATTTTCGTTTTTTATTTCTATTCGTCTGATCTCTAAGTCTATAAACTGGCCCTGCTTAAGTCTAATCTGTTCCCAATCGTCGAAGTCTGGGGTTCTACCTATTCGACAGTATTGCTGAAATGGTCGATAGTTTTTTGATTGATCCTTCTGAAATCTATTACCGTTTTAGACCGTTTTACGGTAGCGTAATTCATTGATAACGACCCAGATTGGGTTATTATATGGGGGCCTGGACAGCCTTCGCTAGCATTTGTTTAACTTCTGCGATGGCGAAATCGGAAACGCCCATTGGATATGAGTTTAATTTAGAATATGTCGGTTCAGTGTCTGTTCGGATTGTTATATTGACATTTTAGCACTTTAAGAATCGTAAAGGTTCTGACTTGTGCTCGATTGCATTGTTAATGTGGTCGATCTGTGCTTTCACTTTTTAAAGTAGTCCGAGGTCAATGATGGAGTTGAAGAGTACAAAATTGGGATTTGTTAGTGAATAGGTGGATAAGGCCTTTCTCAACATTGTTTGCCTTACGTAAAATGTACAGAAGCAGGGACCTTCCACCTAACATCTTTTTATTGCTCTTCGCCCTGAGAAGTGAATAATTGTTTGTCCACATTGCATAGAGTAATCTGAGTTTTGTGATTTCGATTAAACTGCATTGGTTGCTGGGAAATTGATGAAGGATCTACTTCCATATGCTCGGTGCCCTGGATTGAATTTTTTGGGTATAGGCTTTGTTTTGACTTGCTTGGATCGCGGTTTGTCTATCGATTATTATTATTAATTTTATTATTTGAATTTTTTGCCCCTGGGTTTTGGTGTAGTATGTGCTTCTGCTTAGATACTGATGATTAGCATTGTATTAATAGATCATTGTCTTGAAAATTGTTTGGTCGCCAATTCTGTGAGCGTTGATTGCTCCATTTTTGGCGATGTATATAAACTGGTTGCGAACGAATAGCATTTATTGCCTCAGCCTATTGTGCCAGTGCTAGAGCAGCGGCCAAATAATTAGACCTGGCGGAGAATGCCGCTATCTTCAGTGGGTTTCTATGCCCTGCTATAAAGGTATGAAATTCATTTATTCAAACGCACTGGTGTATTGTCAGCATAAGTAAAATCAAGCCTAGCGAGTATCGCATTGAAATTCAAAACTTTTTTGAATGAAGATAATGCTCTTATATCTAGGTGTAAGCTCATCGTCCCTGCTACTATTATTAAATGTGGATCTGTAAATCAATGCCTCATTGAGACAAAACCCTTTTCGGATCTCTTATATTACTCCGATAACAAACTATCGATTAAAATCGAGATCGTTTGATGTCCATGTCGTTTGAGTGAATTTCGTTAGTCGTAGCTTCTTGAAGAGAATATATACATATATCAATTACCTTTCACCTTATCTCGGTCGCCACCCCATGCCTCCTCTTCTTAGCTATGAATCAATGAAATTTTCATCAAGATCGTCTAGAAAATACAGAAGTTATTAAAAAATTCCATTGGCGGGGTTTGAACTCGCAACTGACCGTATTACTTGCTGTCGACTCTACTCAGCAGCCACACCAGGAACAAAAAAAAAAGTTTCCCCGGTAGGCCTCGAACTCGCGACAGACCGCAACACTTGCCACTGCCTCTACTCAACAGCCTCACCTATAATTGAGTATTATTGAGAAAAACCGACGCGCATGCATGTGTGTGTCTTTGTACATGTATACAAAAAATTCTTGGAATTTGCGCTAGCTGCCCCATCTAAATACGTAGTAAAAAACATAACTTTTGGATTTTTCCTGACCAATCTTGTGTACAGACGAACGGACGCACGAACAGACAGACGGACTTGACTCGATCGACTCGGCGATTGGTGCTGATCAAAGATTTATATACTTTTTGACGGCGGACATGCTTCCTTCTGCTTGTTACATACATTTTCACAAAAACATTATACCCATTTTCAATGGGTTCTGGGTATAAAAAAGTGTGCTTATATTGACACGTTTTTGCGGCATCTGGCGAAAATCGCAAAAATCTGTATAGAAACACTCTCATTCATGCGCGTCTTAATTGAATTCTATCAATAGCATCGCGATTGTAATCGTCAGCTGGCGATAGCAATAAAGTGAAAGATATTTGATATATACATATATACTATTTTAGAAGCTACTTGTCAAGTTTGGTGACTCTGGATCATATTGCTTACGTGATTTGCTCAACAAACAGGATCTCGATATCGATTTTGATCGATTGCTTGGAAACGGGCAAGTTATTGATTATTGGAAATAAACTCGTACTGTGTGGGCACTGGGAGGACCTACGCTCCAAACTATAAATATCTAGCTTTAATAGGTTCTGAGATCCTTGAGTTCATACATACGTCTGTCCTGGACATGGCTAGGTTGACTAGGCTATTGAATCTGATCAAGAATATATATAGTTTATGGAGTCGGAGATGCTTATTTCTTCCTGTTACATAAATTTGCGCAAATACATTATACCCTTTAAGGGGTTCGGGGTATAAAAACAGCATACCACTGTTTCAACGCAATCACACACTACAAACAAATGCCATGCATTGGAAATGCTACACATAATAAACATAACAAACAAAAAACGACTAACCTAAAGAAAACACAGAAAATTACGCTCATTTGTAAACGCATTTATTAAACAGCTAAATAGTTTCAATCAGAAGTGTAAAATGATGTTTAGTTTATTGTTGAATTTAATCTACTGTATTTTAATGTTAATTAGTTCTTGTCTCTTGCTGTTAGCGTCGTGAAGAATATTGCCAAGGGCAGCCGAAATATATCGGTGAAATGTAAGCAAAATTGTGTTTCTACCATTTTTTTACGCGAATCCCGATATAATGTACTATATCCCACCTCCCGGCTAACCGACCGAGGGGCGCAGTCGTGTAAAGTAGGACACAAGTCGCGAAGTACAAAACGAATACAAACCACGACTATATGATAAGACTATCTACTTGCTAAATGGATTACAATAGACTAAATACGAGGAAGAGAAGACTCCGAGCAGAATACTCTGCAATTGTTGTTATAATTGTAGATTCTTTATTACTATAGAATTACAAAGTTTCTAATTATAATTCGTTTTAAGGTGATTAACTTTAACAAATATGTTTAATATTATAGGATGATTGAGTATTATTATGATTAAGTTATTATTGGATGATTTTAGTTATAATTAAAACATTAAATATTCCACTAAAGCCGAGTTCTTAAGTCGACTTCCAAATGCCAAGTGTTTTTCTCATTTTTCTTTTCGCGTTGCGTAGCCTGCCTTTATGCAAAACTGCAAAGTCACAAGTGAGCGCAGAGAGAGCGATTAAAAGCAACGGCCACTGCGTGTTGTTCTGTCGCTCCCCTTTTTGGGGTCCTATATTCGGCGCTAGTGACACGTCCTTCGACCCGAAGGAATCCCACATCTTCATATATTCCAACACTGTTGCCGCCTTACACGGCCCTTCTCCACTGCCTAGTTTTTTAACTTCATTTCTACCGTGATTCTTAACTTCCACCACCTTATATGGCACCCAAAATTTTCATTTTAATTTTAATCCTGTGCCATACTGTGTGCGCTTTATAGCTACTAAATCGTTAATTTTGTACTGAATATCGATTTTCCTTTTTAAATCAAATTGCCTTCTATTTTCAACCTTCAACTTTTGGATATTTTCTGTTAGAATATTGAAAGGGGATACCTTTGTGCTCGTCGGTGCAGTATGGTTAATCACTTGCTGAACTCTTTCCAAATCGTATACCAATTGCCAGGACTCTCATAACTTAACTTTGAAAGCATTGGCACGACTATCTTTAGCATTCGCTCCACTTAACCATTTCTTCGCGGTACTCCGGTAGCTATAAGCAGATGCGCTATGCCTTGTTTCACGCAATAGTCCTTATCAAGATATGGCGTAAATGCAGTACCTCTATCACAAACGATTCGCGCTGGATTTCCAAACAAGATAGATTGAATTTTAAGAAATTCAAAACTTCATCAACACCAGTACTGCGGGTTGGGTACAACCACACAAATTTGGAAAACCCATCTACCACCACTACAATGTGGCTATAACGTTCTGGTTAGCTCCATTGGCCCTACGTGATCGATATGATAAGTGCACAATGGTCTGTCTTCCTTATCTATCGGGGTCAGAAATCCTTCCCTTTTCCCAGTTTAAGCATTCATAATAATGCATGTTATGCAACGTTTCGGCTCAGGCCACATTCTCCATTATTTTTGGTGTGAAATAGTTTTTCTCCACGAAATCCTAAGTTTTTTTTTAGCGGAAAAATGATCCTACTTGTGTGCAATGCGTATGATCACCATTTCCATTTGACACGGCTCAACAATGAACTCTTTATTCGGGTCTTTATACAAAATGTTTTCAATGGAGAAATATTCATAACCCTTTTCCTCAACAATTCTGCAAACTCTCTTTGTCCATTCATCCCCCAACTGTGTTTCTCTCAAACGATGTACCAAGCTGGTAGCCAGTATGCCTCTCGCACTGTTGTTATTTGGTTGCTATTTCCGCTGCAGTCTTCCTTCATTTGCGCAAGGGGCGGTATGCCTCTCGCAATTGTAGATATTTTCGCTATAGACTTTTAGTCTTCCTTCGTTGGCGTAAGGGGCGTTATGCCTCTCGCACTTGTTGCTATCCCTCTGGCAGGTGTACAGGCAATATACGCTGTATACCGGACCTTCACATTCTGCTGGGCACTTCTTCTTTAACTTTGGGAGTTGCTGCTTATTTGGAGGAGGATTTTGAATTATTTGTATACTGAGATTTCTTATTTTTGAGCTAGAGGTTGCAGAGTGCGTATGATTTTGTTTTTGAACTAACTCTAAATGGTCGAGTTCGACCGCTAGTTTATTTGCGGTATTCCATTTTAGCTAATGTTTTGGACTTTGACTTACAGCTTTTATTGCAGCTAAGTGCTACAAAGTGTTTTAATTTAAGTGACACTGGGTACAGTGTGTATTCCAAATGTATGTTTATTACAGTTTATCACAGCCTTAATATTAGCTACTTCTGTCTATCTGTTACAGTAACGTTGATGACATGTTCTTTACTCACTTCTTCTACATTGACATCGTCCTAAATGGCAGGAATGGTTATATTTATTTTTATAAGGTGATTAAAATGATTGGCATCAACAATATTATTCGATCTTTAGATGGCATTGAGGCATCTACTGATTTTCGTTTTTTATTTCTATTCGTCTGATCTCTAAGTCTATAAACTGGCCCTGCTTAAGTCTAATCTGTTCCCAATCGTCGAAGTCTGGGGTTCTACCTATTCGACAGTATTGCTGAAATGGTCGATAGTTTTTTGATTGATCCTTCTGAAATCTATTACCGTTTTAGACCGTTTTACGGTAGCGTAATTCATTGATAACGACCCAGATTGGGTTATTATATGGGGGCCTGGACAGCCTTCGCTAGCATTTGTTTAACTTCTGCGATGGCGAAATCGGAAACGCCCATTGGATATGAGTTTAATTTAGAATATGTCGGTTCAGTGTCTGTTCGGATTGTTATATTGACATTTTAGCACTTTAAGAATCGTAAAGGTTCTGACTTGTGCTCGATTGCATTGTTAATGTGGTCGATCTGTGCTTTCACTTTTTAAAGTAGTCCGAGGTCAATGATGGAGTTGAAGAGTACAAAATTGGGATTTGTTAGTGAATAGGTGGATAAGGCCTTTCTCAACATTGTTTGCCTTACGTAAAATGTACAGAAGCAGGGACCTTCCACCTAACATCTTTTTATTGCTCTTCGCCCTGAGAAGTGAATAATTGTTTGTCCACATTGCATAGAGTAATCTGAGTTTTGTGATTTCGATTAAACTGCATTGGTTGCTGGGAAATTGATGAAGGATCTACTTCCATATGCTCGGTGCCCTGGATTGAATTTTTTGGGTATAGGCTTTGTTTTGACTTGCTTGGATCGCGGTTTGTCTATCGATTATTATTATTAATTTTATTATTTGAATTTTTTGCCCCTGGGTTTTGGTGTAGTATGTGCTTCTGCTTAGATACTGATGATTAGCATTGTATTAATAGATCATTGTCTTGAAAATTGTTTGGTCGCCAATTCTGTGAGCGTTGATTGCTCCATTTTTGGCGATGTATATAAACTGGTTGCGAACGAATAGCATTTATTGCCTCAGCCTATTGTGCCAGTGCTAGAGCAGCGGCCAAATAATTAGACCTGGCGGAGAATGCCGCTATCTTCAGTGGGTTTCTATGCCCTGC
The DNA here is from genome assembly GCA_037075305.1 of Drosophila kanekoi. Lineage (NCBI taxonomy): Eukaryota > Metazoa > Arthropoda > Insecta > Diptera > Drosophilidae > Drosophila > Drosophila kanekoi. The sequence continues at coordinate 100,044 of JBAMCE010000005.1, read as the reverse complement.
TATAAAGGTATGAAATTCATTTATTCAAACGCACTGGTGTATTGTCAGCATAAGTAAAATCAAGCCTAGCGAGTATCGCATTGAAATTCAAAACTTTTTTGAATGAAGATAATGCTCTTATATCTAGGTGTAAGCTCATCGTCCCTGCTACTATTATTAAATGTGGATCTGTAAATCAATGCCTCATTGAGACAAAACACTTTTCGGATCTCTTATATTACTCCGATAACAAACTATCGATTAAAATCGAGATCGTTTGATGTCCATGTCGTTTGAGTGAATTTCGTTAGTCGTAGCTTCTTGAAGAGAATATATACATATATCAATTACCTTTCACCTTATCTCGGTCGCCACCCCATGCCTCCTCTTCTTAGCTATGAATCAATGAAATTTTCATCAAGATCGTCTAGAAAATACAGAAGTTATTAAAAAATTCCATTGGCGGGGTTTGAACTCGCAACTGACCGTATTACTTGCTGTCGACTCTACTCAGCAGCCACACCAGGAACAAAAAAAAAAGTTTCCCCGGTAGGCCTCGAACTCGCGACAGACCGCAACACTTGCCACTGCCTCTACTCAACAGCCTCACCTATAATTGAGTATTATTGAGAAAAACCGACGCGCATGCATGTGTGTGTCTTTGTACATGTATACAAAAAATTCTTGGAATTTGCGCTAGCTGCCCCATCTAAATACGTAGTAAAAAACATAACTTTTGGATTTTTCCTGACCAATCTTGTGTACAGACGAACGGACGCACGAACAGACAGACGGACTTGACTCGATCGACTCGGCGATTGGTGCTGATCAAAGATTTATATACTTTTTGACGGCGGACATGCTTCCTTCTGCTTGTTACATACATTTTCACAAAAACATTATACCCATTTTCAATGGGTTCTGGGTATAAAAAAGTGTGCTTATATTGACACGTTTTTGCGGCATCTGGCGAAAATCGCAAAAATCTGTATAGAAACACTCTCATTCATGCGCGTCTTAATTGAATTCTATCAATAGCATCGCGATTGTAATCGTCAGCTGGCGATAGCAATAAAGTGAAAGATATTTGATATATACATATATACTATTTTAGAAGCTACTTGTCAAGTTTGGTGACTCTGGATCATATTGCTTACGTGATTTGCTCAACAAACAGGATCTCGATATCGATTTTGATCGATTGCTTGGAAACGGGCAAGTTATTGATTATTGGAAATAAACTCGTACTGTGTGGGCACTGGGAGGACCTACGCTCCAAACTATAAATATCTAGCTTTAATAGGTTCTGAGATCCTTGAGTTCATACATACGTCTGTCCTGGACATGGCTAGGTTGACTAGGCTATTGAATCTGATCAAGAATATATATAGTTTATGGAGTCGGAGATGCTTATTTCTTCCTGTTACATAAATTTGCGCAAATACATTATACCCTTTAAGGGGTTCGGGGTATAAAAACAGCATACCACTGTTTCAACGCAATCACACACTACAAACAAATGCCATGCATTGGAAATGCTACACATAATAAACATAACAAACAAAAAACGACTAACCTAAAGAAAACACAGAAAATTACGCTCATTTGTAAACGCATTTATTAAACAGCTAAATAGTTTCAATCAGAAGTGTAAAATGATGTTTAGTTTATTGTTGAATTTAATCTACTGTATTTTAATGTTAATTAGTTCTTGTCTCTTGCTGTTAGCGTCGTGAAGAATATTGCCAAGGGCAGCCGAAATATATCGGTGAAATGTAAGCAAAATTGTGTTTCTACCATTTTTTTACGCGAATCCCGATATAATGTACTATATCCCACCTCCCGGCTAACCGACCGAGGGGCGCAGTCGTGTAAAGTAGGACACAAGTCGCGAAGTACAAAACGAATACAAACCACGACTATATGATAAGACTATCTACTTGCTAAATGGATTACAATAGACTAAATACGAGGAAGAGAAGACTCCGAGCAGAATACTCTGCAATTGTTGTTATAATTGTAGATTCTTTATTACTATAGAATTACAAAGTTTCTAATTATAATTCGTTTTAAAGTGATTAACTTTAACAAATATGTTTAATATTATAGGATGATTGAGTATTATTATGATTAAGTTATTATTGGATGATTTTAGTTATAATTAAAACATTAAATATTCCACTAAAGCCGAGTTCTTAAGTCGACTTCCAAATGCCAAGTGTTTTTCTCATTTTTCTTTTCGCGTTGCGTAGCCTGCCTTTATGCAAAACTGCAAAGTCACAAGTGAGCGCAGAGAGAGCGATTAAAAGCAACGGCCACTGCGTGTTGTTCTGTCGCTCCCCTTTTTGGGGTCCTATATTCGGCGCTAGTGACACGTCCTTCGACCCGAAGGAATCCCACATCTTCATATATTCCAACACTGTTGCCGCCTTACACGGCCCTTCTCCACTGCCTAGTTTTTTAACTTCATTTCTACCGTGATTCTTAACTTCCACCACCTTATATGGCACCCAAAATTTTCATTTTAATTTTAATCCTGTGCCATACTGTGTGCGCTTTATAGCTACTAAATCGTTAATTTTGTACTGAATATCGATTTTCCTTTTTAAATCAAATTGCCTTCTATTTTCAACCTTCAACTTTTGGATATTTTCTGTTAGAATATTGAAAGGGGATACCTTTGTGCTCGTCGGTGCAGTATGGTTAATCACTTGCTGAACTCTTTCCAAATCGTATACCAATTGCCAGGACTCTCATAACTTAACTTTGAAAGCATTGGCACGACTATCTTTAGCATTCGCTCCACTTAACCATTTCTTCGCGGTACTCCGGTAGCTATAAGCAGATGCGCTATGCCTTGTTTCACGCAATAGTCCTTATCAAGATATGGCGTAAATGCAGTACCTCTATCACAAACGATTCGCGCTGGATTTCCAAACAAGATAGATTGAATTTTAAGAAATTCAAAACTTCATCAACACCAGTACTGCGGGTTGGGTACAACCACACAAATTTGGAAAACCCATCTACCACCACTACAATGTGGCTATAACGTTCTGGTTAGCTCCATTGGCCCTACGTGATCGATATGATAAGTGCACAATGGTCTGTCTTCCTTATCTATCGGGGTCAGAAATCCTTCCCTTTTCCCAGTTTAAGCATTCATAAGGCCACATTCTCCATTATTTTTGGTGTGAAATAGTTTTTCTCCACGAAATCCTAAGTTTTTTTTTAGCGGAAAAATGATCCTACTTGTGTGCAATGCGTATGATCACCATTTCCATTTGACACGGCTCAACAATGAACTCTTTATTCGGGTCTTTATACAAAATGTTGTTTTCAATGGAGAAATATTCATAACCCTTTTCCTCAACAATTCTGCAAACTCTCTTTGTCCATTCATCCCCCAACTGTGTTTCTCTCAAACGATGTACCAAGCTGGTAGCCAGTATGCCTCTCGCACTGTTGTTATTTGGTTGCTATTTCCGCTGCAGTCTTCCTTCATTTGCGCAAGGGGCGGTATGCCTCTCGCAATTGTAGATATTTTCGCTATAGACTTTTAGTCTTCCTTCGTTGGCGCAAGGGGCGTTATGCCTCTCGCACTTGTTGCTATCCCTCTGGCAGGTGTACAGGCAATATACGCTGTATACCGGACCTACACATTCTGCTGGGCACTTCTTCTTTAACTTTGGGAGTTGCTGCTTATTTGGAGGAGGATTTTGAATTATTTGTATACTGAGATTTCTTATTTTTGAGCTAGAGGTTGCAGAGTGCGTATGATTTTGTTTTTGAACTAACTCTAAATGGTCGAGTTCGACCGCTAGTTTATTTGCGGTATTCCATTTTAGCTAATGTTTTGGACTTTGACTTACAGCTTTTATTGCAGCTAAGTGCTACAAAGTGTTTTAATTTAAGTGACACTGGGTACAGTGTGTATTCCAAATGTATGTTTATTACAGTTTATCACAGCCTTAATATTAGCTACTTCTGTCTATCTGTTACAGTAACGTTGATGACATGTTCTTTACTCTTTTCTTCTACATTGACATCGTCCTAAATGGCAGGAATGGTTATATTTATTTTTAATAAGGTGATTAAAATGATTGGCTTCAACTAAATTATTTGATCTTTGGATGGCATTGAGGCATCTACTGATTTTCGTTTTTTATTTCTATTCGTCTGATCTTTAAGTCTAAAAACTGGCTCTGCTTAAGTCTAATCTGTTCGCAACCGTCGAAGTCTGGGGTTCTACCTTTTCGACAGTATTGCTGATGGTTTATAGTTTTTTGATTGAACCTTCTGAAATCTATTACCAGACCGTTTTACGGTAGCGTAATTCATTGATAACGACCCAGATTGGGTTGTTATATGGGGGCCTGGACAGCCTTCGCTAGCATTTGTTTAACTTCTGCGCTGGCCAAATCGGAAACGCCCATTGGATATGAGTTTAATTTAAAATATGTCCGTTCAGCGACTGTTCGGATTGTTGAATTGACATTTTAGCACTTTAAGAATCGTAAAGGTTCTGACCGCGCTAGTGCTCGATTGCCTTGTTAATGTGTTCGATCTGTGCTTTCACTTTTTAAAGTAGACCGAGGTCAATGATGGCATCGAAATCGCTTAAGTGTTAAAGAGTACAAAATTAGGATTTGTTAGTGAATAGGTGGATATAAGGCCTTTCTCAACATTGTTTGCCTTACGTAAAATGTACAGAAGCAGGGACCCTAAAATATTACAGCTTTCGAAGTCAGGCAAGTAATCTTTAACTGGTGTCGTCTGAGACTGATTTTAAGTTTTCTTACATCTTTTTATTGCTCTTCGCCCTGAGAAGTGAATAATTGTTTGTCAACATTGCATAGAGTAATCTGAGTTTTGTGATTTCGATTAAACTGCATTGGTTGCTGGGAAATTGATGAAGGATCTACTTCCATATGCTCGGTGTCCTGGATTGATTTTTTTTGGGTATAGGAGCTTTGTTTTGACTTGCTTGGATCGCGGTTTGTCTATCGATTATAATTATTAATTTTATTATTTGAATTTTTTGCCATGTGTTTTGGTGTAGTATGTGCTTCTGCTTAGATACTGATGATTAGCATTGTATTAATAGATCATTGTCTTGAAAATTGTTTGGTCGCCAATTCTGTGAGCGTTAATTGCTCCATTTTTGGCGATGTGTATAAACTGGTTGTGAACGAATAGCATTCATTGCCTCAGTCTCTTGTGCCAGTGCTAGAGCAGCGGCCAAATAATTAGACCTGGCGGAGAATGCCGCTACCTTCAGTGGGTTTCTATGCCCTGCTATAAAGGTATGAAATTCATTCATTCAAACGCACTGGTGTCTTGTCAGCATAAGTAAAATCAAGCCTAGCGAGTATCGCATTGAAATTCAAAACTTTTTTGAATGAAGATAATGCTCTTATATCTAGGCTTGGTGAAATTCGAAGTAGACGCGCATGCATGTGTGTTTTTTGTACATGTATACAAAAAATTCTTGGAATTTGCGTTAGCTGCCCCATCTAAATACGCAGTAAAAAACATAACTTTTGGATTTTTCCTGACCGATCTTGTGTACAGTCGAACGGACGCATGAACAGACAGACAGACTTGGATCAATCAACTCGGCTATTGGTGCTGATCAAAGATTTATATACTTTTTGACGGCGGACATGCTTCCTTCTACTTGTTACATACATTTTCACAAAAACATTATACCCATTTTCAATGGGTTCTGGGTATAAAAAAGTGTGCTTATATTGACACGTTTTTGCGGCATCTGGCGAAAATCGCAAAAATGCTGTATACACACTCATTCATTCGCGTTTTAATTGAATTCTATCAGTAGCATCGCGATTGTGATCGCCAGCTGGCGATAGCAATAAAGTGAAAGATATTTGATATATACATATATACTATTTTAGAAGCTACTTGTCAAGTTTGGTGACTCTGGCTCATATTACTTACGTGATTTGCTCAAAAAACTGGATCTCGATATCGATTTTGATCGATTGCTTGGAAACGGGGCAAGTTATTATCGGAAACAAACTCGTACTGCGTGGGCACTGGACCTACGTTCCAACCTATAAATATCTAGCTTTAATAGGTTCTGAGATCCTTGAGTTCATACATACGTCTGTCCTGGACATGGCTAGGTTGACTAGGCTATTGAATCTGATCAAGAATATATATAGTTTATGGAGTCGGAGATGCTTATTTCTGCCTGTTACATAAATTTGCGCAAATACATTATACCCTTTTTTAAGGGGTTCAGGGTATAAAAACAGCATACCACTGTTTCAACGCAATCACACACTACAAACAAATGCCATGCATTGGAAATGCTACACATAATAAACATAACAAAAAAAAACGACTAACCTAAAGAAAACACAGAAAATTACGCTCATTTGTACAGGCATTACGACGCAAGTCGCGAAGTACAAAACAAGCCACGACTATATGCTAAGACTATCTACTTGCTAATTGGTTTAGAATAGACTAAATACGAGGAAGAGAGGACTCCGACAGAATACTCTGCAATTCTTGTTATAATTGTAGATTCTTTATTACTATAGAATTACAAAGTTTCTTATTATAATTCGTTTTAAAGTGATTAACTTTAACAAATATGTTTAATATTATAGGATGATTATTATTATGATTAGGTTATTATTGGAAGATTTTAGTTATAATAAAACTTTAACTATTCCACGGTCGACGAATTCTTTAGTCAACTTCAAATTGCCAAGTGTTTTTCTCATTTTTCTTTTCGCGTTGCTCAGCCAGCCTTGACGCAAGACTGCAAAGCCACAAGTGAGCGAAGAGAGAGTGATCAGAAGCAACGGCCACTGCGTGTTGTTCTCTGTCGCTCCCCTTTTTGGGGTCCCATATTCGGCGCTAGTGACACGTCCTTCGACCCGAAGGAATCCCACATCTTCATATATTCCAACACTGTTGCCGTCTTACACGGTCCTTTTCCACTGCCTAGTTTTTTAACTTCATTTCTACCGTGATTCTTAACTTCCACCACCTTATATGGCACCCAAAATTTTCATTTTAATTTTAATCCTGTGCCATACTGTGTGCGCTTTATAGCTACTAAATCGTTAATTTTGTACTGAATATCGTTATTCCTTTTTAAATCAAATTGCCTTCTGTTTTCAACTTGCCACTTTTGGATATTTTCTGTTAGAATATTGAAAGGGGATACCTTTGTGCTCGTCGGTGCAGTATGGTTAATCACTTGCTGAACTCTTTCCAAATCGTATACCAATTGCGAGGACTCTCATAACTTAACTTTGAAAGCATTGGCTCGACTATCTTTTGCATTCGCTCCACTTGATCATTTCCTCGCGGTACTACGGTAGCTATAAGCATTGGCCATATGTGATCGATATGATAAGTGCGCAATGTTCTGTCTCTCTTATCTATCGGGGTCAGAAATCCTTCCCTTTTCCCAGTTTTAGCATTCATAATAATGCATTTTAAGCAACGTTACGGCTCGGGCCACATTCTCCTTTATTTTTGGTATGAAATAGTTTTTCTCCACGAAATCCTAAGTATTTTTAGCGGAAAAATGACCCTACTTGTATGCAATATGAATGATCTCCATTTCCATTTGACACGGCTCAGCAATGAACTCCTTATCCGGGTCTTTATACAAAATTTTGTTTTCAATGGAGAAATCTTCATAACTCTTTACCTCAACAATTCTGCCAACTGTGTTTGTCCATTCATCTCCCAACTGTGTTTCTCTCAAACGATGTACCAAGCTATCGGTCAACACATAGCATGAAACACGGCTCAAGGCGTCAACATGACGCATTTTGGAACCCGAAGGATACTCACTTTCATAGTGGAAGTCTTGCAAGTGCATTGCTCATCTGGGTACCCGCAAAAGCACTTATTTTTTCTTCATCGTCATTGTAAACGCATTGCAGGCGGTTATAATTTAAAACTTTGTGCCTAATACGTACACCCGCCATTTAATTAGAGCAGACATGACGGCAAGAACTTCTAATTCGTATGAATCATACTTTTCTTCCGCTGCATTTTTCTTACGGCTCATATACTGAACAGGATGAAACAAACAGTCTTCTGGGTCTTTCTGTGAATTTCCGTTTGTAACGTCGGATTATACAATTTTAATTCAGGTCCACTGGAAAAAGCTGCTTTTAATTGTTCAAATGCGACATGCTGCAATTTTTAGATCTTATCTAAGTTATTTGCCCTACTCATGTATCTTTTCTTTTATTATGCTTAACATAGATTGTAAGCAGAAATTGTAAAACTGACCCTATCGTTATAATTAATAACAGGATCCACAACGATTTTATATCGTGTGTGTGATCAAATATCTTGACGTTGTTTACAACGTTGGCAGTATTGACTTTTGCCTCACTAGAATCACTAAACCATTCCATTATGTAATATAATTGTTATATATTCAAAGAAAAAAAAAATTTTTTTTGTTCTAACGTTCATGAAAGAAAAAGTAAGGTTTTCTATTAAAAATTTTTATTTTTCATAATCTTTTAATTGTGGTATTACGTAAAGAAAGAAAAATATTTTCTTCTTTGAAAATCAAAAATAAAATTTTAGGTGATAATTTTTATGAAAATATATATATTTTTTTAAGTGCAGCTGAGTATATAAATACCCAGCGCCAGAGACATGAAAATATTAGTTGTTATAGAATGTGGTTGGCTCACATTACGGTTTACAATTTATTTAAAAAAAAAAAATTCTCCAACCACATTTGTTATTGTAAAGCCTATCAGTGTTTAGTATTTTTTCAAGCAGTGGTTTCAAACATAGGCTTGAAATTAGAACTTAATGTAAATGTAATGTAAATTGGGGCATTCGCAATTATGCAGCCCGTTTGCGTTGTTTCGCACCAATGTGAAGCTGCTGATCTAGGTGTTGAAGACGCTCTGTGTAGCATTGTCGGTCTGATCCATCTTTGGCTAACTGAATAAATTCCTTGACCAGTCGCCGTTGCTGCAAGAGTTTCACGCTCCGTACACTCCTGTTGTGTTTCGGTATCGCCTTTTTTTTCTTGTCGAGCCCGGTACTCAACTATTGTGAGTGGGCGTGGTTCATCGGCTGGATTTGCCTGCAAGTCCTCTTGCAACGTCGGCAAATCCCTTTGTTCAATAGGAACAGCTGTCTCGAACTTGGGCTCCTCCGCCATCAATTATTTGCAGTTAGATTGACTTTGTTTTTTTTTATATTAGTTTGGCGAGTGGATGCTTATATCTATGTGCTTATATGTATGTATAAGTTTGTTGGTATATACATATGTGTGCAGAAGGCATTCATATGTAGTGTATGGTTTGACCACTTGAGCTGCAAAGTGCATGCTCAGCATTCCCACGCACCGCGATCGGCTTATGTATAAGCGATGGATCGTATTGCTTGTGCGCTGGAATGCTTATGTATTTCTAAGCGGTCTTTTAATGTACTTTGGGCATTTGTATACACCTATCCCCCAATTTACATTCGTTCGGTGGTTCTCTTCGCTGACTGCATGCTGGGTTGCCCGATCTGAGCATGTCCGCAAATGACTCGGGTTTACCAGCTACCATGGAAGGAGGGCTAAATTGAATTGTATTCCTATTTTGCCTTAAGGAGAGGAGCCGAAATATTAGGTGCAGGCTTGCGTACCTTAATTCGGCCTTCGTAATTGGCAAAGTGGGCTGCTTTGCAAGTAAGAGGATCCTGTTGGGTGCTCTTCCGCACATTTACCACAGACGAATTGTTTCATGCAGTAATTTTTAAAATGTCTGTAATGCTGGCAGCGGTGGCATTGGACAACGTCAGCAGATCGGCGGGGGCGCTCCACTAAGAATCCTTATCGGCAAAGAAGTTTTAAGGTCCAGAAAAACAAATGTAGCCTGCTTTGGCCCGTGCCATTTCTGGCCTTGCCTTTAGGATTATAGATATTAACTACATTGTGTCCAATTTCTTGCATCTCCTTGATAATGTAGCCTTGGGACGTAGAGGACGCCATCTGTTTGATGACAATGCGAAAAGGTTTGTTTTCCTGCAGTTGGTAGTGGTAGTTTTGTCATTTGGTCTGTTCCATGAAGGCAACTACTTTTCGGAATGTCGGAACGTTCCTGAGCCAGACGTACGAGTTGAGTAGCTGCTAGATGGTATGACTTGGTCCAAAGAAGCCTGAATTTTGTGGATGTCTGTTATTCCCGGAACCATTATGGGTCCAGGTTATCTGGACTTCGGAGGCGGTGGTGATGATACAGGACGTGGTAGGTCCTCCAGCTTGCTGGCTTCTGACTCTATAGCGTCTATGTCGATGTATTCCAGTCTTTCTTCGGCATCGTTGTCGGCAGTGTCTAGATCTGCATATCTATTAAGCCTTAGACGAGCATACCTCGACATTGATGCGATGTCGTCGCTTGGCCGGCTGGCTTGGAGTGCCCTAGCTTGTTGGTTGCATATTATTTTGGTCTTGCCCTTTTTGTTGGCATGGTCAAGCGAGAGGAATGCGTTGTTTGCCATTCTGAATTTGCGTGCGAAAGGTGTTGTGTTGGGCATATCAACGGTGCATGGGGTGCTTAAGAGATGGCGTGATGGCTTACTGCTGCTGTCTTGCGGGTAGTTGGGCCCTACTGAGCTATGAGCCGTTGCAGAAGTAGTTGAAGTCGCTGCATAAGTGGCTGTGGTAGTAGCGGATGCGTTGACTGTGGTCGTGATATAGACCGGGTAGCAGTCCGAAGTAGAAGCGGGGTTCTGTCTCTCGCAAAGCACAGCTATGTACCGCTCATATAGTCGCTTCGCTTGGGCCGATAAGCAGCTGCAGCCGCCTGTGCTGTGTTTTATTGCAATTGGGCAAGATAATTATTGTTCGTTTTTTATTTGTAATAGTTTTAGTTTCTTTGCAAGTTATTGTTGCCGGCAATGCCGTAACAGCATTACCCATTTTGTTATGCATTTCCGTCTTGTTAAACTATCGGAGAGAGAATGCGTTATATGGGACTATCTCTTTTTATTTTTGTTAAAGTTTTATGTTAGTTATTACCTGTGCAGGCGTACTAAAAGAATAGTTGTTGGTCCTAGAATGGGATGTTCGTCAACAATGGTTTTTATTGTTACGTATGGTAGTGTAAACAGGACTATTCCCCTCTCTATTTTATAGCATGAAAATAGTGGGTTTGTTGTTGTGTCGTATGTTTGCACATATTCGAATTCGAATTCATATACTGCTATGAATTCCCTATGCCTTTGCAAAATTTGTATTGCTCGCATACGAAAGTTTGTATTGTCAATTACATATTCGTTCGGTATAAAGGAAAAAGTGGTGTTAGTTGTACATACGCTTGGCTTACAAGTTGTTCCTTAATTAATTCTAAGCCAAAAATATGGTTTTAGTATAGAGCCTAGCAGAGGTTAATAGTTTCCAAGTTGCTCTTTGAGGGTGCTTCAACTTGTTTGTGAGAATTTAAGCTGAAGGTAAGGGCATAGCTTCTGATCCGCTAAGAACTTAATTCGGTTTCTCTTGGTCAGCGAATCCTTTCACTGTTTTACTTAGGTACTACTTAGCTAAGACCGCTCAAACAGGTATGAGGGATTCCAAAGAAAAAGTGGCAGGTGTGCTTAAACATAAGAGGTTTTCAGCCATCTTAGTCAATTTTAAATTGAATTTAAATTTTAAGATTTTACAGTTTCATACCCTAAACTTAAGTTCATATACAAGCAAATCCAGCATCATAACCGAATGTGATGGAGGTAATAAAAGTCGTAATGCGAAAATGTGGAAAGCTTTCGTAAACGTGATCTATTTTCTCCTTATTCATTTTTAGATCTTATCTAAGTTATTTGCCCTACTCATGTATCTTTTCTTAATAATTTTATTATGCTTAACATAGATTGTAAGCAGAAATTGTAAAACTGACCCTATCGTGATAATTAATAACAGGATCCACAACGATTTTATATCGTGTGTGTGATCAAATATCTTGACGTTGTTTACAACGTTGGCAGTATTGACTTTTGCCTCACTAGAATCACTAAACCATTCCATTATGTAATATAATTGTTATATATTCAATGAAAAAACAATTTTTTTTTTGTTCTAACGTTCATGAAAGAAAAAGTAAGGTTTTCTATTAAAAATTTTTATTTTTCATAATCTTTTTATTGTGGTATTACGTAAAGAAAGAAAAATATTTTCTTCTTTGAAAATCAAAAATAAAATTTTAGGTGATAATTTTTATGAAAATATATATATTTTTTTAAATGCAGCTGAGTATATAAATACCCAGCGCCAGAGACATGAAAATATTAGTTGTTATAGAATGTGGTTGGCTCACATTACGGTTTACAATTTATTTAAAAAAAAAAATTCTCCAACCACATTTGTTATTGTAAAGCCTATCAGTGTTTAGTAATTTTTCAAGCAGTGGTTTCAAACATAGGCTTGAAATTAGAACTTAATGTAAATGTAATGTAAATTGGGGCATTCGCAATTATGCAGCCCGTTTGCGTTGTTTCGCACCAATGTGAAGCTGCTGATCTAGGTGTTGAAGACGCTCTGTGTAGCATTGTCGGTCTGATCCATCTTTGGCTAACTGAATAAATTCCTTGACCAGTCGCCGTTGCTGCAAGAGTTTCACGCTCCGTACACTCCTGTTGTGTTTCGGTATCGCCTTTTTTCTTGTCGAGCCCGGTACTCAACTATTGTGAGTGGGCGTGGTTCATCGGCTGGATTTGCCTGCAAGTCCTCTTGCAACGTCGGCAAATCCCTTTGTTCAATAGGAACAGTTGTCTCGAACTTGGGCTCCTCTGCCATCAATTATTTGCAGTTAGATTGACTTTGTTTTTTTTTTTATATTAATTTGGCGAGTGGATGCTTATATCTATGTGCTTATATGTATGTATAAGTTTGTTGGTATATACATATGTGTGCAGAAGGCATTCATATGTAGTGTATGGTTTGACCACTTGAGCTGCAAAGTGCATGCTCAGCATTCCCACGCACCGCGATCGGCTTATGTATAAGCGATGGATCGTATTGCTTGTGCGCTGGAATGCTTATGTATTTCTAAGCGGTCTTTTAATGTACTTTGGGCATACGTGTAAATCGAAAAAAAAAAATTTTCAAGTCAAAACCGTGTAAATCGATAAGCTTGCAGGAAATGCATATTTTTGCTATTTAACAGTTGTGATTTTTTTCAATATTTTTAGGTGTACACAGAAATAAAAATAAAATGCATTGACAGGTTAAAATATGTAAAATATTACGGACTGTTTTTTTATTTAATTACAATACATTAAGCAGAAGAACAAAAAATAAAACCAAAGGTGTTTTATTATCCTTCATCACTATCAGAAATTACTCTCATTCTTTTTTTCGGAATCGAAGGTTGGAATTCACTTTCATCACTCGAAGTTATTTGTGCCGATTCGATGTTTAAAGCATAAATATTTTCATTCTGAGAGATGGTAATAAAATCGGTTATTAACAATTGCTTCGAATTTTTTGTAAGATCTTTGTAAACTTCTTCATATTGAGCAAAGCAGCGATTTATATCACGTTGGAAAACGTTTGAGTCATTTTGTATAAAATGATTACCCAGCTTTCTTCCCAATGCGAGTCATTCGCGGATGACTTTAGCAGTGAATGTTACTGGTACTAATTCCTCTTCATCAGATTTGTCAGACTCACTTTCGCAAACTAAGTTAACTAAATCATCCTCACTTAGTTCTTTATCAGCCATTAACTCTGCGATATCATTAACAGTAAAATCATCAAAACCTTCTCCGCCCAATGAATGCGCCATCTGTACTATCTGCAAATATTCATCATTTAACGTTGAAATGGAATGTTCATTTTTGACAACATTTGGCCACAATTTTTTCCAACAGCTATTGAGCGTTGTTTGCTTAATCGCAGTGTATGATAAGGCGATATGCTTCACACAGTCTAATATTGTAAAATATTTCCAAGCACTAATAACTGTTAAAGATTCATTGTTCTCCATTTGTTCCAAAATATGTGTAAAGGCTCGTTTTATGTACAAAGCCTTAAAAGTAGAAATTATGCCTTGGTCCAATGGTTGTAATGATGAAGTTGTATTTTTTGGTAATTTTACTTCAACGTTCTCATATTCTAGATCGTGTGGGTGACCCGGCGCAAGCACAGTTCCATTTAGTAAAGTGCGATAAAAACAAAAAAAAAACTTATTTGGAAAACCGTGTAAAAGCGAAAACGTGTAAAACAAGTACCGTGTAAATCGGGGGATAGGTGTATTTGTATTTGTTATGACAAAGTGTCACAATGCATTAACGGATTGTTATACCCTTTGATTTGTGATAATGGTAGGGTAGATATGCTACACTTGACTGCGGCCATCTGCAGATGTGGCTGGGATATGTGTTACAGGAGGTGGTGGCTCAGGCTACGGCGGATTAGAATGCCGGCACCTACTCTACGGTAGTTGCTGGGGTGTTGTGATATATATGCAGTATATCCGAAGGCGTATATTTTGGTGCTCATGTGCATGTGTGTTTCCGTTAGGAGCATTATGTCGATGTTGTGGGTGGCGAAGAAGGTCCTTAATTCATTAATTTTCCTGTTAAGGCAATCCGCATTCCATAATCCACTCATTTTGATGGGATAAGGCGTGAGATCAGCGACATCAGGAAGTGATGAGTTTCTGAGTTTTTGTGAACAGTATTAAGGATCTTGTTCATTCTTGAGGTAAGGCTTAACATAGCGTCTTCAAGAGCCGTAATTCTGGAGCTGGGATCGTCGCTCGTATTCCTTTTCGTTCGGTATTCGTTCGGTGGTTCTCTTCGCTGACTGCATGCTGGGTTGCCCGATCTGAGCATGTCCGCAAATGACTCGGGTTTACCAGCTACCATGGAAGGAGGGCTAAATTGTATTGTATTCCTATTTTGGCTTAAGGAGAGGAGCCGAAATATTAGGTGCAGGCTTGCGTACCTTAATTCGGTCAATGTACCATTTGCAGCCTTTGTAATTGGCAAAGTGGGCTGCTTTGCAAGTAGGAAGATCCTGTTGGGTGCTCTTCCGCACATCTACCGCAGACGAATTGTTTCATGCAGTAATTTTTGAAATGTCTGTAATCCTGGCAGCAGTGGCATTGGACAACGTCAGCAGATCGGCGGGGGCGCTCCACTAAGATTCCTTGTCGGCAAAGAAGGTTTATTTTCAGCACTTCCTTATTGTTGGGGCCGGTTTAAGGTCCAGGAAAAACATATGTAGCCTGCTTTGCTCCGTGCCATTTCTGGCCTTGCCTTTAGGATTATAGATATTAACTACATTATGTCCAATTTCTTGCATCTCCTTGATAATGTAGCCTTGGGCCGTAGATGACGCCATCTGTTTGATGACAATGCGAAAAGGTTTGTTTTCCTGCAGTTGGTAGTGGTAGTTTTGACATTTGGTCTGTTCCATGAAGGCAACTACTTTTCGGAATGTCGGAACGTCCCTGGTATGTAGTCTAGTTAGGCCTGAGCCAGACGTACGAGTTGAGTAGCTGCTAGATGGAATGACTTGGTCCAAAGAAGCCTGAATTTTGTGGATGTCTGTTATTCCCGGAACCATTATGGGTCCAGGTTTTCTGGACTTCGGAGGCGGTGGTGATGATGCAGGACGTGGTAGGTCCTCCAGCATGCTGGCTTCTGACTACATAGCGTCTATGTCGATGTATTCCTGTCTTTCTTCGGCATCGTTGGCGGCAGTGTCTAGAGCTGCATATCTATTAAGCCTTAGACGAGCATCCCTCGACATTGATAGACGAGCATCCCTAGACATTGATGGGATGTCGTCGCTTGGCCGGCTGGCTTGGAGTGTCCTAGCTTGTTGGTTGCATATTCTTTTGGTCTTGCCCTTTTTGTTGGCATGGTCAATCGAGAGGAGTGCGCTGTTTGCCATTCTGAACTTGGCGTTATGAGGCACCGTACCGCCTTGTGTGTTAATTGCAGGAGCGAAAGGAGTTGTGTTGGGCATATCAACGGTGCATGGGGTGGTTAAGAGTGGCGTGATGGCTCACTGCTGCTATCTTGCGGGTAGTTGGGCCCCACTGAGCTATGCGCCTTCGCAGAAGTAGTTGAAGTCGCTGCATAAGTGACTGTGGTAGTAGCGGATGCGTTGGCTGTGGTCGTGATATAGACCGGGTAGCAGTCCGAAGTAGTAGCGAGGATCTGTCTCTCGCAAAGCACAGCTATGTACCGCTCATATAGTCGCTTCGCTTGGGCCGATAATGCTCTATCGTCTATAGCTCTCGTTTTGGAGATATACGAAGGGGACAAATTATATATTTCTGAGTCGTTGAAGTCACTATGCTTGTCCATGCTGAGGAGCATTATTACTTGCAGAATTTTCCGCAACGGTCCCCAGAAGACTCAAAAATATGCTGGAAGATAGCACTTGCACTGCAAGAACGTAAGCAAGTGCACGCACAAACACATGCACACGCACTAGGGTGCACCTTCGCAAGAGTTAAAAAACGTTTTGCGCTCGCTTCTATGCAGCTGCAGCCGCCTGTGCTGTGTTTTATTGCAATTGGGCAAGATAATTATTGTTCGTTTTTTATTTGTAATAGTTTTAGTTTTTTGCAAGTTATTGTTGCCGGCAATGCCGTAACAGCATTACCCAAAAATTAAGCAGTGACGCTTAGCGTCAGTTTATAACTCGCCGATATTAAATTGTAGATCGCTTTGATTTGTTTTGTTATGAATTTCCGTCTTGTTCAACTATCGGAGAGAGAATGCGTTATATGGGACTATCTCTTTTTTATTTTTGTTAAAGTTTTTTGTTAGTTACTACCTGTGCAATTGTCAATTAGATATTCGTTCGGTATAAAGTAAAAAGTCGTGTTAGTTGTACATACGATTGGCTTACAAGTTGTTCGTTATTTAATTCTATGCCAAATATATGGTTTTAGTATAGAGCCTAGCAGAGGTTAATAGTTTCCAAGTTGCACTTTGATATAAATATATGGTTTTAGTATAGAGCCAAGTTGCACTTTCCAAGTTGCACTTTGAGGGTGCTTCAACTTGTTTGTGAGAATTTAAACTTAAGGTAAGGGCATAGCTTCTGATCCGCTAAGAACTTAATTCGTTTTCTCTTGGTCAGTGAATCCTTTCACTGTTTTACTTAGGCACTACCACTAACCATACAACATATAGACTGGACAACTGAGCTGTTAGTTGGTACCTGTTGATTTCTTAGCGACTGGTCCAAAGTCGCCTTCGTTTTTGTTAGGGTTCGAGAGCGGCCGCACGCTCTAACAGAGAGCGTGTGTACGAAATACATAAGACTTGTGTGATGGAACGGCAAAGCTGCTCTTTTTTATTCCCTTTATTCGCTCACATTACAGGAAACTGCTTACTCTTGGTGCTCTTTTATATTGTCTATTTACCGTTTAACTGTCTGTGTCTGTATGTGCCCGACAAGCAAGAATACGCACAAATTTAATATTTCTCAAATATCGGAGGCATTTCTTTCTTTTTAAAGGGGCGGGTAATATGAAATAATGAAAGGGCTTGCCATGTCGATGCGAAATTCTTGCATTTTAGCTCGATATCGTTGGTAAGGATACCTAAGCGTTGGCATGTGTACATTTACGATTTGTTGGACTTGCCATATTCACGCACACTTGCTATTTTGTATATGAATAGAAGCATTTATGCGCATGTGTGCCTGTTGGTTTCCAGCCTTCCTGTCCCTGTCGCAAATTTGACAAGATTTTTGGATTTTTGATATTCGGCTTGTACCCACAGACACACACACACAAATGTGTGTGAATGGACAGATCATGGGCGCAAAACAAAGTAACAAAACTATCAACCGAATGATAAAAACGGTTTTATTATTTTACATGGCGGCCGCGACAGTGGTTTGCCGTTTGTGTTAAAAAGAATAAATTAAAATAAATTAATAATAGTGCATAGTAAGAGTACGTCAAAACAAAGATTGATTCATGATTTGAACGAAAATTGCAACATACATTGTGAAACATGTTTTATAAGTCGAAAGTGACAAGCAACAACAAGTAACAAAATCTGAAGAAACGGCAACAACCAAGAAAACAATTGCAAATTTAACAATAACAACAGAAGCAACTTAACAGATGACACGAACGAGTAAACCAAAGACAGCCTGTGGCACCGCCTGAGCCCATAGGCCTCGGACAGCAGATCAATATAAACGGAATATAAAAACTCATAATTCTGTACATTAACAGAGTTGAAAACACTAAAAATGATAAAGATCATTGAAGATATATAAAAGACCCGAATTTTCGAATAAACGCGTTAACTGTTTTGCAGAAACATCGCGAATTCATTAGCGTATACCAATTCGAAAACGAATACATGAGCACATTCGATCAGAACACTAGCCCATTAATTCAATACTCACAAATCAAAAAGCGAAAGTAATTACTAAAAATGATAAATCAAGACCACCGATACTAGGGCCGGCAATAATATTTCTGGTGCAACTGCATCGTTTAGCATTCCTAAATTACTATAGAATGGAATACATTAGCGAAAACCATTATTGACTTCAGATATCAATTTGATAAGTCATACAAATGCGTTAATATAGATACACCGATTAAAGCGAAACACAAATATACTATATTCAGATATTGGTTAAACAATATAATAACATAGTAAAGGCAGTAAATGCACTTCAAGATAAGCTCACACTAGATCATTCCAAACAGTGTCTCAAATTTATACAATCCTTAAATACAAGATTGAAAGCTATTGGTATTAGACAAAACATTGAAATAAATGTTCCAGAAGATCTAACTCTATTGGCTGATTTTAATGAAAGCCAGCTTAACGACTTGGATGAGTCTTAACCACTAATTGACACAGAATTCGGCAAGAAAACGATCGAGGAATCCAACAAAATGGCACAACAAGTATCCTTGGATAGGGAATATGTGAAACAAGTTTCATCATCTATCCCTGAATTTGACGTTAAAAACACTGTGACTCCATCGGTTCCTAACAGCTCTAAAAGGCAACCAAGAAGATTTGGCCGTTGAAGTTATCAAATCAAAGATAACTGGCCCAATCTTGTACAAGGTTCAAGATGAGAATACAATATCTGCCATAATAACTTACCTAAAGGGTAACGTCAAAAGTGAATCACCTGACGTATTAAAAGCGAAACTGTTTAACATTAAACAAAAAGCTAAAACAGCATCACAATATACCGTTGAAATCGACAAGTTGCGAAAGCAACTCGAAGCAGCATAAATTTTCGACAAAAGAATCAATTTCTAATAAGATTAAAAACTGTGAACATGATAAACTCCGTATTATCAGCACAAAACTTCGTCACATTCAATGACGTCATGGGTAAATATATCCATTGCAACACCTAAATGACCGGAAGTGCCAGTACTGTGTTGTAGCACAGAGGCAGAGGTAGAGATAATAATTACCATTACACCCAAAGAGGTAAACCTAATGGTCGTGTTAATTATAACCCAAATTACCAAAATTATAACACCAACAACAGAGGACCTTATACAGCTAATGCCCGTGGTCATAACCGAGGAAGGAATAATTCCAACCGAGGCAGCAACCACAATAATGGCAATAATCAAGGTAGTGATTCGAGTTACTCAGGCTAACTCGGAAAACCAGCAAGCCCCTTAAGATATTCACAAAGAAAGACAAAAGTACACACAGCAAATCTAAACCTCAGTATTTTAATTAATATAAATAATGAAAAAACAGGCAAAGTATTTACGCTATTGCTAGATATATTTGAAAATATTAATTTTAGCATATCAACCTAAATATCAGGAATTGGTGAAGGTTCAGTAGTTTCTAAAGGTTTAGTATTCTTAGAATTATCTACAGGAAAATATGTCATTCCACACAAATTTCATATAGTCGGACAAGATTTTCCAATACCCAGCGATGGCATTATTGGTATAGATTTCTTTAAAAAATATAATTGACAATTAGATTTCACACATATTGTGATTTTCTAATACTTCCGCTAAATAATTTAAATTATTCAATAAAACTACCAATAATTCACACTTGTGATAATAATGCCACAATACTTTCAGCTCGTTCGTATTACAAAATAACTTTCCCCAATTATTTAAAAAACAACTAAAAGATCTCTGCACCAAGTATACTGACCAATTCGGACTTGAAACCGAATCAATAACAACTAACAATTTTTATAAACAAGAATTGAGACTTAAAGGTAGATACTGAGCCAAGAGATGTCGATTAGTTATAGACTTTCGTAAATGAATAAAAATCTACTCTCAGACCAATTTCCGTTACCAAGAATAGATTATATGATTGATCAATTAGGAAGAGCTAAATATTTTTCATGCTTGGACTTAATGTCCAGTTGCCACCAAATAGAACTAAAAGAACAATCTAGAAATATTACGTCTTTTTCAACGAGCAATGCTTCTTATCGTTTCACACGTTTACCATATGGATTTAAAATAGCGCCAAATTCTTTGGAAAGGATTATGACGATAGCATTTTCGGGATTATACCCTTCACAAGCATTCTTGTATATGGATGACTTAATAGTCATCGGTTGTTCCGAAAATCACATGATCAAAAACATAACTTAACTTATATGATGTCATTAAAAAATACCCACTCCCTACGGACGCTGATAGCGCTAGAAGATTCGTTGCATTCTGCAACTACTACAGACGATTCATATAAACTTCGCCGACTATTTACGGCACATAACCAGATTATGAAAAAGAATGTTCCTTTCGAATGGACAATTGAATGCCAAAATGCGTTCGATTACTTAAATCAAGCTCTAATGAAAACTACTTCACTAAATTACCCAGATTTTAACAAAGAATTTTGCATCATAACCGATGCCAGTAAATTAGCCTGCGGAGCAGTTTTAACTCAAACATATGGAGATAAACAATTGCCCGTAGCATATGCTTCGAGTTCATTTACAAAAGGAGAAAGCAATAAAAATACAACCGAACAAGAACTGGGAGCAATACACTGGGCAATAACACATTTTCGACCATTTATATGGTCAGCATTTTAAAATCAAAACAGATCATAGACCATTGACATATTTGTTTTCAATGGTAAATCCAATTTCAAAATTAACAAGAATAAGATAAGACTTTGAAGAGTATGACGTTACTCTAGGATATCTCAAGGGCAAAGACATTTTCGTTGCTGATGCATTATCACGCATCACAATAAAAGAATTAAAAGACATATCGGCTAACTACTAAAAGTCACTACAAGAAGATCAAGTAGACAGAATATATCCTGTGCTGGACCAAAATCCCAATTGCAAAAGCAGCCGGACATATACACATATACGTTTCAATAGATTCCATTAAAGACCATTTCAATAAGAAATTAAAAAAACTAAGAGTAGAGCTACTCCAGCCGGTGACCACAATAAAATGTAATTCAAGGAGGGCATACGGGAACAACAAAAACTATTGCAAAAAGAAAACGCTATTACTATTGGAAAAGTATGACGCGTGATATCACGAATTATGTGAAAAGTGTCCAAAATGCCAAAAATCAAAAGTGTCCACGCATACTCCAACTCCTTTAACACTAACAGAGACACCAATTATGCCCATTGATACAGTAGTAGTAGACACGATCGGTCCACTACCAAGATCAGAGCATGGTAATGAATACGCAGTCACACTTATATGCGATTTAACAAAATACCTTGTTACCATATCAATACCAAACAAAAGTGCACAAACTGTTGCAAAAGCTATTTGATCAATGAAGACGTTCATTACGGACATGGGAACAGAATACAAAAACTCAGTTATAGAAGATTTATGTAAATACTTTGGTATCAAAAACATAACTTCAACAGCTCACCACCACCAAAATTTGGGAAGAGAAGCTGCCATAGAACATACAACGAATTCATCGTGCCTACATATCAGTTGATAAAACTGATTGGGATACTTGGCTACCTTCCACAACGCACAACTACTGCCCATATGAACTAATTTTTAGCAAAAACTGTAACTTCAATTTAAATTTAAAAATAAAAATAATAAAAAAAATTTTTTTTTTAAATTAATCATATTCATAAATTACTTATTTCGAATTAATTTATAACCCATTTAGCGACAACCCATTAAGCGACACTTTGTTGCTAAACATAACGCAAAAGTACATTCGAAATATGATCGTCCACTCATAAGTGGCGTGACCATAGGGCAGAATATGCAACGTCTGCACATTCTGCCGAATACCATTTCTTTGTCGTGCGATATATATATGCTCAGTGTATATGTTTTCAGTGTATGCATATACACATGCTCCCGTTCTGCCGCTGTACTCAGCGAAAGAGACTTACAGTTTGTCAAGTAATTGTTTGCAAAATGAAAAACAGCACAAAAATTCATTTTTAAGCTTATATTTTACCGATTTAAACTATTTTCTTTTAACTTTTTTTTGCATATAATTATTATTCTAAGTATTCTTCTTAAATATATGGCACAAACATAACAAAATTCAAAACACAAAAGGAATAAAACAGAAAAAAGTAAAATGAGGCAATTTTTGCACTGTCAATTAATTCTTTGCAAAATGCAAACACAATTCGAAATAGAGCCCAAGCTACCTAACGGTAGTTCAAATTCGAAGAAATTTGAATGCGTGAGTTATTGATATGCAGTGTGCGAATTCCCACTAAGCGATTTTGCGTTTTTAACAGTCACATCTTGCCTAATTGAGAGCTTCTTACAATGCCCGGCCAACGAGTTAACGAAAACCTTGTTCAATTAGTTTATTTCCACTACCACAAGGGGAAATCTGCTAAGGAGTTGGCAGATATGTTTTCAATTAAGCTCAGAACCATTTATAATATTATTAACCGCGCCGAAAAGGAAAATAGATTAGAATTAAAGCACTCCGGAGGCAGACCAGCAAAGCTCAGTAGACGCGATCAGTCAAAAATTTTAAAACAGATTAACGAAAATCCGCAAACTAGCCTCAGACAGTTGGCAGTGGACTTAAAAAATGACTGCAATAAGACAGTAAGCCATGAGACAGTTCGGAAAGTGTAATTATTATCATGACGGACCCAGCAAAGTTTGGAGAAAGCCCAAAACAGCTCTGGAACAAAAGAATATAATACCAACAGTAAAGTTTGGCAAGCTGTCTGTAATGGTGTGGGGCTGTATATCGTCGAAAGGTGTTGGTGAGCTGCGCATTTTCGATGATGTTATGACGAAGGAGTTTTATTTGGACATTCTAAAGAATGAATTGTCAAGGAGCGCAATAAAGTTTGGCTTCGTAGACCCCCACAACCCCAATAAACTGAGGTACAAGCTGTATCAGGACAACGACCCCAAACACAAATCGTTTTTGTGCAGGACTTGGCTGCTGTATAATTGCAGCAAAGTCATTGACACCCCTGCCCAGAGTCCTGACTTAAACCCAATTGAGAATTTGTGGGCTTTCTTAAAGAAGCGCGTGGGAAAACGGAGCCCAACTAATAAAAACGCTCTTATCAAGGCCATTCAAGAGGAATGGATAAAAATACCCGAAATGTATGACCTTCCTAAGCTCATTCAGTCAATGTCTCGTCGTCTGCGGGCTGTAATGGATGCTAGTGGCCAATATACAAAATATTAGTACCACAATAGTTATAGTTTCCTAGATTTAGTTATGTATATAGTCATAGTTTGCATTTTGCAAAGAATTAATTGACAGTGCAAAAATTGCCTAATTTTAGTTTTTTCTGTTTTATTTCTTTTGTGTTTTGAATTTTGTTATGTTTGTGCCATATATCTAAGAAGAATACTTAGAATAATAATTATATGCAAAAAAAAGTAAAAAAAAAATAGTTTAAATCGGTAAAATATAAGCTTAAAAATGAATTTTTGTGCTGTTTTTCATTTTGCAAACAATTACTTGACAAACTGTAAGTCTCTTTCGCTGAGTACAGCGGCAGAACGGGAGCATGTGTATATGCATACACTGAAAACATATACACTGAGCATATATATATCGCACGACAAAGAAATGGTATTCGGCAGAATGTGCAGACGTTGCATATTCTGCCCTATGGTCACGCCACTTATGAGTGGACGATCATATTTCGAATGTACTTTTGCGTTATGTTTAGCAACAAAGTGTCGCTTAATGGGTTGTCGCTAAATGGGTTATAAATTAATTCGAAATAAGTAATTTATGAATATGATTAATTTAAAAAAAAAATTTTTTTTATTATTTTTATTTTTAAATTTAAATTGAAGTTACAGTTTTTGCTAAAAATTAGTTCATATGGGCAGTAGTTGTGCGTTGTGGAAGGTAGCCAAGTATCCCAATCAGTTTTATCAACTGATATGAAGGCACGATGAATTCGTTGTATGTTCTATGGCAGCTTCTCTTCCCAAATTTTGGTGGTGGTGAGCTGTTGAAGTTATGTTTTTGATACCAAAGTATTTACATAAATCTTCTATAACTGAGTTTTTGTATTCTGTTCCCATGTCCGTAATGAACGTCTTCATTGATCAAATAGCTTTTGCAACAGTTTGTGCACTTTTGTTTGGTATTGATATGGTAACAAGGTATTTTGTTAAATCGCATATAAGTGTGACTGCGTATTCATTACCATGCTCTGATCTTGGTAGTGGACCGATCGTGTCTACTACTACTGTATCAATGGGCATAATTGGTGTCTCTGTTAGTGTTAAAGGAGTTGGAGTATGCGTGGACACTTTTGATTTTTGGCATTTTGGACACTTTTCACATAATTCGTGATATCACGCGTCATACTTTTCCAATAGTAATAGCGTTTTCTTTTTGCAATAGTTTTTGTTGTTCCCGTATGCCCTCCTTGAGTTACATTTTATTGTGGTCACCGGCTGGAGTAGCTCTACTCTTAGTTTTTTTAATTTCTTATTGAAATGGTCTTTAATGGAATCTATTGAAACGTATATGTGTATATGTCCGTCTGCTTTTGCAATTGGGATTTTGGTCCAGCACAAGATATATTCTGTCTACTTGATCTTCTTGTAGTGACTTTTAGTAGTTAGCCGATATGTCTTTTAATTCTTTTATTGTGATGCGTGATAATGCATCAGCAACGAAAATGTCTTTGCCCTTGAGATATCCTAGAGTAACGTCATACTCTTCAAAGTCTTATCTTATTCTTGTTAATTTTGAAATTGGATTTACCATTGAAAACAAATATGTCAATGGTCTATGATCTGTTTTGATTTTAAAATGCTGACCATATAAATGGTCGAAAATGTGTTATTGCCCAGTGTATTGCTCCCAGTTCTTGTTCGGTTGTATTTTTATTGCTTTCTCCTTTTGTAAATGAACTCGAAGCATATGCTACGGGCAATTGTTTATCTCCATATGTTTGAGTTAAAACTGCTCCGCAGGCTAATTTACTGGCATCGGTTATGATGCAAAATTCTTTGTTAAAATCTGGGTAATTTAGTGAAGTAGTTTTCATTAGAGCTTGATTTAAGTAATCGAACGCATTTTGGCATTCAATTGTCCATTCGAAAGGAACATTCTTTTTCATAATCTGGTTATGTGCCGTAAATAGTCGGCGAAGTTTATATGAATCGTCTGTAGTAGTTGCAGAATGCAACGAATCTTCTAGCGCTATCAGCGTCCGTAGGGAGTGGGTATTTTTTAATGACATCATATAAGTTAAGTTATGTTTTTGATCATGTGATTTTCGGAACAACCGATGACTATTAAGTCATCCATATACAAGAATGCTTGTGAAGGGTATAATCCCGAAAATGCTATCGTCATAATCCTTTCCAAAGAATTTGGCGCTATTTTAAATCCATATGGTAAACGTGTGAAACGATAAGAAGCATTGCTCGTTGAAAAAGACGTAATATTTCTAGATTGTTCTTTTAGTTCTATTTGGTGGCAACTGGACATTAAGTCCAAGCATGAAAAATATTTAGCTCTTCCTAATTGATCAATCATATAATCTATTCTTGGTAACGGAAATTGGTCTGAGAGTAGATTTTTATTCATTTACGAAAGTCTATAACTAATCGACATCTCTTGGCTCAGTATCTACCTTTAAGTCTCAATTCTTGTTTATAAAAATTGTTAGTTGTTATTGATTCGGTTTCAAGTCCGAATTGGTCAGTATACTTGGTGCAGAGATCTTTTAGTTGTTTTTTAAATAATTGGGGAAAGTTATTTTGTAATACGAACGAGCTGAAAGTATTGTGGCATTATTATCACAAGTGTGAATTATTGGTAGTTTTATTGAATAATTTAAATTATTTAGCGGAAGTATTAGAAAATCACAATATGTGTGAAATCTAATTGTCAATTATATTTTTTAAAGAAATCTATACCAATAATGCCATCGCTGGGTATTGGAAAATCTTGTCCGACTATATGAAATTTGTGTGGAATGACATATTTTCCTGTAGATAATTCTAAGAATACTAAACCTTTAGAAACTACTGAACCTTCACCAATTCCTGATATTTAGGTTGATATGCTAAAATTAATATTTTCAAATATATCTAGCAATAGCGTAAATACTTTGCCTGTTTTTTCATTATTTATATTAATTAAAATACTGAGGTTTAGATTTGCTGTGTGTACTTTTGTCTTTCTTTGTGAATATCTTAAGGGGCTTGCTGGTTTTCCGAGTTAGCCTGAGTAACTCGAATCACTACCTTGATTATTGCCATTATTGTGGTTGCTGCCTCGGTTGGAATTATTCCTTCCTCGGTTATGACCACGGGCATTAGCTGTATAAGGTCCTCTGTTGTTGGTGTTATAATTTTGGTAATTTGGGTTATAATTAACACGACCATTAGGTTTACCTCTTTGGGTGTAATGGTAATTATTATCTCTACCTCTGCCTCTGTGCTACAACACAGTACTGGCACTTCCGGTCATTTAGGTGTTGCAATGGATATATTTACCCATGACGTCATTGAATGTGACGAAGTTTTGTGCTGATAATACGGAGTTTATCATGTTCACAGTTTTTAATCTTATTAGAAATTGATTCTTTTGTCGAAAATTTATGCTGCTTCGAGTTGCTTTCGCAACTTGTCGATTTCAACGGTATATTGTGATGCTGTTTTAGCTTTTTGTTTAATGTTAAACAGTTTCGCTTTTAATACGTCAGGTGATTCACTTTTGACGTTACCCTTTAGGTAAGTTATTATGGCAGATATTGTATTCTCATCTTGAACCTTGTACAAGATTGGGCCAGTTATCTTTGATTTGATAACTTCAACGGCCAAATCTTCTTGGTTGCCTTTTAGAGCTGTTAGGAACCGATGGAGTCACAGTGTTTTTAACGTCAAATTCAGGGATAGATGATGAAACTTGTTTCACATATTCCCTATCCAAGGATACTTGTTGTGCCATTTTGTTGGATTCCTCGATCGTTTTCTTGCCGAATTCTGTGTCAATTAGTGGTTAAGACTCATCCAAGTCGTTAAGCTGGCTTTCATTAAAATCAGCCAATAGAGTTAGATCTTCTGGAACATTTATTTCAATGTTTTGTCTAATACCAATAGCTTTCAATCTTGTATTTAAGGATTGTATAAATTTGAGACACTGTTTGGAATGATCTAGTGTGAGCTTATCTTGAAGTGCATTTACTGCCTTTACTATGTTATTATATTGTTTAACCAATATCTGAATATAGTATATTTGTGTTTCGCTTTAATCGGTGTATCTATATTAACGCATTTGTATGACTTATCAAATTGATATCTGAAGTCAATAATGGTTTTCGCTAATGTATTCCATTCTATAGTAATTTAGGAATGCTAAACGATGCAGTTGCACCAGAAATATTATTGCCGGCCCTAGTATCGGTGGTCTTGATTTATCATTTTTAGTAATTACTTTCGCTTTTTGATTTGTGAGTATTGAATTAATGGGCTAGTGTTCTGATCGAATGTGCTCATGTATTCGTTTTCGAATTGGTATACGCTAATGAATTCGCGATGTTTCTGCAAAACAGTTAACGCGTTTATTCGAAAATTCGGGTCTTTTATATATCTTCAATGATCTTTATCATTTTTAGTGTTTTCAACTCTGTTAATGTACAGAATTATGAGTTTTTATATTCCGTTTATATTGATCTGCTGTCCGAGGCCTATGGGCTCAGGCGGTGCCACAGGCTGTCTTTGGTTTACTCGTTCGTGTCATCTGTTAAGTTGCTTCTGTTGTTATTGTTAAATTTGCAATTGTTTTCTTGGTTGTTGCCGTTTCTTCAGATTTTGTTACTTGTTGTTGCTTGTCACTTTCGACTTATAAAACATGTTTCACAATGTATGTTGCAATTTTCGTTCAAATCATGAATCAATCTTTGTTTTGACGTACTCTTACTATGCACTATTATTAATTTATTTTAATTTATTTTTTTTAACACAAACGGCAAACCACTGTCGCGGCCGCCATGTAAAATAATAAAACCGTTTTTATCATTCGGTTGATAGTTTTGTTACTTTGTTTTGCGCCCATGATCTGTCCATTCACACACATTTGTGTGTGTGTGTCTGTGGGTACAAGCCGAATATCAAAAATCCAAAAATCTTGTCAAATTTGCGACAGGGACAGGAAGGCTGGAAACCAACAGGCACACATGCGCATAAATGCTTCTATTCATATACAAAATAGCAAGTGTGCGTGAATATGGCAAGTCCAACAAATCGTAAATGTACACATGCCAACGCTTAGGTATCCTTACCAACGATATCGAGCTAAAATGCAAGAATTTCGCTTCGACATGGCAAGCCCTTTCATTATTTCATATTACCCGCCCCTTTAAAAAGAAAGAAATGCCTCCGATATTTGAGAAATATTAAATTTGTGCGTATTCTTGCTTGTCGGGCACATACAGACACAGACAGTTAAACGGTAAATAGACAATATAAAAGAGCACCAAGAGTAAGCAGTTTCCTGTAATGTGAGCGAATAAAGGGAATAAAAAAGAGCAGCTTTGCCGTTCCATCACACAAGACTTATGTATTTCGTACACACGCTCTCTGTTTGAACATGCGGCCGCTCTCGAACCCGAACAAAAACGAAGGCGACTTTGGACCAGCCCATTTTCGACAACAGGCCCCAGCAAAATACTCAGTTGTCCAGTCTATATGTTGTATGGTTAGTGGTCTAACGTTAGAGCTTTTGTATAAGTTAATTTCAAAGTTTATTGAACAATGAAAAAAATATAATTTTTGGGAAGTAAGTCTTCCATTTATTGATGTTAATTTGCAACTAAATAAACTTAAATCAATTCTAGCCCTAGTAACCTGTGGCTTAGCGGCAGCGGCGTTGGCAGCGGCGTCGCTGCTGATGTTGTTGGCCCGTTGGGCAATTCGTCTTGGAATTTTCGGCGGTTGCCAGTCGGCGCGTGGAGGAAATGGCACAGACACCAAGTCAGCATTTTGCTGCACTTCTTATGAGGTGTTGCAATGCTTCTTATTGGGATTTATTCTTTGTTAACTCTTCCCCCTTTGATTCAAGCTTGTCCTCAAGCGATCATCAGAAGTAAGGTAAGTTGTTGAACCTAAGGTTGTTGGCATCTATGTGTTGTATTTGGATATGCTTTGGTTCTTCTTTGGGGCTCCCTTGTTCCTCGTTCAGTTGCAGTGTTATTATTTTTTTATTTTTTCTCTTCAATACGTGTAATACACAGGTAAGAAGGATTGCAACATTGAACAGAGTTATGAACCCGACTCTATTTGCCATAGAGTACGTCTGAAATTTTTGCATATTTTGTATATTGCTTATATGCAGTTCTTCCAAAGACTTCAGAGAAAGAATCTTAATTATTTCGTGTTCTTTAGGGGTTATCTGGATTGTGGGATTTCCTGGGGTCATGACCGTGACTTTGAAGTTGTTAAACTCTTGCTTATTGATGAATAAAGTTTCATTCCAGAAGTTGATCATATAGGTGCCTCTCACGCCTTTTTTCTCTTCTTGCCATCTAATAGTGCCGTTGAAGTCGTTCACCAGTATTAGTCCATCGTCGATTTCTTCGATCTCGGGGATATAATCTGCATTGCTAAAGCCACAGAGCGCTTGTTCTCCACTAACTAACTTAGGTATACAGTTATTAGTGTTCAAGTTTACAATTTTTGATTTGTTACAAATTTTAATATTATGATATCTTTTACAATTGTTGTTTATGCCATAAATTGTTTTATTACAATGAAACAGTTCGTTAGATTCTAAATTTATAATATTGTTATTTTTCACTACTGGCTTTATTATAGTATTTTTGCATTCTATTTCTTCTATCATTCTATTTCTTCTAGCATTTCTTCAATGTTTAGAGGTGGCATATTGCTTTTAATAAAATGATCGTTTATTATTTTTATTTCCTTGTCGCCAAGTAGGAATGTTTAATTAAATTCAATTTTGCCCATTGTATGGCGTACTTAATGTTAATTATTTCTTCTTTTATGAGCCTGATTTGATTTTGTAAGCTAATAGCTATCTCGTCACTTATGAGAGATTCCTTCCTAATAATATTGGTTAAATCATTTGAGATTTTCGTAAGCTTATTAATTCGATCTTCTAATTGTCTGTTTATGATAAGCTGTTTATTGTCGTTTTCTATAAGTTTGTTTATGTTGTCGGTAAGAATTATTAAATCATCATTGTCCGGGCTGCCGGCTACATACTTCCAGGCTGTGCCTATAATGTTGATTGCTCTAGTCTTGCGTTTATGGAAAAGTGATATTGTGTCGAAGGTGACAATAGCTTGCGTTATTTCGAGACGTAAGGTGTGGTATAGTGTATTGGTTCTTAGGTCTTGTTCGGTGTAAAATAGGAGATTATCTAACGCATTTCTGATCTGTTCTAGTTCTATGACCTGTACAATTCGGGTTGTCGATGTCTGTAATTTCCCTATTCCTTTTAAAATGGTGATTGTCTGTGCGTCTGTGTAGTTCAAAATTTCCAAGTGTCCTTCGGTTGCTTTTGCAGTCATCATTAATAGTAGTCTGAAATTTGTTATGTGTTTTTTATATTACTTTTATGGATTATCTTGTCGGTTGTTGTTAGTACGGTTGTGTTCCTATTTTCTTCAACTATTTCCTTTTTGTATCTGGGTGATAGTTTAGTACCTAATCTGGTATTGACTTTGACGAATATTTCTTGACCTGGTGTATAGGTGCGTATGTCGTTGCGTTTTTTTTATACCCTTGCAGAGGGTATTATAATTTTGTCGTGAAATGTGTAACGCATAGAAGGAGACATCTCCGACCCCATAAAGTATATATATTCTTGATCAGCATCAACAGTCGAGTCGATATAGCCATGTCCGTCTGTCCGTCTGTCCGGCTGTCTGTTTCTATGCAAACTAGTCTCTCAGTTTTAAAGCTATCTTAATGAAACTTTGCAGAAGTCCCTTTTTCTGTTGCACGCAGCACATATGTCAAAACCAGCTGGATCTGACTACTATATCATATAGCTGCCATAGGAAAGATCGGTCGAAAATTAAGTTTTTGTATGAAAAAACATTTTGTTTTTCAAGATATCTTTACCAACCTCGGCATTTATTAGTTTTACTAAGCTCCTCATATATATGCAAAATCCTATTAAGATCGGACCACTATATCATATAGCTGCCATAGGAACGATCGGTCGAAAATTAAGATTTTGTATAAAAAAACATTTTGTTTTTCAAGATATCTTGACCAACCTCGGCATTTATAAGTTTTACTAAGCTCCTCATATATATGCAAAATCCTTTTAAGATCGGACCACTATATCATATAGCTGCCATAGGAACGATCGGTCGAAAACTAGGTTTTTGATTAAAAGCCTTTTTATACCCTTGCAGAGGGTATTATAATTTTGTCGTGAAATGTGTAACGCATAGAAGGAGACATCTCCGACCCCATAAAGTATATATATTCTTGATCAGCATCAACAGTCGAGTCGATATAGCCATGTCCGTCTGTCCGTCTGTCCGGCTGTCTGTTTCTATGCGAACTAGTCTCTCAGTTTTAAAGCTATCTTAATGAAACGTTGCAGAAGTCCCTTTTTCTGTTGCACGCAGCACATATGTCAAAACCAGCTGGATCTGACTACTATATCATATAGCTGCCAAAGGAAAGATCGGTCGAAAATTAAGTTTTTGTATGAATAAACATTTAGTGTTTCAAGATATCTTGACCAAACTCGACATTTTTTAGTTTTACTAAGCTCCTCATATATATATGCTAGATCCTATTAAGATCGGACCACTATATCATATAGCTGCCATAGGAACGATCGGTTGAAAATTGAGCTTTTGTATGAAAAAACATTTTGTTTTTCAAGATATCTTTACCAACCTCGGCATTTATTAGTTTTACTAAGCTCCTCATATATATGCAAAATCCTATTAAGATCGGACCACTATATCTTATAGCTGCCATAGGAACGATCGGTTGAAAATTAAGTTTTTGTATGAAAAAACATTTTGTTTTTCAAGATATCTTTACCAACCTCGGCATTTATTAGTTTTACTAAGCTCCTCATATATATGCAAAATCCTATTAAGATCGGACCACTATATCATATAGCTGCCATAGGAACGATCGGTCGAAAATTAAGATTTTGTATAAAAAAACATTTTGTTTTTCAAGATATCTTGACCAACCTCGGCATTTATAAGTTTTACTAAGCTCCTCATATATATGCAAAATCCTATTAAGATCGGACCACTATATCTTATAGCTGCCATAGGAACGATCGGTCGAAAACTAGGTTTTTGATTAAAAGCCATTTTTGTTTATCAAGATACCTTCACCAAGCTCGTCATTAACCATTTTCTCGTCATTAAAAGGTTGCAAGGGTATTAGATCTTCGGCGTGCCGAAGATAGCCTTTGTTCCTCGTTTGTTATGATTCTGCATGTCAGTCAATTGTTTCTGTTTGAGTCTGTCAATGTTATCTTTTTCTAGCTTTTTCGTATTGATCTGGGTCTGTAGTCACATTTCTGCCGAAGAATATGTCTAATGGTCTCTTGTTAGTTGTCGAGTGTATAGTGTAGTTGTAGTCGTATATTGATTTGTTAAGAAGTTCTTCAAATGTTCTGAGTTCTTGTTTTCTTTTATTACATCTCATAATATCTGATAGTGTTGAATGAAATCTTTCTACCTGACCATTCAAGGCGCTTTTGTACGGTGGTGTCTTATAAACTTCTATACCTAATTGGTCCTGCATCATAAAAGTGATTGAGGCTGAATTAAGGTATTTTTCGTTATCTATTACAACGGCTTTAGGTACGCCAAAATAAAATAGAATTTCATGAAGTGGTTTTTAATGTTTTCTGTTGCTCTAGATTTGATTATTCGTCCCTGAGCTAATTTTGAAAATTTATCTACTGCTGTTAGTACTAAGTTGTTTTCTGTCGTGTATATGTCGATATGGATTGTATGTCCTGGGTATTCGGGGATTGGTGTTTCTTTGAGTTTTGGAATACAAACTTCAGACTGCTTGACTAATTCTGTTATTCATTGCTTCATTTTTGGGAAATAAAAACTTTCGGACAATTGCATTTTGTTTTCTAGTGCGTTGCGGTGAGCTCTATTGTGTGTAACCAAATATTCTCATCTTGCTCTGTTTTATTTGTTAAGTCTTTTACTTGAGACTGCGTGAATCTAATCTTGAAGTTACTAAAATGTTGGGGATATATCTGTTGAATTTGGTTCATTATTTCCTCTGAGGTTATTATTCCGTTAATTACGGATGGGTTTAGGTGAGTTTTCAGTATTTGTGGTAGGTCGTGTTCTGTAAAGTCTGGTCGAATTATTGTATGTCTGTGGAATGTTCGGAATGGGATGTGAAACTTGTAATCTGTTTCATTCGCTTTGCGGAGAAATATCTGGTTTTTAAATACATTTATTGGGGCTTCTATGCTTGGTATTAAATTGTGACTTGAACTGTCTGCACTGTGCTGGGTGGAAGCTACTGATCCGATATTATTGATTACAGGGATTCGTGATAGCGCATCGGCTACAATATTATCCCTACCTGGCTTATAGAGGAGTTCATAGTCGAACTCTTCCAGGTAAGCTTTCCACCTTTTTATTCTTGCGTTGCCGTTCCAACTGCTAAGAGAGTGGGTTAAGGGCTGATGGTCGGTCTATATTTTTACTCTTGCCTTACCGTAAAGGTAATTTTTGAGGGCTTTTAGGGCCCAAATTATTGCCAACATTTCCCTTTCGTTTGTGGCATAGTTCTCTTCTGTTTTAGAGAGAGTTCTAGAGAGAAAACAAATGGGTCGCTTATTCTGGGATAGAACAGCGCCAATAGCAAAGTTGGATGCATCTGTTGTCAGATGAAACTCTTTGCTGAAGTCCGGGTAATGGAGTATTACCTCGTTTGAAACCATGGCGTTTTTTATTTTATTAAATGCTTCAATTGCTTCTTCGTTGAGATTAATGAGCTTTTTAGCGGATTGGTTTTTGGACACACGTCCATCTTCCCCTCTTAAAAGAGAGGTAAGGGGCTTTGCCAACTTAGCGAAGTCTTTTATGAAACTTCTATAATAGCTGGCAAGGCCAATAAAAGATCTTAAATCTTTGAGGGTTTTGGGAGGTGGGTACTTTCCTATAGTCTCTATCTTGTTGGGATTGGTTTCAATACCTTTGTCTGAGATGACGAATCCCAGGAATTCTACTCTGCTTTTAAAGAACTCGCATTTGTCCAACTGACATTTCATGTTGGCTTCCTGTAGAGTTCTGAATATGGCGCTAAGGTGACGCGCGTGCGATTTATCATCTTTGCTAAAGATAATGATATCGTCAATGTAAATGGAGCATATTTTTCCAATATGCTCACGAAGGATGTCGTCAAGGGCTCTCTGGAAAATTGAGGGCGCATTCGTGAGACCGAAGGGGAGTAAACTCGTATTTTCCGTTTTTAACGGAGAAGGCAGTTTATTCTATGTCTGACTCTTTGAGGGGGATTTGGTGAAAGCCACTTTTCAAATCTAAGACAGAGAATACTTTATTATTACCTAGCTGTGCCAATACCTCGTTAATTTCGGGTATAGGGTATTTATCTGCGGTAGTTTCTTTATTTAGTTTCCTATAGTCTATGACCATGCGATATTTCTTTTGCCCGGAGGCATCTAGTTTTTTGGGGACAATCCACACAGGTGAATTATATGGGGAGCGGGAGGGTCGGATTATTCCATCCTCTAAAAGTTCCTTAATTTGGTTGTGTACTTCGTCTTTTAAAGACATTGGAAATTGGTAGAATTTCGAGTATATTGTGGAATCGGTTTTGGTTCTGATTTCTGCTCTAACGTTAGTTGTGTAGGTCAATTTTTCGTCCGGATTGGCGAAGAGACTTGGGTGCATTTTAACAAATTGATTTAGGCTATTTTTTTGTTCGTGTGTCATGTGGTCTGTCCGTGGTATAACCGTGTTTACTGCCTCTATTCTTTTCTGCTTAATGAGTATGCAAATATTATCCCTGATTATTAGTAGATTCTTGCTGCTTTGTATGACAGCATCTAATTCTTTTAGACTGTCGTTACCTAATATGGCGTCAAATGTTTTTAAGGTGGGTAAGAGAAAGAATTTTATTTTTATGTCATTTCTATTAAAGAGATTAGCGAACTTGTGGTGCGTAATTTTTATGCTTCCGCCGACTGTGACGGCTTCGAAGGGCTTTCCATTTGGGATTGGTTCGGACACGAATTTGGGCTGTATATAATTTCTTTTTGATCCTGTATCTATTAATATTTTGAGTGATTTTCCGCTCCTCATCTTACATTCTATGTAAGGAAGAGAGGAGCTCTTCTCTTTATCCTAAAAAATTAATGTCTGAATGTTCGTACTGGCTATTTTGACCGTCATCTGCTTCTTCAATTTGTTGGGTATATTCATTTAATGGCTGCTCGTATTCGATCTGCTGTTCGTAATTTAGCATTGATTGTACGTATTCCTCCATGGTCACATAGTTGTCAGTGTTTTCTGTCTCGGTCTGTTCTTCCCCTGTTTGTATATTGAACTTTCTTTGTTTTTTGTCCGTGGCGTTTGTTGGTGGTGGAGGTCTTTTGCCTACTTCAAAGTTGGGTCTGTTCATGTAGTTTATCATCCTTGTGCGGATGCTTTGGTCCACGTCCATTGGCTCGGGACGTGGTTGGGGTTTGGGTGCAGAAGGTCTATTGGGTACGTATGCCTGTTGTGGTTGTGTCTGGTAAGTTCTTTGGTTAGGGTGTTGTGGAGTCGGTCCGTTATTGTTATAAGTCGGTGGTCCATAGTTTGTATAGGTTGGCCAAGGTGTATGAATCGGGAGTTGGGGCCTGAAGCTAATAGGTGTTGGCCTAAAGGTTTGGGCGAAAGAAGGCTGGGCTGTTCTGGGTGACAATATAGGTGGTGGTGCATTCCTATTCTGGTTTCTGACATGTGTCTGTTGATTCCTATTCAAAGCCATGTTAGTGTGATAGCTTTGATTTTCTAATTTTAAACAATAATGAAGGGCTGAAGGTAGATCTACTGGCTCCTTTATTCCAAGGATCCGTGGTAAATCTCCCTCTAATGAAGGTGTCTAATGCTTTATCTCTGTATATTTTTATCATAAGGGTTTCCGATTCCCTGTTTAATTCCATGCAACCTACTTTATTTAGTATCAGCGACAAGTGGTTGTAGACAACCTGGTAGAATTCTTCTACTGTCTGGTTGTTACCCTGCACTAACATTGTCATCTGATATTCTAATGTTCCCAGATCTCTTTTGTCTGCGTAGTGCAGCGTGAGACATTTGGAGATAGCGCTCCAATTTAGGGGAACATTATACGACTCTAGGGCCGTGTCAGCATTGCCAGTGATTTTGTTTCTCACTGTATGCAATATGCCGAAGTATTTCGGCGAACCTGCTTCAGCTGCATAGGCTGAGAGTATACGATCTACACTCTTTTTCCATGAGCTAAATTCCGCTGGATTACCGGAAAATTCTCTGAGGCTTTTTACTATGTCCGGAACTCTGTCCAAGTCGTTCAAATTGTGGTTGGCAGTTATCGTTTGGTCGTCTACGTCAGTAAACTCCCTAGAGGGGTTGACCAATTGCTTCACTAACGTCGGCAATTGTTGTGCCAGAATCTGGCTAACCGTGGCTGCTATCACCTGCTCTGCGTTATTCGCCATGCCTCTATTTTGTAAATGTTCGTTTTCTCTGTCGAGATGTCGTTGTTGCTATCTGTTCAAGTTATGTCCGCCTACCTGTGTTTGATCTGATACTATTGGGGGCCTAACTAAATTGCTTTCATTAGCCATAAACAAGAGATATTACTAGTATTGTATATTTTGGGATAATGTTGAAGTATTTTTAAATCTAGTATTAGTTTTCTTATTCTATATATTGATTGATTGATTTTTATCGTTTCTTTTCTTTTTTAAAACCAGGTTGTTTCTTCCTTCTACTTTGGAGGGTCCCTTCGGAATCGCAAAGTTGGATTTTAGTTATACTACGTTTGTAGTCTTTATGTTTGTTTATCGTTTTACACTTTTTTATCTTCCTTATTGTTCTACAATGTTTTCGTAATTCTTGTTCTTATAATTCTATTTCACTTTTGTGTTCGTTGTTTGTTAGTTTCTTTCACTTAATTTCTAACTACAGTACTATTCCTGATGTGGCAACCTCCCCTGCCGGTCCGGATTTCATCCTTTTTGAAACTTTTGGGTATCTACTGGGGATCCTGCGACCAGTCTTCGTCGAGAGTATCCTGCGGGCGGACCTTACAAGGTATGTTGTCCACCGATGGGCAAACTGCACAATTAAGTTCCAATTGCCTTTCGCGAATTTTACCAGTCGTTGAATTTAATAAACGAGAGTTGCACTGGTTTGGTTTTCGCGTATAACCGACTAACGCGCACGTAGAAGCGTTTTGTTCTTTTGTAACACGAGCCGGTCCCTGCTCGGGCGCCAGTTAATTTCAAAGTTTATTGAACAATGAAAAAAATATAATTTTTGGGAAGTAAGTCTTCCATTTATTGATGTTAATTTGCAACTAAATAAACTTAAATCAATTCTAGCCCTAGTAACCTGTGGCTTAGCGGCAGCGGCGTTGGCAGCGGCGTCGCTGCTGATGTTGTTGGCCCGTTGGGCAATTCTTCTTGGAATTTTCGGCGGTTGCCAGTCGGCGCGTGGAGGAAATGGCACAGACACCAAGTCAGCATTTTGCTGCACTTCTTATGAGGTGTTGCAATGCTTCTTATTGGGATGTATGAATTTATTTGACGTTAACTTATATAAGTCTCTGTCGCTGAGTACAGCGGCAGAGCGGGAGCATGTATATATGCATACACTTAAAGCATAAACATATATTGAGCATATATACATATATCGCAAGACAAATGAATGTTATTCTGCAGAATGTGCAGACGTTGCATATTCTACGCTATGGTCACGCCACTTATGAGTGAACGATCATATTTCGAATGTACTTTGGATTGTGGATGTTTAGCAACAATGTGTCGCTAAAGGGGTTATTGTTTATTTGATCTGAAATACCCTTACATTGGTTGCGAATGTATAATGTATATGTTGCTCATGCTGCAGTAGAAAGTTGTAAAAAAAATTAACATTTGTAACGAGAAATTAATAACAATTGAACAAAAAAACAAAAACAATGCAAAAATACATTTGAAATAAGCTAAGAAAATGAAAATTCCATTTTTTTAGTTGTATTGACGATAATGGTCAGATAAATGACATACATTTTTATAGTCACAAATTTAATACTTTTATTAAATGGATCTAGAAATAATAAATGGTAATAGGATTTCGAAAACGAATCCACCAAATATTAATAACGAGCTATGCATTATGTTAGACCATCCTTCCAAAGTTGCGGATTCAAACGCAAATGTTTTAAATACAGTCTACTTTTCACAACTCGATTTGAAGCTAATAACCATAATACTGATAATAATTGGCGTACTGATGTGTGCCAACACTTTCACAAAATTGTATAAATTGCACAAAAGGTGCAAAAGACCTCGATATAATGTAAAAACAACATTTTATATGATAAATAAAAAAATAGAAAATAATAAAGAATAAAAATAATTTGTTTACCATAACTATGTCAGATATAGACTCAATCATTAGGCTTACATATTGAGATGAGCCAGATTTTCGTAGTCGCGCATTAAATGTGCTGCGACTACATAAAGACTTCTTAAAAGTACATATATGATTTTGAATACGAATACAGCGACATGTTCAAAACTACCATGTTTGCTACATTGCTCGAAATTCGAAATGATCGTATGATCTCAATCTTTATTTACCAAGCTTTATTTTAGCATGGCTCAGGCTTACGGTAGACGTAATTTCTACAAAATTACTAAATCTCCAACTGAAAAATAAGACGGCCAACCAATTCGTCCAGGAAATGGAAAAGTTGCCAAAGTCCCTGAAAGGAGCCTATATTAGCGATGGCTTATCATCAGATTTTGCCACTAAGTACAGCACAACGGTGGCTGTCATGGCAATGACTAACAACTCTGCCATTGATAAGGTAAAACGGCACATTCAGTAACAAGAATGATGCCATATCGAAATTTGTCAATAGTTGCACAGAGGCAACGGACAAACAAACACTATCCTTTATTATCAAAATTATTCTCATCGTGGTGGAAACCGCGGCAGAGGTAATTATAGAGGCCGACCGTACAACAGAGGCGGCTACAGACAAGGTAGTAGAAACAATTTTAACAAAGTTAATCCTCCATATAGAGGCGGTTCAAACAGAGAACACGGACAGCAAAACCAGATGCGAGTTAAGCAAGGTAACTCGGAATACCAACTCCCTTAAGTACTTAAAATTAATTAAAACAACAGTTCACACCATCAATCTTAATTTAAATTTATTTGTCAGCATACAAAATGAGCATACTGGTAGGAAATTAACATTTTTAATAGATACAGAGCTTACATCTCAATCATAAAAGAAAATTCTGATCAATTTTTAGATGTCGATCATGATAATACAACCCAAATTACAGAAATTGGAAAAGAATCAACATCAGGTTTAGCATTTCTCGAAATGCGAACTTCTAACTTCATTATACCACATAATTTTCATATAGTAAAAAACGATTTTCCAATCCCTGTAGACGGTATAATTGGCATAGATTTCATTAAAAAATTCAAGTTCGAATTCAAAAGACGCCTACGTGCAAATATTAAACACAACTAACAGCAATAAAATTCTAAACATAAAGGAAATAAATTTTGAATCATAATCCAATTATCAAATAGCAGACTCACACGACTCTCAAAGAGCGGAATCAATTCTCACTAAGCTAAAAAAGAACTTTCCACCAGAATATAAGAAAATAATGACAGCATTATGTTCAAATTATACAGATATCTTTGGATTGGAAACAGAACCAATCACAACAAATAATTTTTACAAGCAAAAATTAATATTGAAAGATGATGAATCAACTTATATTAAAAACTATAGAACTCCTCATTCACAACAAGCAGGAATAGCTAAGCAAGTAACTAAACTAGTAAAAAATGAAAAAGCAGAAACCTCTGTGTCTGAATATAATAGCCCTTTACTATTAGTACCAAAGAATTCCTTACCGGACTCAAGGGAGAAAAGATGGAGTTTAGTGATAGACTATCGCCAAATTAATAAAAAATTATCCACTTCCAAGAAAAGATGATATTCTTGATAAATTAGGCCGAGCAAAATATTTCTCATGTCTAGATCTAATGTCTGGATTTCATCAGATATAACTCGAAGAAAATTCAAGAAATATAACGTTTTTTTCTACGAGCGACAGGCCGCACCAATTGCGTCTGCCTCTACTCAACAGCCACACTAATAATTAAGTCTTATTGAGATAAAAAGCAATTAAAATAGCAGCACAAGAAACAATCGCAGTTGCAATTGCAATGCTGTTTAAAGCAGACATAAATATGTGTGTACATGTATAAACAAATTCTTGGATTTTGCGTCGCAAACACGTGCGCAGTCAAAATAATGAAAAACAAAAACCGATCTTAATGAAATTGTCTACAGTATATCTTATTATACCATATAATATTTGTGTATTCTTAAAAAGTCAATTGCATTTAAATTTGTTGGCAAAACTAGTTGGGTTATTCATTTGATTTATAGCTCTGCGGTGGTAGCGAGGAGGTGCCGATAGGTCTAAAGTGAAAGATACTTGATCCATATGAAATATTTTAGAAGCAACATATCAAGTTTGGTGACTCTTACTCTTATTATTTACCCAATTTGCTCAAAAAGTAGGAAGTCGATATCGATTTTTATCGATTGCTTGGAAACGGAATAAGTTATCGATTATCGGAAACAAACTCGATCTGCATAGGCCCTAGGAAAACCTACAGCTTATCCTTGCGTTCATACAAACGAACGAACGGACGGACGGACAGATCGATTCGAATATATATACCTTATGGGGTCGGAGATGCTGCCTTCTGCCTGTTACATACATTTACATTTTGAACACAGACATTATACCCACTTTACCTATTTTTAATGGGTTCAGGGTATAAAATGAAGCTATATTGTCTACATTTCATACTGATCCCATAGAAGGAGGTCACTCAGGCAATTCAAAAAAATTGGCCAAGGTCAAAAGATATTATTTTTGGAAGGGTATGACTCGATATATTACTGAGTATATACAAAAATTTCAAAATCAAAAGTGACAACACACACAAAAACTCCTTTAACAATTACGGAAACCCCAATCAATGCTTTTGATAGAGTAATAGTAGACACGATCGGTCCACCACCAAAATCAAAGCAAGGCAATGAATATGCATTTACTCTGATTTATGACTAAACAAAATATCTTGTTGCCATACCTGAAATACGGTCCAGTAAAGACGTTCATCACGGACATGGGTGTAGAATATCAAAATTCAGTTATAGAAGATTTATGTAAGTACCTTAGCATTAAAAACATAACTTCTACGGCACACCACCACCAGAAATTAGGAACAGTGGAACGAAGTCATAGAACGTTATACGAATTCATTCGTTCTTATATATCAGTTGATAAAACTGATTGGGATATTTGGTTACAATACTTTGTATATTGTTTTAATACAACACTATCACCAACGCATAACTACTGTCCCTTTGAATTAATTTTTAGTAAGAATGCTAATATTAAGAAGGCATTTAATAGTGTAAATGAGCACATTTATATATGAGCACATCTATATAATATAGATGATTATATTATATATAGATTATATATAATATAGATGATTAAGAAATTAAAAAATAGGTTAGAGTTAGCATATAAAAGGGCTGGAATAATGCTTGAACAGAACAAGCAGAAAAATATACTTATATATGATAAGAAAGTAAATTATATCGAATTAAAAATAGGCGATTAAGTTTTATTAAGAAACGAAAAAGGTCATAAGCTAGATTTTAAATACATAGAACCATATAAAGTAGAAAAAATAGAAGAAAACGATATCATAATATCAGACATTAAAAACAAAAGACAAAAAGTAAATAAGGATAGACTAAAAACTTTCATTACATACTGATGTAGTGTGGCCATACATAAGTTATAATTAGCATTGGTATATACGCAAAGCTTCAACACAAAACAAACAAAATTTTTTAAATATATATACAAAATAACAAAAATAAATTATGTATATCATTAAATCATTTATAAGTTTATCAATTATTTCATATAAAAAGAAAAGAAATTTAATATTAATTTTCAGTACATTCAAAAATATATTTTCGCACAAACTAATATAAAATATAAATACAAAAATAAATAAGGAAAAGCACAACAAAATTATATTATCTACTACTAAAATAACTTCACTATATTACGTACGTTACTGTAATAAACATACATATCGAATACACACTGTACCCAGTGACATTTAAATTAAAACAAATTGTAGCACTTAGCTGCAATGTTAACGTAAGTCAAAGTCCCAAGCATAATTCAAGTGCAAAGTAATATGATCGCACAAGTATGCAATGGGCAGTAGAAGTGCCGAGCCAGCATGCTTGGTATGCTCGACCTTCCGTTCTTTATGTATGTATGTATACAGCATTCTCTCTCGCACTCTCACTACTATCAGCGCTGAGCATATAAGAATTACATAATGCGCTAACGTCTCTGGTAGGCGTTTACCGGCTTATTAAAGTTTAATGAGTTAAAATGAAAAGACTGAAAAGACATGGATGCTTTACAGCGTAGTAAACACATCTTGGACTTTAGCGAGGATGGTCGCCGAATGTAACACGGGCATCTGCGCGCTCATGAATGAGATATAGCCCTGGGCTCGACCTTCTGCAAGAGAGCTTTTCATCCACTTACGCCCAATAACTGGTTTCTGGAACAGCCGCAGAATGTAGAACCCAACCGGGTCAGCTGAACCCAGAAGCCACGATCAACGATCGAGTCATTTGGCGTTATACGATGCACGCTCCACGGGTCGCTCTTGCTTGACATAAGAAAAGTAAAAGCATCGTTCATTACTTGAAAGTACGCATTTTTTATTTTAATAATATCTGCATAAAATATTTAAAAAAAATTTTAAAAGCAATATTTTGAATAGCATTACACTGTCTTATATGTAAGAATTAACTAATTTGTGTAAACGTACATTTGATTGATTTCTAAACCGCTCGGTTTTACTTTCAAATATGTTATGACCTTTAGAATTTACATAATAGGGAGGTATTTTTTTTTTTCGCAACACGATTTTATTTCCCAAAGTAAACTGCATAAAGTCTATTATTCGATCCTTTTCTGAAGTGTTTATATTTAAGAAAGGACTTGCTTTAATTTGCGTGAATCCGTTTTTTGCCACTTGACGTTCAACAATATGCAAATTTGTTTCTTTTGCTATAGCATCATACGATTTTTGACGCATAAGCCCGATGAAAAATGCTTTTACTATATGTTGAAGGTTTGTTGAACCTTCAATTTTGGCATATAAATCCTGTATTCCCAAAACCTTGCAAATTGTTTGTATAACCCTATGACAAACTAATCCGAACCCCTCGGGTTTTTTAAAAACGAAAATTTTTGTTTTTCCAAACGCAGTACAAAAATCGTGATTAATAGTTCTATTTTCATAAAGATTAATACTAATAAGTTTCTGTCCTGCACGATTTTTTGATTTTCGGAGAGCGGTTCGAACTTCAGGGGCTTTAGCTATAGCAAATCCAGCTAAACCATTTTTGTTTCCAGTGACAGATAGAACAGAGTATCGTCTCTTCCTTCCCATGTTGCCTTTCATTATAAATACAATCTTATTCTCTAATACACGCGTATCGAATAGTTTAAATGTATCTTCTCCCACAGAATCTGGAGGACCAATACTTCGTCCTGGCATTTTCGTTCCAGACCATCCGCGATCGATTGGATTTAATTTCGATAGCTTAAAATTACCCATTGAGTCACGCAAATGAATAATATTTTTTTCTCTATCTATGTTTTCAGACTGTTTCTGATGATAAATAAGTTCA
Source organism: Drosophila kanekoi (assembly GCA_037075305.1). Lineage (NCBI taxonomy): Eukaryota > Metazoa > Arthropoda > Insecta > Diptera > Drosophilidae > Drosophila > Drosophila kanekoi. The sequence goes on along the minus strand of JBAMCE010000005.1, from coordinate 55,564 downwards.
TTTCCACGTAGAATTGGTGCATTTAAGCCAGGCCAAACGCAACTTTTTTTACCGTGTCCAATTGTTTGCCCTTTATTGAGATCCTTTGCAACTTTTCTTCCTGTGCCCTTTCCGCGGCCTCTTTTCTTACCAGCATTGCTTACTGCTGTTACTCCGCGCCATATCTCGTCGGCAGGTACTAAAAATTAAAATACGAATTATAAAATTAATAATAGCAAATAAGAGTGCTTTTAAGGTTGCCCTCTAAATTCATAAAATTTAAAATCTGTATGTAGATTTATGATGATTTATATGTAGATATTCAGAAAAATTTACATACTACTCTTCGTTCGTATAGTCATATCAAATACTATCACTCTGGCAGGGGGTTTGCTCTCTAGACAGTGTCCAGTTATTGACCAAGCTAACAAGATTGAATGTCCTTGTAGGCATATGCAGCATACGGTTCTGCAGATATTTTAGACGAATTGTTAAGCTTGTGCAGGCTGAGTTTGGCGCAAATATCTTAGATTTTTTTTCACACTAATGTGATTTGTTGACCTATACTTTTAATACGTATATATATTCCAATGGTTATATGTTTTTCCCATATATATGGAGCAGGCTAGTACTATTTCTATAGGTATATGCAAGTATTACCAATCTGAGATTGGTGCAATTGAATTCTGATTTAAGCTTTCATCGAAAGAGGGGCCCTGGGAGTTCACCGCAGATCTACATTGAGCATAGTTCGTACCGTAGAAGCCTTCCAACAGATTCAGTGCTCGCTCATCCGATCCTATTCAAAGCCCTGTGCCTTTCGATTTCGTGCTGCCTATCTCGAAGACAAAAAAGAACACGACTAATATAATAATACAATACAATTCTTAAGGCCTTTAAATAATTCCAGAAGATGATTCTCTTATAATTTGAAAGTTTCTTCAATATTTTGAAACGAACGCATTGTTCATCTGAATGCGTTGGCAACGGCATAAAATTTGATCCAAAACAAATTGTTTCACTTTTTGTTTCTACAAACCCGGACTTCGAGCCAGCCAATAAACATTTTAAAACAAATTACGCAATTTGGTGCTGGGCAAAATCAAAGGAAATTGGTTACTTAAAAGCAAATTATATTGATTCATGTTTTGTCCGATGAGCAAGGATTTTGTGCCTAGAGAAGCAAATTCACCATCTCATTAAAAATAAATAAATATAACATTTTGAATTTTAATATGCACGAACATCAAGGAAAATATAAATACTTTAGTTTCAAGTTATGAATAAAAAGATGAGTTGTCAATCTTGCCTGATGAGTCAATGATAAGATCACAGATCAAAAGGTAGTAGTCTACTTGACGACATTAAAATTGCCACCCGAGATGCCAAATATGTAATTTAACAAGTCCTTAACCGGTTAACAAGGAATAAAATGAAACTTAGATTTTTACAAAAGAAAGTTAAACATTAACCATTTTGTGCCTTGACTGGATAATAATATCGCAATACATTGACGGTGAAGTTTGTGGGCCCCGGACCAAACTGCTATCAACTATATCCGTGAAATTTAGCTCCATGCCACTTTTATGTACCAAATATATGAAAAGGATAAAAGTTCCAAGCTACACCTGAGGAACAGTACACCAACTGTGGTTCCAATCATAGTGAGGCTTACCGACGCTGACATGCCTATCTATAGGCTGTTGGGAGCCTCAATGGAGTTAACTCTGCTAGACGCCGTCTACTACAAAGGAAGTTAGTTTTCCCTAATGCTCTTGCTCTTAATACTTTGCAGGCAATTCAAGTTCCCTGGATGGCCTCTTACTTGCCGGTACCTCCGCCGATAAAGCTAAGCTCGAGCCGCTAGCCTAACATTGAAGCCCTTAAGGAGAGTTCTGCTCCTAGATGTTTGCCTTCAAAGCGAGCGGCTGCGACCTATAAGTTGCTATCGCGTTTTGAAAAGACGATATCCACAATGACATCCACCTTCGAGATGAGCCAATGCGTGTTGGCGAAGCTCGCCTCTGTCCCGACGTCATCCCACCGCTTTGTCATTTTAAAATTCAATGTCCTCATTTGCAAGTTCCTGGAGTGTATCATATCCTTCAGCACCGCGATATTAACATCCTTCGATTGTCGGACACTTACTTAAACAGCCGCTCTTCCTTTCCTGCGGCAACTAACCGCATATTCAGCTCGGTGCTTAATTTCTATCTTTTTGGAAGGTGCCTCATCTATGAGTAGTGTCGCTTTTGCTGCTACCTATTTCCTTGCGGGACTTTTAAGAAAAACTCTTAGCTCTTTAAGTTACTCTAATAAAAACATATGCGAAAATCAGTGACACGATCCAGTGATATATAATCAGTTGACGGCCACCATCTTATGCTGGATTACGGCATAAGCTCTGACCATGCTTCCCACGGGCGAATGCCTGGTAGCACTATGTTTATGTATGTACATAAACGCACTAATACTTTAATGCAACTATATATGTACAGACCATTTTATCTTTATCTTCAACAGACTATTTTAGTCTTCAACTACCACAAGCTTTTTTTGAAACCTAATAAAACATTCGATATACTAAGCCAACATGTTTCATCCTATCACTGTAGGGTCTTGCATTTACTGTTCTCATGGAGCTGATAAATACTGTTTTGGTTTCATAGCTCTAGGAAACTCTAAAGGCATATCCTTGTATTTAATAATTAGTGTATGAATGAACAACTTAGTCAAGATAAAAACAATATAGTGTCAGATCGGTGTACTTGTTTCACGACTAATGACTTTTCAAAATTTTTAAAAGTTCAACACATTAATGTTACTACTCAGGCGAATGGCCAACAAGAAAATAGATAGATACAAAATTCTACAAGAAAGCCCAGAAAATACAAATTATAAAGCAATTAATGGCTGAATCCATTGAAAGAGCATTCAAAATTCAAAATAATAGTGCAAAACTTACAATATTAGAGAATATACTATGGAAAAACTAAACGCTTAACCCAAGGTTAAAGGGCTCTGTAAGTTGTTAAAGTTGAAAATGAACATGACAATATCGACATTAAATGGAAATCGGCGACTTTCAATACCCTATACTCAATGCAACTAATATGAAACCTTGGTTCGGTTCAATATATTAGGAAGGGTTCTAATTAATGATATGTAACATACGCAACTGAATAGAAATATATATATCTAGAAATAAAAAAATACAAATAAACATAAAGCCAAAAGAAAAATATGAAAAAAATTTAATTAATCACAATAGGATCAATGATCCTCATGGTCAGGTCGAATTGTGGCAATATTTATATAAGAATGGGTCATTATCGGCACAAGAAAACTTAGAAAGTTTGTCGTTACAATTAGCAATTGTAACGCTATCTCTATCTCTATTGCTTATCATTAAATAGCCTTGGCTATTCTATAAGTAAATCATGTGTTTCTTTGCATTGACCGATACAGACTGTGAACTAAATGAATAGAAGAAAATATCACAACCAAATACGTCACATTTTAGACTCTTAGTAGAAGATTATTCGTTTTTGGCAAAAGCATTTTCCATCTATACAATCTACAAGAAGTAGCCTTGGATACTTATAAATGTATTTGACACTCTTAACAGGCGTGCTTCAACATTTTCATGACAAATTAAGACTTCTATAATTTTAGTACATTTTGGGTTACGGCTATAGAAGTTATTCTCTTACGTAGTACCATACAAATAGCTTCTTATCGTTGGAATCGTTACTATTTGGACCGAAAACTTATAAAATCTTTTAAATTATTATTTAAAACATGTAATTCAAAGAAATATTTTTTGAGAATACAGAAGACTAAATTCATAAGGAATAGCAAGACGATAAACAGCAATACATTAAGAGTAACTTTGTTTCGAGGAGCATTTGAATTACAAATAGAAGCAATATCATTATAGGATATGCACACGTATCTTTTAAGGAGTGCCAACAGATCCCTGTGTAAACTAGTAGGTAATAAAGTACTTCATAAATAATAGTTTAGTTAGCTGGCTCGAGGTCCGGGTTTGTTTTAATAAAACAATGAAAAAAATTTTATTGATATTTTGCTTCCAATATATTTCGGTTGCGCATCGGCAAACCGTCTTCAGGGCACTAACACAAGGTATAAAAAACAATTAACATTAAAATATATTAAATTAAACAATAAATTTACACATTTAACATACATTATTTTACACGTCTGCGTTTTATGACGTGGAGATTTTAACTGAGTCTGTTTGGCTGTTCAATAGGTGTCTTTACAAGTGAGCCCAATTTTCGGTGTCCGTCTTGTAGTTTAGTCGTTTGTTCGTTGGTGTGTTAATTATGTGTATCATTTCTAATGTGTGTCGTTTGTTGTAGTGTTGTTCTTGTTGTAAGATTGTTGTTGCATCAAAATTCATTTTAATTCATTTTTCGTTAAGAGTTTTTTAATTTCATGTATAGTTTCTTCGTGGTATATTGTGTCCGATATGTTAAGCATTCTTTTCATACAGCTTATTGCTGAATTGATTATCATACTCTTGGGGTGGTTTGAATTGAAGTTGAGTATTCGTCCGGAGGCTATGGGTTTCTTATACCACTTAATTTTGAGTGTGTTGTCCAATCTAATTACTAAAGAGTCTAAAAATGGTAGTTTCCCGTCTTTATCTAATTCAATTGTGAATTTGATGTGTCTATGGAAGTAGTTCAATTCTTTCAGAATCTTCTGTGCATCTGTTTTGTCCGTTATGGCAAACAGGTCATCCACATATTTGGTCAACAGTCTTGGTTTTATTGTCAATTTTTCCGTCACGTTGTCTAATAGTTCCTCCATTACTATATCTGCGATTACTGTGGAGGCTGGTGATCCCATTGGCATTCCTTTTAGTTGTGTGTATATCTTGTCTTCGTATTTGAAATATCTGTTTTCTTGTATACAAAATTTAACTATGTCCATAAATAATTGTTTAGGTATACTTGTGTGTTCTTCTAACTTTCTCCATTTTCGTCTTATTGTGTCAAGTGCTAATTCCATTGGAATGCTGGGAAACAAGGATACCATGTCAAAAGATACCAATGTTTCGTCTTTCCTAATGTGGGAATTGTTAACTCTGTCTTTAAAATCTACCGCGTTCTTTATGTAGTATTTTGAGTCCACTGTCAGATTTCTTAATATTTTAATAATATATTTGCACAGCCCGTAAGAAGGAGATCCGATGGAGGAGCATATTGGCCTCAGTGGTGCTCCTTCTTTGTGTATCTTCGCAGTCCATATATCCTCGGAGGTACCGACAACTAACTTTTCACCGTCTGCAATGTATTTTAAGAGAGGAAACTCTCTTTTATTGTTCGGAGCGAACTTCGTCCCTTTTGCGAGTAATGCTTCTATGTTAGGCGGGAATTCTATTTTCGTTTTGTTTACAAACCACTCTCTTTTATTGTTGTTGTCCGCTAGTGTAAGGTTCCGTTGATCTCGTAGCTTGTCGTGTTTCGTTTCTTGTTTTTTCCTGAGCGTTGTTGTTATTTTGTTTTCTATGTTTCTCTCGTTTTCAAAAAACGTTTTGGCGTCATCTGTGGTCATCAGTTGTTTTATGTTTGTTTTTGCTGATTCCATATGTTTTGTTTGTTTTTGTAATAGGTTGTGTTTGTGTTTTATAAGTAAGTTAAGTATTTTGGTGTGGTAAAAGTGTGTGTGTCTAGTCAATGCTCTAAATATGTCAGGGTGGGTTTTGTTGTCACTCGTCAGTATGGGCAAATGTTTTGTCAAGTTTTTTATAAAGTTAGGTATTAAGTTTGATTTCCTACATTTTAACAATTATTTTAAGCTGGATTTAAGTTTGGTTAATTTTACTAATGTCAGTTGGAATTTGTTAATTGTTCTTTTTGAACACTTTTATATTTCGTTTTTATTTTTGCGTAGCTCCTGTTTGTACTTCATAAATCTTCAAATTAAAATTCAGATGGGATTATAAAAATTAAATTAATTAAATCTAATACGTGAAATTGTAATTTTAAATTGAAATAGTAATGACGTTTCAATATTTAACAAACATAGATAAATTCTCCAAAATATAAATTAAAACTAATCGCAACTACATAGTAATGTAAGTTTCAAAAGAATGCCGATTTATACTGCACAAAGCACCGATAAAAAGGGATACGTTTAATATATATATTTATGATGAGCACTGTGCGCAATCAAACAATATTGATATGCAAACAATGATCTCTACATATGTATATGAGTGTTTGTCCTGACTTACTGACTGATTGTTGATCAATGTACGCCCAAACCGTAAAAGCTTCTGTATCAAGTTTTTCAATTTTCAAGCAATCGTTATTTAGGCTGCTATTTTGTTCTGTACAATAAGTACACACGGCCAAATAGAATGACTGTATTATGCAACTGGGAACCGAACCGTAAAGATTAGTGTTCTATCTTGCATATGTAATTAAGCATTAAAAACGTAAATTCGCTTATACATATATTATTGCTCTGGCTGTAAATTATTATTATTTTTTTTTTTTTTGTGTAAAACACAAATTCTATTTATCCACTTTTCACAGCACTATTAGATTAATTTCTAAAGGGCTAGTTAAAATATGAAAGCGTTATAAGGGATGGAAGGTTTCAAAAATACCGAAAACGTGCCTAAATATACTAAGGATTCTGCAGCCAACGAGTTCGACAATGTGTTTTTACAGACATACACACATTTACATATGTATTCATACTTACAAATAAAATGCATGCATGGGTTAAATGTGTACTTACATTTGTTAAAAAAGCTAATGTTGCGAGATAATATACCATATGAGGGAGGGAACAGAAAGTTTATGTAATTTCCAAGCTTTATTGACGTAGAGGCTCGCCAATTAGGTTTATTAAAAGACATATATACTAATCTGCACATCCTAAACGTTCTCGAAGACAATAAGTACATATTTATCGTATAAAATCATATGCGTCAAGTTAGCGGCGGTGACTTAGCGTCGATTTTTGGTACTTGGTATCGGAAAAGGAATCGGACACTTTTAAATATGTGCGTCAAGTTAGCGGCGTTGACTTAGCGTCGATTTTTGGTACTTGGTATCGGAAAAGGAATCGGACACTTTTAAATGCATTTATTTATGTTTTTAAGCAGGAAACCAAATAAATTTAAATGCAGAAATGCAAAAAATTAAATATTTTTCTGTCTACATTCATTTGTTTTTGAATTCTAATTTATTATATTGGTAAACGAAGGGGTTGAAAAATTAGGTTTCCACAATTCCTTAAATATCTTACTTTAGCGATAATGGCCCCGAAAACCGCACATACACGATTAAAGCCTATAGTTTCACCTAACGAACTATGAAAGTTTTATTAAAATCGTCGGTGCCATTTTTAAGATAATTGGAAAAGAGTGCAGCAACCCACTTGCCAGCCCCATATAAAATGACCGGGAAAACTCAACCTTGTTTTTGAACCCTTATTTCTTAACTCAGGAACAATGGCCCTCAATGCACGCTATACCCTCTTATAGATACATATTTTAAGAAGCTTTAAATATGTGCGTCAAATTAGCGGCGGTGACTTAGCGTCGATTTTTGGTACTTGGTATCGGAAAAGGAATCGGACACTTTTAAATGCATTTATTTATGTTTTTAAGCAGGAAACCAAATAAATTTAAATGCAGAAATGCAAAAAATTAAATATTTTTCTGTCTACATTCATTTGTTTTTGAATTCTAATTTATTATATTGGTAAACGAAGGGGTTGAAAAATTAGGTTTCCACAATTCCTTAAATATCTTACTTTAGCGATAATGGCCCCGAAAACCGCACATACACGATTAAAGCCTATAGTTTCACCTAGCGAACTATGAAAGTTTTATTAAAATCGTCGGTGCCATTTTTAAGATAATTGGAAAAGAGTGCAGCAACCCCCTTGCCAGCCCCATATAAAATGACCGCGAAAACTCAACCTTGTTTTTGAACCCTTATTTCTTAACTCATGGACAATGGCCCTCAATGCACGCTATACCCTCTTATAGATACATATTTTAAGAAGCTTTAGGCACTAGTTTTAAGTAAATGGACGGTACAGATTTTGAGAAAATAAATTAATTATAAACCAACCTTATATAGTTCATTCAAAATGTCTATCGAACTGCTAGTTCCTACGCGAAATGAATCACTGAACAATTTTGTACATAACTGGGCGGGAACAAATTGATTTGAATTATATATATTCACAAAACAACGGAAAGGAATCACAAATAATTATATTATCAAGTCAAAGCAAACTATATGAGAAGCATTCAGTCCAATTTAGCATAATTTATGGGAAAATTGAATTTTTCCCTATTTTTCATTACACCCTATGATAATACAAAAAAACAAGCTGGCAATATTTACTTAACATTTGTGTTGCGGGACGAATTAAGTTATCGATTGTTTAGTATTAAGTATATTCTGAAAGTAAGTATTTTTGCCCTCTGAATGTACGGGCGCACTGTATTTGGCTTGTTACCGCCATTACTTAAATGTTAAGCTCATTATTGTCGTGAGTTCGAAGGCCGTAGGAGAAAAGACTGCGGTAAGACTCTGAAGGAATATATATCTAAGTTCTAACCTCTGTAATCCGTTCAGAATAAAACACTTGCACTAGCACGTTTTGCATTACGCTGCCTCTATCAACATCGGAGTAACATGGCCAGGGGCCAGGCGTAAACCTTGCAGTGTTTAAATTGCAACTCCACCTTCGTTTGGCACGCGACATGATCTTTTATTCGCAGTTCTTATTATAAGAAACTGCAAGGGCGACTTGCGCTGGAGACAAGACGTGGTGTAACTTTGGAGTTACAGTGTGTGTACATAGACACAGCACAGGCAGGGCCTCCACCCAGTTATAGAGTCACCATTGGCACGCAGCCAGCGTAAAATATAGTAGAAACCATCTCCAAGCTGAGTAGTAGTAGTAGTAGTGACACAACGGTCACCCAGGAAAAGCCCACGCTTAAACGATGGCCAGGAGATAGCTTCCACGGCGAGTGGGACGCAGCCAAAGAGGACAAGTAGAATGAAGAGCACTGTATTACAGATGCAAGGTCCCGCTGTTAGCGCACAACAAAGCCCCAGCACCGTGGATGTGGGCACAAGTGTACAACCTGCCGGCACTGTGGCCGCGGGAGTGAGTGCACGAGCCAGCACATTGACAGGAGCGCCAAGCCCAAGCACGCAAGTCATGGATTTGATAAAGAGAGTCGCTGCGCTAGAGCACGAGTTGCAGAGGTCAAAAACTGGTCAAGCACATGTGAGTACAGTTACTGATCCCGTTAGGTCGAGTTATGCTGGCGTGAGTGGTACAGCTAACCTGTCACCATCTTTGATCGGAGCTTTGAGCGTAGAGCCATCGTCGAGTGGAAGTTTGAGTGAAACTGCAACTATGAGTGTAGTCCCGAATTCAAAAGTAAGTTTGAGTGAAACTGCAATTTTGAGTGGAACTGCCATTTTGAGCAGATCGCCATCTTTGAGTGAGGCACTGCCGTCGTCATTGAGTGGAAATTTGGGAACACAGTTGCAAACGGTAGAACGGGCTACAGTTATGGATAACTGCTCTACTACATCAAGCCGCTCGACGCCATATTGCTCTGCAGGCGTTGCACAGTTAACACTCAGCTACACTCCGGCACAGGAGAACCAACAAGCGATAATTTTGGAGCCAACGCAGGCAACTGGGAACTTCGCATGGACGACTCCCAGGAACGATGTATGCCTGCTACGCAAATTACCAGATCTACCCGAGTTTGGAGGCCAACCTGAGGATTGGCCTATATTCTTCTGCGCGTTTACGGAGACAACTTTGGCGTACAACTGTACGAATCTGGAGAATAACCAGCGATTGTTAAAGGCACTCAAAGGAGAAGCACGTGATACCGTGAAGTCGTTGCTCATACATCCCGGGAATGTGAACAACGTAATGGAACAATTACGTTTCAGATATGGCCGCCCAGAACAACTAATACGCAGCCAGCTAATTAGCATTCGAGAGGTGCAGGCAATTCAGGAGCACAGCATAGCTAAAATCGTGCCATACACACGCATGAGTAACCTTGCCGCCTTTCTACAATCGGCTAACGGGGAACAGCATTTAGCGAATCCTACACTGATGGAGGATTTGGTCGCTAAACTACCACCAAGCAAAAGGGTGGAATGGGCCAGACATGCAGCTACGATTATGCCTTTCCCGACAGTCGTTCATTTTAACGTGTGGTTAACGGACTACGCCAATGTGGTATGTACGATTGTGGGCGTCGATAGTAAGGAGCAAAGGCGTAGAGTGCTGCATGCCAGCATTGAACAGAATAATGAAGGGCGTCAACGAGGTCGCACCAAACAGTGTCCAATCTGTAATGGACAACACGCAGTCAGGGACCGCAATGAGTTTAACTTAGCCTCTTCGCTAAAAAGGTGGACATTCGTAAAAAGGCACCGGCTTTGTTTCTCGTGTCTATGAGTTGGCCACATGGCAAGAGTCTGCAATAGGGCCAACGAATGCCAAGTTAATGGATGCCAGAAGAGACATCATCGACTTTTACATGATCATGATGCCACGAGTCACAATGCACCGCAGCCAGCAGGCGATAGAGTGATGAATACTGGACGGATGCCGCAGCCAGCGGATCCTCACACAAGGGCACCGCAGCCAGTGGATGCTCAATTGACGCAACAAAGGAACTTAAGTTGTGTCTATTCGGATGGAGAACGCCTACTATTCCGCATATTGCCAGTGACATTGCACGGGGCCAATAAGCGGATCAATACGAACGCGCTCCTCGACGAGGGCTCGTCTGTAACGATGATCGACGACGAGCTACTGTGTGATCTAGATATCAAAGGGGAACGCAGGCAACTAAATATACAGTGGTTTGGTGGAAGAGCAACCAGAGAGCCGACCACAGTGGTAAGCATGCAAGTTAGTGGAGAAGACAAACGCAAACGTCATGTGTTGCGAAATGTGTACGCCGTGTCCAACCTGAGCTTACCAATGCAAAGCCTGCATCGACGTGACGTCCAAATGTGGGGCAACGGCGCACGACTTCCAATGAAACCGTATCGCGGGGCGGTACCGAAACTTCTGATTGGACTTGACCATGCGCATCTTGGACTGCCAATGCAAACAAAAAGATATGCCGCAGCCACCGAGCTTGGATGGGTGGTTTTTGGGCCGGTAAGAGGTCAACCGACGGCAACGTCATCAAAGTCATGCTTCCTGGCAGTGTCGCAGGAGGATGCAATCGAAAAGATGGTAAACGACTATTTTGATATCGAAAACTTCGGTGTGAAGCTTACGCCACCAGTCGCAGCCAGCGACAGAAGATACTCGAAGACACCGCGGTGAAAATAGGAGAACGTTACCAGACGGGTTTATTATGGAACCGTGATAATGTTGAGTTGCCACGAAGCTATGATATGGCATACAAAAGATTGGTCAACATTGAGAGAAAGATGAGGCGTAACGATCAGTTTAAACAAGCCTATATGAAAATTATGGACGATTATGTTCATAAAGGATATGCTCGACGATTGAAGCAGCATGAGGTCGCTTTATCCAACAGCGACAAACTTTGGTATCTTCCGCACTTTGGAGTTGAAAACCCAAATAAGCTCGGTAAGATAAGACTGGTGTTTGACGCGGCAGCAAAGGTTGGTGATATTTCATTGAATTCGGCACTATCCAAGGGACCGCAGCTCTACAAGTCGCTGCCGGCTGTTCTCTTCCATTTTCGGGAAGGTGCCATTGGCGTTTGTGGAGACATCCGAGAGATGTTCCATCAGTGTTGATTCGACTGCAGGATAGATGCGCCCAGCGATTCCTGTGGCGAAACGGCGATGATCGTCGAGAGCCTGATGTTTATGAGATGAGGGTCATGACGTTTGGAGCAGCATGTTCGCCAAGCGCCGCGCACTATGTGAAGACCTTGAATGCCCTGCAGTTTCGAGATTCAGATCCTCGTGCGGTTAAAGATATTCTTGAATGCCACTATGTGAACGACTATGTGGATAGCTTTGATAGTGAAGACGACGCCATCACCATATCAACAAGAATAAGAGAAATACATGCAAACGCTGGATTTGAATTGTGCCAGTTTACTCCCAGTTCGCCAACTGTAGCTGACACGCTGGGCCAACATGGGGCTGCTAGGAGCATCGGATGGGGCGAAGCTGAAGAAAAGATTTTAGGCATGTGGCATTGAGGGTCACCTACGACAACAACGACGTGCGAGTATGCTTCGTATGTGCGAAGACGAAGTGTGCCCCAATGAAGACGATGTCAATTCCACGACTGGAATTGCAAACAGCCCTGTTAGGAACGAGGCTGATGGACACTGTCAGAAAGGAGCACAGTATAGCGATCAGCGATGCTATACTATGGACTGACTCCAAAACAGTGCTGCGTTGGATAGGCAGCACCCACCGTCGATATAAACAGTTCGTCGGAAATCGAGGCAACGAGGCCGCCAACGGTCAGCCAACGGTCACGATGGTTAGACGGGCCAACATTTTTGCGGCAGCCGGAAAGCAGCTGGCCGCAATCCGAACCGGGCACGGAACACTCATCCTACGATGATGAAGAAGAGATGCCGAGTGAATTTGACTTAGTTGCAGCAAATGACTTTTTCATTTCATTTCAGATATTCTCTAGCTACAGTCGGCTGGTGAGGACGACGGCTTGGGTCTTAGGGTTCACGCGCTGGTGCCGTGGACAGAGGACTGAGCTCGAGAGATTCGGCCTCACCGCTACGGAGTGTGAGAACGCTGAGAACTTGCTGATACGGCGAGCGCAATGCAAAGCATTCCCTGACGTGGTTCGAGCCTCATACAATGAAGAATCAGTCGGTCATCGAAGCGACATAAGAGGGCTGACGCCCTACTTGGATGACAATGGAGTCTTGCGTGCGTATGGCAGGATCGATGCCGCACTGTGTATACCGCATAGTGCGAAAAGGCCAATAATCTTGTCACACCGGCACGCACTGACGGAACTGATTGTGTATCACTACCATGTGAAAATGAAGCATCAAAACGTGGATGCAACGATAGGCGACATCAGGACCAGATTTTGGATAACAAAGCTACGTCGACTGTTACGTACAGTAATATCTGGATGTAGTGTGTGCAAGCTACATAGAGCGCAGCCAGCGCCACCTATAATGGGTCCTTTGCCAGAGGACAGATTTTGAGAAATTCTCATTTTCTTATTCGCATTACACCCAAGGTTAAATAAAAAACGAGGAAGAAAGGCTATCTTCGGCACGCCGAAGATCTAATACCCTAGCAACTTTTTAATGCCGAGAAAAGGTTAATGCCGAGTTTGGTGAAGGTATCTTGATAAACAAAAAGGCTTTTAATCAAAAACCTAGTTTTCGACCGATCGTTCCTATGGCAGATGTATGGTATAATAGTCCGATGTAAATACGATTTTGCAAATATAAAGGAAGCATAGTGAAATCTTGAAATGCCGAGTTTGGTCAAGATATCTTGAAAAACAAAATGTTTTTTCATACAAAATCTTAATTTTCGACCGATCGTTCCTATGGCAGCTATATGATATAGTGGTCCGATCTTAATAGGATTTTGCATATATATGAGGAGCTTAGTAAAACTAACAAATGCCGAGTTTGGTCAAGATATCTTGAAAACACAAAATGTTTTTTCATACAAAAACTTATTTTTCGACCGATCGTTCCTATGGCAGCTATATGATATAGTGGTCCGATCTTAATAGGATTTTGCGTATATATGAGGTGCTTAGTAAAACTAATAAATGCCGAGTTTGGTCAAGATATCTTGAAAAACTAACTGTTTTTTCATACAAAAACTTAATTTTCGAACGATCGTTCCTATGGCAGCTATATGATATAGTGGTCCGATCCAGCTGGTTTTGACAAATGTGCTGCGTGCAACAGAAAAAGGGACTTCTGCAAAGTTTCATTAAGATAGCTTTAAAACTGAGAGACTAGTTCGCATAGAAACAGACAGACGGACAGACGGACATGGCTATATCGACTCGGCTGTTGATGCTGATCAAGAATATATATACTTTATGGGGTCGGAGATGTCCCCTTCTTTGCGTTACACATTTCACGACAAAATTATAATACCCTCTGCAAGGGTATAAAAAAGGTGGCAATATTTACTTAACATTTGTATTCATCAATATGGCGGCAATATTTTAACCTTTATTATTTAATTTCTCCGATAAGGCCCTCAAATGCACGGTAGTTGTGCATATAGAGCACCACTTATCAATCATTTTGTTAATTATTTCATTAAAATCGTCGGTACACATTTTGAGAAATTCTAATTTTTCTATATTTCGCATTACACCCTATGTTAAATCAAAAAAAACAAGCTGGCAATATTATATTTCATACTGTAAAATGGTGGCAATATTTCAACATATTTCAAATGGTGGCAATGGCAGATTAACTAAGATTACTATATTCTCAACTATAAGTACTAGAAAAGTTGAAAAAAATAAAACATGTTTAAAGCTACACATGATACACACGACACATGCGAATTAAAAATAATACTTGCTAAAAGTCACATAAAGAACGATATAAATATATATATACACATTAATTGTAATGTAATTGCTCAAAACAAACTGTATTTGAGTTGTAATGAAATGCGGAGAAATGGGCATAAGGCTAAAGCAACACATATTTTTTTTTGTATAAGTATTAAGAATATTACTTTACCATCACTTTCTATGTTCCACTTACAAAATCTTAAAAGCAAATAAAAGTTCGCAAATACCAATTTTAAGCTTGTACAAGTATATCAAATTATTTTCTCATGTATACATTTTCTCCAACGACTAGCCGACATATTCCTTTAAAAGCTTGTTTGTTTTTTTTTATAAATTCAATAGCATATTGAGCGCAAATTTTTAAATTGTAAAAACTCAATATTTATTTACTTGTTTGTGAATATGCATTTGTTAAACGTACGGTTATTGCAGTTTGTTAAATTAACTAAAAATATGTTATTTAACTCTTTCCACGCCACCATTGAGGTAGAATTAACATCGCGTTTTTTTTAATGTGGTATCCCCAGTAGGCCTACTCCATACTACATTAGTACTTATTAATTTTTAATATTTTTAAGTAAATCTACGATCTACTACAACTACGTCTATTTTCAATATAATAATCAAATAAAGTTAGATCTATACAAGAGTATATGTGTTAATATATAATATGGCATGCTTAAAAATTTTAGACGCATATTCTGCACCACAGCATATTTAAAGCTAGACCAATATATCGTTAAATGAGCATGCTGATATTTTTTGATATAAATATTTGGTAATACTCATTGCGAGCCAAAATAGAAACTAACGAACAACGATATGAAGTTCTACTTAACTCTTGAGTGTGGCCTCACTCATTGTCAAAAACACTGCAAACGTTGCAACATTTTAAAATAATAATTTTTTAAAAACACGAGTGCTTTGAGAACTGCCAAGGGCCTCTAAAAATAGTATCTCGTGTCTTTTTTGATTAATAATTAATATATAAAAATGATTTTTGTAACAATGAGGTACTATTAAAGTGGAACTTTTTACTAAGCCATCTTCAAAATCCTTTTCATTGTTAAAGCAATAATCATTAAGTTGACAAGGCAAATTTATAAAAGATTCATCTCTATTTTCGTATAAAATGGCTGTTAAGCAAGCAGCAACAATGAAGTCTGTTAACCAAGTCTGGCCAATTAACGAAAATAAATCCTTGGTAGTGCACGAAACGACTTGAATTGGAATCGGCGTGCACAAATTTAAGCAATGATTCTCAACTTAAAATCTTCTGTCTTTCCATCTCTATGGAAAGAATCTTATATCATTCCTCTCCACAAGAAAGGTGGAAAGTCTGAAATACAAAATTACAGGGGCATTGCAAAACTGTCCGCTATTCCTAAATTATTTAAAAAAATAATCACTTCGAATTTGCAGCATTTCTGCAAATCAGTTGTTTCCCCTGTTCAACATGGATTCGTAAAGAATCGGTCAACTACACCAATCTGTTTGAGTTTACTTCCCTGAAAAATGATACTTTTCTTTCAAAAATGCAAACTGATGTCATTTATAATGACTTCAGTAAGGCGTTTGACTCTGAGCACCATGACATTTTACTTTTTTAACTTGACCGAATAGGTTTCCCTCCGTCTCTTTTGCTTTGGATTAATTCTTATTTAAAAGGTAGGACCCAAAGAGTAATGCTGAGCCTGACTACCTCTAAACAAGTTCACTTTACTTCTGGTATTCCTCAAGGTAGTTATCTTGGACCTTTACTCTTTACTCTTTTTATAAATGATCTCCCTTCTGTTATATCACATGCCCCTGAACTCATGTATTCGGATGATGTGAAACTTATTCTATCATACACTAATCCCCTACACCATTCTCGTCTACAAGACGATTTGAACGCTATGCAACTTTGGTGTTCGACCAATCAATTGCATCTGAATAGTTCAATGTGCATGTTTATGACATCTAATCGTACTACACCTTATCTTGTCAGTTATACAATCGACAATATCCCTTTGCAACGTATACTAACAGTTAAGGATCTAGGGGCTCTTTTTGATTCTAAGCTCTGTTTCAATCTTCACATAGATACTATCGTTAATGAGGCAAAAGGTGTACTTGGATTCATTAAACGATGGTCTAAAGAGTTTAACGATCCTTTTATAACGAAATTTCTGTACATCTCTCTTGTTCGCCATATTCTTGAATACTGCTCTTGCATCTGGTCTCCGCAGTATAACAATAGCCAGGATCGTATTGAATCTGTTCAGAAGCAATTTCTGCTTTTTGCCTTACGAGGTTTAAATTGGGACCCTAATCTTCGGTTGCCATCCTACTCCAGCAGGCTTCTTCTTCTTAACCTTCCGTCATTAACCAACCGAAGGACAATTCTCGGTGTTGTCCTTCTACATAAGTTGATTATTGGCGATATAGATTCTCCTTTTCTGCTAGGGCGTCTTCAATTTTCTGTTCCGTCTAGACCAACCAAAAATTACCGCCCCTTATTCCTGTCTACGTGCACAACAGACTACACTATGCACAATCCTTTTCGCGTGCTATGTAAAAATTATAATAGTTTGCATCACGTTTTCTCTACCGAACTTTCTCTACCCCTAATAAAAGCGTTGCTTTCAGGATACCTTCGGGAAGTCACTGACCATTCCCAGCTATGAGCAGGGGCATAGCTTGCCGGACAGACTGTAAATTTTCCCCCACCGGGTTGGTGACTTCCCATTACTTTTCTCTCTGTCCTATCTACTTAACACTCTATATATCTATCTAGCTTACATTTCTTTACTTTATTAACAATCTTCTTACTTTCTTTTTTCCTATTTATTGTATTTTATTAATTAACATAGCAAACTAAGATTATTTATAATTTTACTTAAGAACACTTTTTTCCTACTTACTCCCTTCTGCTTAGATGTAGGCTCTAATGGCGTCACTGACAAATTTAGCTGTGAAAAGGGGCACAGCTGGCCGGGCTGGCAAATAAAACACCTCCATCGGTCAATGATGCTATTTAGAGAGCTGTGTATTCTAACTAGGCTTTTAGCATATAATTCCATTATCTACTGTATGTATAATATACCGAATAATAAGGAAGACACTCGTTTTGTCGACCATTAATAATAATACAATATGTACACTTCTGAATTAATGTTTAACTCGCGATGTTGTTTTAAAATGGACAAATTTCTTTTATATTTTCCTTCCATTTTAAAAGCACATTTGTCTTCTACGATTGTGTTGGAATGGTCATGGCATTTGGATACTTCATGATTTTGTTCTTGTATTTTTAATATTTTAGAAAAATCTTTTTTAAACATTCCAACTTTTAGTCTTTTATTAAGCGATTTTTTCCAACTTTCCTTGTGCTTGGAAAGTTTTCGTTTGTTAGACATTTCATCGAATCCTTTTTCAGTTTTTGATTGATATTTCTTCTTTGTAGGCCTTACTAGTCCATTAAGCGGTTCCAGAATGCTCGCAAGTTCAACTTGTATAACAATGGACTTTGACAACTCATCCAGCTTACGGATAAATCGTCATAGCTTTAAGCCGCTTTTATTATTTGACTCAATAACACTATATTTAAGTGTTCTAAAGAATGATTCTATAGGCCCATTACTGGGTCTTTTATTGGATCTATCTATAAAAGTACCTATAATATTGGTCCAAAAAGGTGTAATTGTGTGTATTTATTTAAAATTAGGTCCAGCATTTCTGGACTTAAATAAATATTTGACGTACAGAAGTTTCTCTTATATTGTGATACAAGTTCTGTAACTTCTGTACGAATTTCTTGAAACTTAAGTTTAAATAGACTTTTTTCGGCAATGGACAAAGTTGGATCACCGACAACTTCCTTACTTTCTCCCAATTTTATACTATCTATCAAATAAAATGAGGATGGCTCTTCGCAATATTTAGCGAAATAATTAATGGCATCATCCATATTATTAACATATGGAGAAAGAAGAATGATTGCAATGTTTCGGAACCATTTTTCTAATTCTCCAATATTATTTATTATGCACAACCCAAGGCATTTCTTAAAAATGATCTGAGATCAAAATTGTCCAAACCAACTACTTCATCTATGTTGCGACACATAATTTTGCTGTAGTGGCTTGTACAAAATCGAACGCAGACTTTTGATAACGTGCGATTTAAATTATACAAAAAACTAAAACAAATTTCGTTGTACGTTGCAAGATCAATGTTGTTATGTTCTTTTAAAATGGCTCCAATTATTGCAAAGCTGACATCTGTTATAATTCTCTTGCAAATAGGCCATTTTAATTTATTTTTTATGCAAAACTCGCGTAGCTCACATAGAAATCTGCCTATATCTGACGATGTATGATTGGAGAGAATTGCATGTGCGACAGGAAAAACGATTTGAAGCTCTGGAATATGAGCAACCAATGAATATAAAAATGTGCGTTTTTTGACAAAGTTCATTGGCTGTACTACATTCCCAGTCGCGTCAATATGCAGGTCTGTATTTTTAAATGGGTCAACAACATTCTTATATGTTGTCTGTCCCATAAAAATACTTCTAGTTTCGTAGAAAGAAACTGAATGAAGTTAGCATACCCATTAGAAATCATATCGAAGGTATCTTTAAATGAATCTTTGTCAAAATCAAATTTTCAATTTTCCTCCGAAGTTAAATTTCTATAAAATGGTAGTTTCTCATTAGTAATCTGATCATTACCAACTCTGGCTGGAGACATATTGATTTTGTTAATTTTTTATACCCCTGCAGAGGGTATTATAATTTTGTCGTGAAATGTGTAACGCATAGAAGGAGACATCTCCGACCCCATAAAGTATATATATTCTTGATCAGCATCAACAGTCGAGTCGATATAGCCATGTCCGTCTGTCCGTCTGTCCGTCTGTCCGGCTGTCTGTTTCTATGCGAACTAGTCTCTCAGTTTTAAAGCTATCTTAATGAAACTTTGCAGAAGTCCCTTTTTCTGTTGCACGCAGCACATATGTCAAAACCAGCTGGATCTGACTACTATATCATATAGCTGCCATAGGAAAGATCGGTCGAAAATTAAGTTTTTGTATGAAAAAACATGTTGTGTTTCAAGATATCTTGACCAAACTCGACATTTATTAGTTTTACTAAGCTCCTCATATATATGCAAAATCCTATTAAGATCGGACCACTATATCATATAGCTGCCATATGAACGATCGGTCGAAAATTAAGATTTTGTATGAAAAAACATTTTGTGTTTCAAGATATCTTGACCAAACTCGGCATTTATTAGTTTTACTAAGCTCCTCATATATATGCTAGATCCTATTAAGATCGGACCACTATATCATATAGCTGCCATAGGAACGATCAGTCGAAAACTAGGTTTTTGATTAAAAGCCTTTTTTGTTTATCAAGATACCTTCACCAAGCTCGGCATTAACCATTTTCTCGGCATTAAAAGGTTGCAAGGGTATTAGATCTTCGGCGTGCCGAAGATAGCCTTTCTTCCTCGTTTTTATCTATATTCAAACGCAGAAGAGTTTCTAATGGAAGCCGTTTCTATAAATCTATTTATTGCTCTGCACTGCGTTGACTTTTTAAGGCCAATTGTATGGGAGATATGTGGGCTGCTTGTGTATATACTTACAACACCGTCAAATGTCCCACGGAACAAAAAGTAGTTGCATGACGGATCTTTGCAGTAGCCATATGCAGCAAAATAATTTTTGTTAAGTCGAATTGACTTAAAATACAAAACACATGCGTTATTATGAGAAGTGTATGCTTCTCGAATAATGTGTTCAATGCCTTTTTTTTTTTAAAAATCCCACACAATTGATTTAAGGTAGCCATAAATTCATGGATACGCATTTCAGTATCCAAATTCTTGTAACCTGAAATTGTTGCGCGGCATCCTTTCAAATTACTAACTAACTGAACTTCTCTATATAAGCTATCATGAAAATTGTGGTATTTTTTCCGAAAGCATTTTAATGTCGCTTCGACAAAACTTGCGTCATTATTAAGCTCAGACCGACAATTTTTACGCTCATTAACACTATCATAAGAATTATTATTATCTATGCCGGACATATTACTAATAATATTGCTAATTTCTAGTTTACAGCTTACATGATAGCTACCATTAGATACGTCCTTGCGTTCTTTTAAATAGGCATCCTAAAACTGGTAAAAAAAAAAACAAATTAGGTTCATAAAAAATATTAGAGCAATATGATTACTTACGCGTTTGAAACTTTTCATAATAATCTTTCGAACATTATCTGCCAGTTAAAAATCTGTCCAATTTCGCTCTATAAACTAATTGTTAACAATAAGTAATATAGATTGAAAATCAGTTGGACTTAAATTTCCAACTGGAGATATTATGTTTCTGGCAATGGCTTCTTGTATGGCATCACAAAATCCAAGAAGATGTTCCTTAAAATTTTTTTATATATTAATATACATATATAAAATATTATTATCTATTTTTAGTTTTTAGTTTTAAAAACTCAGTACAATTCTAACAAATTTAAAAAAAATACTAACGACTAAGTTATGCGAAAATAAATCCTTTATTTAGGAAAAAAACAAGTAATTATTCTAGGTAAAAGACAAGTAAGCTCTAGTTGGGAGTGCACGACTGGGGATACCGTCCCTACCAACAACAAACGCCGTTTGCACTAGATGCTGCCGATGGCCATAAAATGAAAGTACCTGATCTGCATTTACTATTCAAAAAACTACTTGCGGGCAATAGGTGCTACTACGTTCAAAATTTAAAGTCAATAGTTCTCAAAGCTTTGAATTCGACGCGTGCATAAACGGACGGACAGACAGACGCACATGGCAAGATCAACTAGGCTATTGATACTGATCAAGAATACATACTTTAAGGGGTCGGAGTTGCTTCCTTTTGCCTTTTACATGCGGCTGCACACATACATTATACCCCTTTTACCCATTTCTAATGGGTTCAGGCTATAAAAACGCGATCACAATCAGTCAATAAAGAAAATCTTACCGTTTTGCGATTCCTGGAGCCATTTCAAATTTGTTTGATTAAAATATAAGCTAATTAATAACAAATTAATTAATACAAAAATATGTATATAAATTTCTTTAAAATTAAACAGCATGGAAAGCTAAAGTGCCGCTATGTTGGGGCTGCCAACTTATGAAAAAATGCTAACCTATGGGAAAAAGATGCCACCTTGTGAGAATAAGTAAAAGTACACATGACCATGAGTATTATAATGTGAGCATATTATTTATATAAAATAAATATTTTATATAGTTGTTGAAAAATTCTACAATTTGGATTATTATCTGTGTATATATAGATATAGATGCAAAATATAGATTTTTATTGTGAGCCTAATTAAAAACAATTTATCGCCATGTATAAAAGGAGTGACTAATATTTAAATTATGCACTTATTTTCACAGATTGTCAGTTTCGCTCGTTTGTATGCTAGACTTAAAATAGGTTGGCAGGGTCGTACATAACGGTGCTTTTATGTATCCAAAAACAACGCCGCAAATTCCATACGGCGCCAACTAGCTTTAATATTATTTTCTAATAATTATATATTTCTAATAATTTTCTAATAATAATTAATTATTTTCAAGTTATTTTTTTACTATTTATTTGTAATATGAAAATATTTATAAAATATTTTAAATTTGAATATATCAAATGAATATACATATATATGCTTATCAAGGATCGCATATATATGTTATTATGTGAGTCGCCTCCTGTTGTACCCACGGCTGCTGCTGCTGCATCCTCACCTGCTGCGGCTGCATCCACGCCTGCTGCGCCTGCATCCACGCCTGTTGCGCCTGCATACACGGCTGCTGCGGCTGATGCACCCACGGCTGAGGCACCTGCAGTGGCTCCTGCTGCTGCGGCGGCTGTTGCATCTGTGGCGGCTGATACATCTGTGGCGGCTGTTGCGTCTGCGGCGGTTGCTGCGTCTGCAACGGCTGTTGCATCAGCGGCGGCTGCGGCACACGCCATTGCTTCGACAACTTTGTCATTTCCTTTTTTATCATATTTATTTGTTTCTGCTGCTCCCTAATTAATTTTTGTTGCTGGGCAACTTTATTTTTAAGGGCAGCAGAGTTCGAGGGCTGGCGCTGCTTTAAGAATTTAATTTTTTTTTTTTTGGCATATCAGCCATCAGAAATCCAACGCTCTCGTACATTGCGAAATCCTATATGTATAATAATTTCAAATATTGCCACCAATTGAAATATGTTGAAATAATGCCACCATTTTACAGTATAAAACATAATATTGCCAGTTTGTTTTTTTGATTAAACATAGGGTGTAATGCGAATAGAAATATGAGAATTTCTCAAAATCTGTACCGACGTTTTAAATGAAATAAATAACAAAATGATTGATAAATGGTGATCTATATGCACAACTACCGTGCATTTGAATCCCTTTTCGGAGAAATTAAATAATAATGGTTGTAAAATTGCCGCCATATTGATAAATAAAAATGTTAAGTAAATATTGCCAGGTTGTTTTTTTTTTGCATTAACATAGGGTGTAATGCGAAATATAGAAAAATGAGAATTTCTCAAAATCTGCACCGACAATTTTAATGAAATAAATAACAGCTAAATAACAAAATGATTGATAAATGGTGCTCTATGCGCACAACTACCGTGCAGTTGGGGCCATTATCGGAGAAAAAATAATAAAGGTTGAAATATTGCCGCCATATTGATGAATACAAATGTTAAGTAAATATTGCCAGGTTGTTTTTTTTTTTGCATTAACATAGGGTGTAATGCGAAATATAGAAAAATGAGAATTTCTCAAAATCTGTACCGACGATTTTAATGATTGGTAATGGTGCTCTATATGCTCAACTACCGTGCATTTGGGGCCATTATCGGAGAAATTAAATAATAAAGTTTGACATCTTGACGACATATTTATGAATACAAATGTTAAGTAAATATTGCCAGGTTGTTTTTTTTTTTGCATTAACAGAGGGTGTAATGCGATATATAGAAAAATGAGAATTACTCAAAATCTGTACCGACGATTTTAATGAAATAAATATAAAAATAATCGGTAATGGTGCTCTATATGCACAACTACCGTGCATTTGGGGCCATTATCGGAGAAATTAAATAATAAAGGTTGATTAAATAATTGCCGCCATATTGATGAATACAACTGTTAAGTAAATATGGCCAGGTTGTTTTTTTGATTTAACAAAGGGTGTAATGCGAAATATGGAAAAATGAGAATTTCTCAAAATCTGTACCGACGATTTTAATGCAATAAATAACAAAATGATTGATAAATGGTACATAAATATGTGCCTCAAATGGTAAGTAAATATTGCCAGGTTGTTTTTTTTTTTGCATTAACATAGGGTGTAATGCGAAATATGGAAAAATGAGAATTTCTCAAAATCTGTACCGACGATTTTAATGAAATAAATAACAAAATGATTGATAAATGGTGCTCTATATGCACAAATACCGTGCATTTGGGGCCATTATCGGAGAAATTAAATAATAAAGGTTGAAATATTGCCGACATATTGATGAATACAAATGTTAAGTAAATATTGCCAGGTTGTTTTTTTTTGCATTAACAAAGGGCGTAATGCGAAATATAGAAAAATGAGAATTTCTCAAAATCTGTACCGACGATTTTAATGAAATAAATAACTAAATGATTGATAAATGGTGCTCTATATACACAACTACCGTGCATTTTGGGCCATCATCAGAGATTTTAATACATAATAAAGGTTAAAATATTGCCGCAATATTGATGAATACAAATGTTAAGTAAATATTGCCAGGTTGTTTTTTTTAGCATTAACATAGGGTGTAATGCGAAATATAGAAAGATGAGAATTTCGCAATATCTGTACCGACGATTTTAATAAAATAAATAACAAAATAATTGATAAATGGTGCTCTATATGCTCAACTACCGTGCATTTGGGGCCATTATCGGAGAAATTAAATAATAAAGGCTGACATATTGCCGCCATATTGATGACTACAAATGTTAAGTAAATATTGCCAGGTTGTTTTTTTTTGCTTAATAAAGGGTGTAATGCGAAATATAGAAAAATAAGAATTTCTCAAAATCTGTACCGACGATTTTAATGAAATATATATCAAATTGATTGGTAATGGTGCTCTATATGCACAACTACCGTGCATTTGGGGCCATTTTCGGAGAAATTAAATAATAAAGGCTGACATATTGCCGCCATATTGATGACTACAAATGTTAAGTAAATATTGCCAGGTTGTTTTTTTTTGCTTAATAAAGGGTGTAATGCGAAATATAGAAAAATAAGAATTTCTCAAAATCTGTACCGACGATTTTAATGAAATATATATCAAAATGATTGGTAATGGTGCTCTATATGCACAACTACCGTGCTTTTGGGGCCATTATCGGAGAAATTAAATAATAATGTTTGAAATATTTCCGCCATATTGATGAATACAAATGTTAAGTAACTATTGCCAGGTTGTTATTTTTGCATTAACATAGGGTGTAATGCGAAATATAGAAAAATTAGAATTTCTCAAAATCTATTCCGACGAATTTAATAAAATAAATAACTAAATAATTGATAAATGGTGCTCTATATGCTCAACTACCGTGCATTTTGGGCCATCATCAGAGATTTTAATACATAATAAAGGTTAAAATATTGCCGCCATATTGATGAATACAAATGTTAAGTAAATATTGCCAGGTTGTTTTTTTTTTGCTTAATAAAGGCTGTAATGCGAAATATAGAAAAATGAGAATTTCTCAAAATCTGTACCGACGATTTTAATGAAAAATATATCAAAATGATTGGTAATGGTGCTCTATATACACAACTACCGTGCATTTGGGGCCATTATCGGAGAAATTAAATAATAAAGGTTGAAATATTGCCGCCATATTGATGAATACAACTGTTAAGTAAATATTGCCAGGTTGTTTTTTTGATTTAACAAAGGGTGTAATGCGAAATATGGAAAAATGAGAATTTCTCAAAATCTGTACCGACGATTTCAATGCAATAAATAACAAAATGATTGATAAATGGTACATAAATATGTGCCTCAAATGGTAAGTAAATATTGCCAGGTTGTTTTTTTTTTTGCATTAACATAGGCTGTAATGCGAAATATAGAAATATGAGAATTTCTCAAAATCTGTACCGACGATTTTAATAAAATATATATCAAAATGATTGGTCATGGTGCTCTATAGGCACAACTACCGTGCATTTTGGGCCATTATCGGAGATTTTAATAAATGATAAAGGTTGAAATATTGCCGCCATATTGATGAACACAAATGTTAAGTAAATATGGCCAGGTTGTTTTTTTGCATTAACATAGGGTGTAATGCGAAATATGGAAAAATGAGAATTTCTCAAAATCTGTACCGACGATTTTAATGAAATAAATAACAAAATGATTGATAAATGGTGCTCTATAGGCACAACTACCGTGCATTTTGGGCCATTATCGGAGATTTTAATAAATGATAAAGGTTGAAATATTGCCGCCATATTGATGACTACAAATGTTAAGTAAATATGGCCAGGTTGTTTTTTTGCATTAACATAGGGTGTAATGCGAAATATGGAAAAATGAGAATTTCTCAAAATCTGTACCGACGATTTTAATGAAAAATATATCAAAATGATTGGTAATGGTGCTCTATATACACAACTACCGTGCATTTGGGGCCATTATCGGAGAAATTAAATAATAAAGGTTGAAATATTGCCGCCATATTGATGAATACAACTGTTAAGTAAATATTGCCAGGTTGTTTTTTTGATTTAACAAAGGGTGTAATGCGAAATATGGAAAAATGAGAATTTCTCAAAATCTGTACCGACGATTTCAATGCAATAAATAACAAAATGATTGATAAATGGTGCTCTATAGGCACAACTACCGTGCATTTTGGGCCATTATCGGAGATTTTAATAAATGATAAAGGTTGAAATATTGCCGCCATATTGATGACTACAAATGTTAAGTAAATATGGCCAGGTTGTTTTTTTGCATTAACATAGGGTGTAATGCGAAATATGGAAAAATGAGAATTTCTCAAAATCTGTACCGACGATTTTAATGAAAAATATATCAAAATGATTGGTAATGGTGCTCTATATACACAACTACCGTGCATTTGGGGCCATTATCGGAGAAATTAAATAATAAAGGTTGAAATATTGTCGCCATATTGATGAACACAAATGTTAAGTAAATATGGCCAGGTTGTTTTTTTGCATTAACATAGGGTGTAATGCGAAATATGGAAAAATGAGAATTTCTCAAAATCTGTACCGACGATTTTAATGAAATAAATAACAAAATGATTGATAAATGGTGCTCTATAGGCACAACTACCGTGCATTTTGGGCCATTATCGGAGATTTTAATAAATGATAAAGGTTGAAATATTGCCGCCATATTGATGAACACAAATGTTAAGTAAATATGGCCAGGTTGTTTTTTTGCATTAACATAGGGTGTAATGCGAAATATGGAAAAATGAGAATTTCTCAAAATCTGTACCGACGATTTTAATGAAATAAATAACAAAATGATTGATAAATGGTGCTCTATATGCACAAATACCGTGCATTTGGGGCCATTATCGGAGAAATTAAATAATAAATGTTGAGATATTGCCGACATATTGATGAATACAAATGTTAAGTAAATATTGCCAGGTTGTTTTTTTTTGCATTAACAAAGGGCGTAATGCGAAATATAGAAAAATGAGAATTTCTCAAAATCTGTACCGACGATTTTAATGAAATAAATAACTAAATGATTGATAAATGGTGCTCTATATACACAACTACCGTGCATTTTGGGCCATCATCAGAGATTTTAATACATAATAAAGGTTAAAATATTGCCGCCATATTGATGAATACAAATGTTGAGTAAATATTGCCAGGTTGTTTTTTTTTGCATTAACAAAGGGTGTAATGCGAAATATAGAGATGAGAAATTCGCAATATCTGTACCGACGATTTTAATAAAATAAATAACAAAATAATTGATAAATGGTGCTCTATGTGCTCAACTACCGTGCATTTGGGGCCATTATCGGAGAAATTAAATAATAAAGGCTGACATATTGCCGCCAAATTGATGACTACAAATGTTAAGTAAATATTGCCAGGTTGTTTTTTTTTGCTTAATAAAGGGTGTAATGCGAAATATAGAAAAATAAGAATTTCTCAAAATCTGTACCGACGATTTTAATGAAATATATATCAAAATGATTGGTAATGGTGCTCTATATGCACAACTACCGTGCATTTGGGGCCATCATCAGAGATTTTAATACATAATAAAGGTTAAAATATTGCCGCCATATTGATGAATACAAATGTTGAGAAAATATTGCCAGGTTGTTTTTTTTTGCATTAACATAGGGTGTAATGCGAAATATAGAGAGATGAGAATTTCGCAATATCTGTACCGACGATTTTAATAAAATAAATAACAAAATAATTGATAAATGGTGCTCTATGTGCTCAACTACCGTGCATTTGGGGCCATTATCGGAGAAATTAAATAATAAAGGCTGACATATTGCCGCCAAATTGATGACTACAAATGTTAAGTAAATATTGCCAGGTTGTTTTTTTTTGCTTAATAAAGGGTGTAATGCGAAATATAGAAAAATAAGAATTTCTCAAAATCTGTACCGACGATTTTAATGAAATATATATCAAAATGATTGGTAATGGTGCTCTATATGCACAACTACCGTGCATTTGGGGCCATTATCGGAGAAATTAAATAATAATGGTTGAAATATTGCTGCAATATTGATGAATACAAATGTTAAGTAAATATTGCCAGGTTGTTATTTTTGCATTAACATAGGGTGTAATGCGAAATATAGAAAAATGAGAATTTCTCAAAATCTATTCCGACGAATTTAATAAAATAAATAACTAAATAATTGATAAATGGTGCTCTATATGCTCAACTACCGTGCATTTGGGGCCATTATCGGAGAAATTAAATAATAAGGTCTGACATATTGCCGCCATATTGATGACTACAATTGGTAAGTAAATATTGCCAGGTTGTTTTTTTTTTGCATTAACATAGGGTGTAATGCGAAAAATAGAAAAATGAGAATTTCTCAAAATCTGTACCGACGATTTTAATGAAATATATATCAAAATGATTGGTAATGGTGCTCCATAGGCACAACTACCGTGCATTTTGGGCCATTATCGGAGATTTTAATAAATGATAAAGGTTGAAATATTGCCGCCATATTGATGACTACAAATGTTAAGTAAATATGGCCAGGTTGTTTTTTTGCATTAACATAGGGTGTAATGCGAAATATGGAAAAATGAGAATTTCTCAAAATCTGTACCGACGATTTTATGAAATAAATAACAAAATGATTGATAAATGGTGCTCTTTATGCACAACTACCGTGCACTTGGGGCCATTATCGGAGAAATTAAATAATAAAGGTTGAAATATTGCCGACATATTGATGAATACAAATGTTAAGTAAATATTGCCAGTTTGTTTTTTTTTTGCATTAACAAAGGGTGTAATGCGAAATATAGAAAAATGAGAATTTCTCAAAATCTGTACCGACGATTTTAATGAAATAGATAACAAAATGATTGATAAATGGTGCTCTATATGCTCAACTACCGTGCATTTTGGGCCATCATCAGAGATTTTAATACATAATAAAGGTTAAAATATTGCCGTCATATTGATGAATACAAATGTTAAGTAAATATTGCCAGGTTGTTTTTTTTTTGCTTAATAAAGGGTGTAATGCGAAATATAGAAAAATGAGAATTTCTCAAAATCTGTACCGACGATTTTAATGAAATATATATCAAAATGATTGGGATTGGTGCTCTATATGCACAACTACCGTGCATTTGGGGCCATTATCGGAGAAATTAAATAATAAAGGTTGACATATTGCCGCCATATTGATGACTACAAATGTTAAGTAAATATTGCCAGATTGTTTTTTTTTTTGCTTAATAAAGAGTGTAATGCGAAATATAGAAAAATAAGAATTTCTCAAAATCTGTACCGACGATTTTAATGAAATATATATCAAAATGATTGGTAATGGTGCTCAATATGCACAACTACCGTGCATTTGGGGCCATTATCGGAGAAATTAAATAATAAAGGTTGAAATATTGCCGCCATATTGATGACTACAAATGTTAAGTAAATAATGACAGGTTGTTTTTTTTGCTTAATAAAGGGTGTAATGCGAAATATAGAAAAATAAGAATTTCTCAAAATCTGTACCGACGATTTTAACGAAATATATATCAAAATGATTGGTAATGGTGCTCTATATGCACAACTACCGTGCACTTGGGGCCATTATCGGAGAAATTAAATAATAAAGGTTGAAATATTGCCGACATATTGATGAATACAAATGTTAAGTAAATATTGCCAGGTTGTTTTTTTTTGCATTAACAAAGGGTGTAATGCGAAATATAGAAAAATGAGAATTTCTCAAAATCTGTACCGACGATTTTAATAAAATAAATAACAAAATGATTGATAAATGGTGCTCTATATGCTCAACTACCGTGCATTTTGGGCCATCATCAGAGATTTTAATACATAATAAAGGTTAAAATATTGCCGCTATATTGATGAATACAAATGTTAAGTAAATATTGCCAGGTTGTTTTTTTTTTGCTTAATAAAGGGTGTAATGCGAAATATAGAAAAATAAGAATTTCTCAACATCTGTACCGACGATTTTAATGAAATATATATCAAAATAATTGGTAATGGTGCTCTATATGCACAACTACCGTGCATTTGGGGCCATTATCGGAGAAATTAATTAATAATGGTTGAAATATTGCCGCCATATTGATGAATACAAATGTTAAGTAAATATTGCCAGGTTGTTATTTTTGCATTAACATAGGGTGTAATGCGAAATATAGAAAAATGAGAATTTCTCAAAATCTATTCCGACGAATTTAATAAAATATATATCAAAATGATTGGTAATGGTGCTCTATAGGCTCAACTACCGTGCATTTTGGGCCATTATCGGAGATTTTAATAAATGATAAAGGTTGAAATATTGCCGCCATATTGATGAACACAAATGTAAAGTAAATATGGCCAGGTTGTTTTTTTGCATTAACATAGGGTGTAATGCGAAATATGGAAAAATGAGAATTTCTCAAAATCTGTACCGACGATTTTAATGAAATATATAACAAAATGATTGATAAATGGTGCTCTTTATGCACAACTACCGTGCACTTGGGGCCATTGTCGGAGAAATTAAATAATAAAGGTTGAAATATTGCCGACATATTGATGAATACAAATGTTAAGTAAATATTGCCAGGTTGTTTTTTTTTTTGCATTAACAAAGGGTGTAATGCGAAATATAAAAAAATGAGAATTTCTCAAAATCTGTACCGACGATTTTAATGAAATAAATAACAAAATGATTGATAAATGGTGCTCTATATGCTCAACTACCGTGCATTTTGGGCCATCATCAGAGATTTTAATACATAATAAAGGTTAAAATATTGCCGCTATATTGATGAATACAAATGTTAAGTAAATATTGACAGGTTGTTTTTTTTGCATTAACATAGGGAGTATTGCGAAATATAGAAAGATGAGAATTTCGCAATATCTGTACCGACGATTTTAATAAAATAAATAACAAAATAATTAATAAATGGTGCTCTATATGCTCAATTACCGTGCATTTGGGGCCATTATCGGAGAAATTAAATAATAAAGGGTGACATATTGCCGCCATATTGATGACTACAAATGTTAAGTAAATATTGCCAGGTTGTTTTTTTTTTGCTTAATAAAGGGTGTAATGCGAAATATAGAAAAATAAGAATTTCTCAAAATCTGTACCGACGATTTTAATGAAATATATATCAAAATGATTGGTAATGGTGCTCTATATGCACAACTACCGTGCATTTGGGGCCATTATCGGAGAAATTAAATAATAAAGGTTGAAATATTGCCGCCATATTGATGACTACAAATGTTAAGTAAATATTGCCAGGTTGTTTTTTTTTGCTTAATAAAGGGTGTAATGCGAAATATAGAAAAATAAGAATTTCTCAAAATCTGTACCGACGATTTTAATGAAATATATATCAAAATGATTGGTAATGGTGCTCTATATGCTCTACTACCGTGCATTTGGGGCCATTATCGGAGAAATTAAATAATAAAGGTTGAAATATTACCGCCATATTGATGAATACAAATGTTAAGTAAATATTGCCAGTTTTTTTTTTTTGCATTAACATAGGGTATAATGCAATATATAGAAAGATGAGAATTTCTCAAAATCTGTACCGACGATTTTAATAAAATAAATAACAAAATAATTGATAAATGGTGCTCTATATGCTCAACTACCGTGCATTTGGGGCCATCATCAGAGATTTTAATACATAATAAAGGTTAAAATATTGCCGCCATATTGATGAATATAAATGTTAAGTAAATATTGCCAGGTTGTTATTTTTGCATTAACATAGGGTGTAATGCGAAATATAGAAAAATGAGAATTTCTTAAAATCCGTACCGACGATTTTAATGAAATAAATATCAAAATAATTGGTAATGGTGCTCTATATGCACAACTACCGTGCATTTGGGGCCATTATCGGAGAAATTAAATAATAAAGGTTGAAATATTACCGCCATATTGATGAATACAAATGTTAAGTAAATATTGCCAGGTTTTTTTTTTTGCATTAACATAGGGTATAATGCAATATATAGAAAGATGAGAATTTCTCAAAATCTGTACCGACGATTTTAATAAAATAAATAACAAAATAATTGATAAATGGTGCTCTATATGCTCAACTACCGTGCATTTGGGGCCATCATCAGAGATTTTAATACATAATAAAGGTTAAAATATTGCCGCCATATTGATGAATACAAATGTTAAGTAAATATTGCCAGGTTGTTTTTTTTGCATTAACATAGGGTGTAATGCGAAATATAGAAAGATGAGAATTTCGCAATATCTGTACCGACGATTTTAATAAAATAAATAACAAAATAATTGATAAATGGTGCTCTATATGCTCAACTACCGTGCATTTGGGGCCATTATCGGAGAAATTAAATAATAAAGGCTGACATATTGCCGCCATATTGATGACTACAAATGTTAAGTAAATAATGCCAGGTTGTTTTTTTTTTGCTTAACAAAGGGTGTAATGCGAAATATAGAAAAATAAGAATTTCTCAAAATCTGTACCGACGATTTTAATGAAATATATATCAAAATGATTGGTAATGGTGCTCTATATGCACAACTACCGTGCATTTGGGGCCATTATCGGAGAAATTAAATAATAAAGGTTGAAATATTGCCGCCATATTGATGAATACAAATGTTAAGTAAATATGGCCAGGTTGTTTATTTTGCATTAACATAGGGTGTAATGCGAAATATAGAAAAATGAGAATTACTCAAAATCTGTACCGACGATTTTAATGAAATATATATCAAAATAATTGGTAATGGCGCTCTATATGCACAACTACCGTGCATTTGGGGCCATTATCGGAGAAATTACATAATAAAGGTTGAAATATTGCCGCCATATTAATGAATACAATTGTTAAGTAAATATGGCCAGGTTTTTTTATACCCTTGCAGAGGGTATTATAATTTTGTCGTGAAATGTGTAACGCATAGAAGGAGACATCTCCGACCCCATAAAGTATATATATTCTTGATCAGCATCAACAGTCGAGTCGATATAGCCATGTCCGTCTGTCCGTCTGTCCGGCTGTCTGTTTCTATGCGAACTAGTCTCTCAGTTTTAAAGCTATCTTAATGAAACTTTGCAGAAGTTCCTTTTTCTGTTGCACGCAGCACATATGTCAAAACCAGCTGGATCTGACTACTATATCATATAGCTGCAATAGGAAAGATCGGT
This sequence comes from Drosophila kanekoi, assembly GCA_037075305.1. NCBI lineage: Eukaryota > Metazoa > Arthropoda > Insecta > Diptera > Drosophilidae > Drosophila > Drosophila kanekoi. The sequence goes on along the minus strand of JBAMCE010000005.1, from coordinate 21,961 downwards.
CGAAAATTAAGTTTTTGTATGAAAAAACATTTTGTGTTTCAAGATATCATGACCAAACTCGACATTTATTAGTTTTACTAAGCTCCTCATATATATGCAAAATCCTATTAAGATCAGACCACTATATCATATAGCTGCCATAGGAACGATCGGTCGAAAATTAAGATTTTGTATAAAAAAACATTTTGTTTTTCAAGATATCTTGACCAAACTCGGCATTTATAAGTTTTACTAAGCTTCTCATATATATGCTCGATCCTATTAAGATCGGACCACTATATCATATAGCTGCCATAGGAACGATCGGTCGGAAATTAAGTTTTTGTATGAAAAACATTTTGTTTTTCAAGATATCTTCACCAACCTCGGCATTTATTAGTTTTTCTAAGCTCCTCATATATATGCAAAATCCTATGAAGATCGGACCACTATATCATATAGCTGCCATAGGAACTATCGGTCGAAAATTAAGATTTTGTATGAAAAAACATTTTGTTTTTCAAGATATCTTGACCAAACTCGGCATTTATAAGTTTTACTAAGCTCCTCATATATAAGCAAAATCCTTTTAAGTTGGTTCCACTATATCATATAGCTGCCATAGGAACGATCGGTCGAAAACTAGGTTTTTGATTAAAAGCCTTTTTATACCCTTGCAGAGGGTATTATAATTTTGTCGTGAAATGTGTAACGCATAGAAGGAGACATCTCCGACCCCATAAAGTATATATATTCTTGATCAGCATCAACAGTCGAGTCGATATAGCCATGTCCGTCTGTCCGTCTGTCCGTCTGTCCGGCTGTCTGTTTCTATGCGAACTAGTCTCTCAGTTTTAAAGCTATCTTAATGAAACTTTGCAGAAGTCCCTTTTTCTGTTGCACGCAGCAAATATGTCAAAACTAGCTGGATCTGACTACTATATCATATAGCTGCCATAGGAAAGATCGGTCGAAAATTAAGTTTTTGTATGAAAAAACATTTTGTGTTTCAAGTTATCTTGACCAACCTCGGCATTTATAAGTTTTACTAAGCTCCTCATATGTATGCAAAATCCTATTAAGATCGGATCACTATATCATATAGCTGCCATAGGAACGATCGGTCGAAAATTAAGATTTTGTATGAAAAAACATTTTGTTTTTCAAGATATCTTGTCCAAACTCGGCATTTATTAGTTTTACTAAGCTCCTCACATATATGCTAGATCCTATTAAGATCGGACCACTATATCATATAGCTGCCATAGGAACGATCGGTTGAAAATTAAGTTTTTGTATGAAAAAACATTTTGTTTTTCAAGATATCTTCATCAACCTCCGCATTTATTAGTTTTACTAAGCTTCTCATATATTTGCAAAATCCTTTTAAGATCGGACCACTATATCATATAGCTGCCATAGGAACGATCGGTCGAAAACTAGGTTTTTGATTAAAAGCCTTTTTTGTTTATCAAGATACCTTCACCAAGCTAGGCGTTAACCATTTTCTCGGCATTAAAAGGTTGCAAGGGTATTAGATCTTCGGCGTGCCGAAGGCAGCCTTTCTTCCTCGTTTTGAATTAACATAGGGTATAAAGCAATATATAGAAAGATGAGAATTTCTCAAAATCTGTACCGACGATTTTAATAAATTAAATAACAACATAATTGATAAATGGTGCTCTATATGCTCAACTACCGTGCATTTTGGGCCATCATCAGAGATTTTAATACATAATAAAGGTTAAAATATTACCGCCATATTGATGAATGCATGTGTTAAGTAAATATTGCCAGGTTGTTTTTTTTGCATTAACATAGGGAGTAATGCGAAATATAGAAAGATGAGAATTTCTCAATATCTGTACCGACAATTTTAATAAAATAAATAACAAAATAATTGATAAATGGTGCTCTATATGCTCAACTACCGTGCATTTGGGGCCATTATCGGAGAAATTAAATAATAAAGGCTGACATATTGTTGCCATATTGATGAATACAAATGTTAAGTAAATATTGCCAGGCTGTTTTTTTTTTTGCTTAACAAAGGGTGTAATGCGAAATATAGAAAAATAAGAATTTCTTAAAATCTGTACCGACGATTTTAATGAAATATATATCAAAATGATTGGTAATGGTGCTATATATGCACAACTACCGTGCATTTAGGGCCATTATCGGAGAAATTAAATAATAAAGGTTGAAATATTGCCGCCATATTGATGAATACAAATGTTAAGTAAATATTGCCAGGTTGTTATTTTTGCATTAACATAGGGTGTAATGCGAAATATGGAAAAATGAGAATTTCTCAAAATCTGTACCGACGATTTTAATGAAATAAATATAAACATAATTGGTAATGGTGCTCTATATGCTCAACTACCGTGCATTTGGGCCATTATCGGAGAAATTAAATAATAAAAGTTGAAATATTGCCGCCATATTGATGAATACAAATGTTAAGTAAATATTGCCAGGTTGTTATTTTTGCATTAACATAGGGTGTAATGCGAAATATGGAAAAATGAGAATTTCTCAAAATCTGTACCGACGATTTTAATGAAATATATATCAAAATGATTGGTAATGGTGCTCAATATACACAACTACCGTGCATTTGGGGCCATTATCGGAGAAATTAAATAATAAAGGTTGAAATATTGCCGCCATATTGATGAATACAAATGTTAAGTAAATATTGCCAGGTTGTTATTTTTGCATTAACATAGGGTGTAATGCGAAATATAGAAAAATGAGAATTTCTCAAAATCTGTACCGACGATTTTAATGAAATATATACCAAAATGATTGGTAATGGTGCTCTATATGCACAACTACCGTGCATTTGGGGCCATTATCGGAGAAATTAAATAATAAAGGTTGAAATATTGCCGCCATATTGATGAATACAAATGTTAAGTAAATATTGCCAGGTTGTTATTTTTGCATTAACATAGGGTGTAATGCGAAATATAGAAAAATGAGAATTTCTCAAAATCTATTCCGACGAATCCAAAAAAATAAATAACAAAATAATTGATAAATGGTGCTCTATATGCTTAACTATCGTGCATTTGGGGCCATTATCGGAGAAATTAAATAATAAAGGCTGACATATTGCCGCCATATTGATGAATACAAATGTTAAGTAAATATGGCCAGGTTGTTTATTTTGCATTAACATAGGGTGTAATGCGACATATAGAAAAATGAGAATTTCTCAAAATCTGTACCGACGATTTTAATGAAATAAATATCAAAATTATTGATAAATGGTGCTCTATATGCTCAACTACCGTGCATTTTGGGCCATCATCAGAGATTTTAATACATAATAAAGGTTAAAATATTGCCGCCATATTGATGAATACAAATGTTAAGTAAATATTGCCAGGTTGTTTTTTTTGCATTAACATAGGGTGTAATGCGAAATATAGAAAGATGAGAATTTCTCAAAATCTGTACCGACGATTTTAATGAAATATATATCAAAATGATTGGTAATGGTGCTCTGTATGCACAACTACCGTGCATTTGGGGCCATTATCGGAGAAATTAAATAATAAAGGCTGACATATTGCCGCCATATTGATGAATACAAATGTTAATTAAGTATGGCCAGGTTGTTTTTTTTCTGCTTAACATAGGGTGTAATGCAAAATATAGAAAAATGAGAATTTCTCAAAATCTGTACCGACGATTTTAATGAAATATATATCAAAATGATTGGTAATGGTGCTCTATATGCACAACTACCGTGCATTTGGGGCCATTATCGGAGAAATTAAATAATAAAGGCTAACATTATGCCGCCATATTGATGACTACAAATGTTAAGTAAATATTGCCAGGTTGTTTTTTTTTTTGCTTAACAAAGGGTGTAATGCGAAATATAGAAAAATAAGAATTTCTCAAAATCTGTACCGACGATTTTAATGAAATATATATCAAAATGATTGGTAATGGTGCTCTATATGCACAACTACCGTGCATTTGGGGCCATTATCGGAGAAATTAAATAATAAAGGCTGACATATTGCCGGCATATTGACGAATACAAATGTTAAGTAAATATGGCCAGGTTGTTATTTTTGCATTAACATAGGGTGTAATACGAAATATTGAAAAATGAGAATTTCTTAAAATCCGTACCGACGATTTTAATGAAATAAATATCAAAATAATTGGTAATGGTGCTCTATATGCACAACTACCGTGCATTTGGGGCCATTATCGGAGAAATTAAATAATAAAGGCTGACATATTGCCGCCATTTTGATGACTACAAATTTTAAGTAAATATTGCCAGTTTGTTTTTTTTTTTTTGCTTAACATAGGGGGTAATGCGAAATATAGAAAAATGAGAATTTCTCAAAATCTGTACCGACGATTTTAATGAAATAAATAACAACATAATTGATAAATGGTGCTCTATATGCTCAACTACCGTGCATTTTGGGCCATCATCAGAGATTTTAATACATAATAAAGGTTAAAATATTGCCGCCATATTGATGAATACAAATGTTAAGTAAATATTGCCAGGTTGTTTTTTTTGCATTAACATAGGGTGTAATGCGAAATATGGAAAAATGAGAATTACTCAAAATCTGTACCGACGATTTTAATGAAATAGATATCAAAATAATTGGTAATGGTGCTCTATATGCTCAACTACCGTGCATTTGGGCCATTATCGGAGAAATTAAATAATAAAAGTTGAAATATTGCCGCCGTTTTGATGACTACAAATGTTAAGTAAATATTGCCAGGTTGTTATTTTTGCATTAACATAGGGTGTAATGCGAAATATGGAAAAATGAGAATTTCTCAAAATCTGTAACGACGATTTTAATGAAATATATATCAACATAATTGGTAATGGTGCTCTATATGCTCAACTACCGTGCATTTGGGCCATTATCGGAGAAATTAAATAATAAAAGTTGAAATATTGCCGCCATATTGATGAATACAAATGTTAAGTAAATATTGCCCGGTTGTTATTTTTGCATTAACATAGGGTGTAGTACGAAATATAGAAAAATGAGAATTTCTCAAAATCTGTAACGACGATTTTAATGAAATATATATCAAAATGATTGGTAATGGTGCTCAATATGCTCAACTACCGTGCATTTGGGGCCATTATCGGAGAAATTAAATAATAAAGGTTGAAATATTGCCGCCATATTGATGAATACAAATGTTAAGTAAATATTGCCAGGTTGTTATTTTTGCATTAACATAGGGTGTAATGCGAAATATAGAAAAATGAGAATTTCTCAAAATCTGTACCGACGATTTTAATGAAATATATATCAAAATGATTGGTAATGGTGCTCTATAGGCACAACTACCGTGCATTTTGGGCCATTATCGGAGATTTTAATAAATGATAAAGGTTGACATATTGCCGCCATATTGATGAACACAAATGTTAAGTAAATATGGCCAGGTTGTTTTTTTGCATTAACATAGGGTGTAATGCGAAATATGGAAAAATGAGAATTTCTCAAAATCTGTACCGACGATTTTAATGAAATAAATAACAAAATGATTGATAAATGGTGCTCTATATGCACAACTACCGTGCATTTGGGGCCATTATCGGAGAAATTAAATAATAAAGGTTGAAATATTGCCGCCATATTGATGAATAGAAATGTTAAGTAAATATTGCCAGGTTGTTATTTTTACATTAACATAGGGTGTAATACGAAATATAGAAAAATGAGAATTTCTTAAAATCCGTACCGACGATTTTAATGAAATAAATATCAAAATAATTGGTAATGGTGCTCTATATGCACAACTACCGTGCATTTGGGGCCATTATCGGAGAAATTAAATAATAAAAGTTGAAATATTACCGCCATATTGATGACTACAAATGTTAAGTAAATATTGCCAGGTTGTTTTTTTTTGCTTAACAAAGGGTGTAATGCGAAATATAGAAAAATAAGAATTTCTCAAAATCTGTACCGACGATTTTAATAAAATAAATAACAACATAATTGATAAATGGTGCTCTATATGCTCAACTACCGTGCATTTTGGGCCATCATCAGAGATTTTAATACATAATAATGGTTAAAATATTGCCGCCATATTGATGAAAAAAAATGTTAAGTAAATATTGCCAGGTTGTTTTTTTTGCATTAACATAGGGTGTAATGCGAAATATAGAAAGATGAGAATCTCGCAATATCTGTACCGACGATTTTAATAAAATAAATAACAAAATAATTGATAAATGGTGCTCTATATGCTCAACTACCGTGCATTTGGGGCCATTATCGGAGAAATTAAATAATAAAGGTTGAAATATTGCCGCGATATTGATGACTACAAATGTTAAGTTAATATTGCCAGGTTGTTTTTTTTTTTGCTTAACATAGGGTGTAATGCGAAATATGGAAAAATGAGAATTTCTCAAAATCTGTACCGACGATTTTAATGAAATAAATAACAAAATGATTGATAAATGGTGCTCTTTATGCACAACTACCGTGCATTTGGGGCCATTATCGGAGAAATTATATAATAAAGTTTGAAATATTGCCGCCATATTGATGAATACAAATGTTAAGAAAATATTGCCAGGTTGTTTTTTTTTGCATTAACATAGGGTGTAATGCGAAATATAGAAAAATTAGAATTACTCAAAATTTGTACCGACGATTTTAATGAAAGAAATATCAAAATAATTGGTAATGGTGCTCTATATGCACAGCTATCGTGCATTTGGGGCCTTTATCGGATAAATTAAATAATAAAGGTTGAAATATTGCCGGCATATTAATGAATACAATTGTTAAGTAAATATGGCCAGGTTTTTTTTTGAATTAACATAGGGTATAATGCAATATATAGAAAGATGAGAATTTCTCAAATTCTGTACCTACGATTTTAATAAATTAAATAACAACATAATTGATAAATGGTGCTCTATATGCTCAACTACCGTGCATTTTGGGCCATCATCAGAGATTTTAATACATAATAAAGGTTAAAATATTACCGCCATATTGTTGAATACATGTGTTAAGTAAATATTGCCAGGTTGTTTTTTTTGCATTAACATAGGGTGTAATGCGAAATATAGAAAGATGAGAATTTCGCAATATCTGTACCGACAATTTTAATAAAATAAATAACAAAATAATTGATAAATGGTGCTCTATATGCTCAACTACCGTGCATTTGGGGCCATTATCGGAGAAATTAAATAATAAAGGTTGAAATATTGCCGCCATATTGATGAATACAAATGTTAAGAAAATATTGCCAGGTTGTTTTTTTTTCCATTAACATAGGGTGTAATGCGAAATATAGAAAAATTAGAATTTCTCAAAATTTGTACCGACGATTTTAATGAAAGAAATATCAAAATAATTGGTAATGGTGCTCTATATGCTCAACTACCGTGCATTTGGGGCCTTTATCGGATAAATTAAATAATAAAGGTTGAAATATTGCCGTCATATTGATGAATACAAATGTTAAGTATGATGGCTAAGTTTTTTTGTGCATTAACATAGGGTGTAATGCGAAATTTAAAAAAATGAGAATTTCTTAAAATCCGTACCGACGATTTTAATGAAATAAATAACATAATTGGTAATGGTGCTCTATATGCTCAACTACCGTGCATTTGGGCCATTATCGGAGAAATTAAATAATAAAAGTTGAAATATTGCCGCCATATTGATGAATACAATTGTTAAGTAAATATTGCCAGGTTGTTTTTTTTGCATTAACATAGGGTGTAATGCGAAATATGGAAAGATGAGAATTTCTCAAAATCTGTACCGACGGGTTTACTAAAATAAATAACAACATTATTGATAAATGGTGCTCTATATGCTCAACTACCGTGCATTTTGGGCAATTATCCTAGATTTTAATAAATAATATAGGTTGAAATATTGCCGCCATATTGATGAATACAAATGTTAAGTAAATATGGCCAGGTTTTTTTTTTGCATTAACATAGGGTGTAATGCGAAATATGGAAAAATGAGGATTTCTCAAAATCTGTACCGACGATTTTAATGAAATAAATATCAAAATAATTGGTAATGGTGCTCTATATGCTCAACTACCGTGCATTTGGGCCATTATCGGAGAAATTAAATAATAAAGGTTGAAATATTGCCGCCATATTGATGAATACAATTGTTAAGTAAATATTGCCAGGTTGTTTTTTTTGCATTAACATAGGGTGTAATGCGAAATATGGAAAGATGAGAATTTCTCAAAATCTGTACCGACGGGTTTACTAAAATAAATAACAACATTATTGATAAATGGTGCTCTATATGCTCAACTACCGTGCATTTTGGGCAATTATCCTAGATTTTAATAAATAATATAGGTTGAAATATTGCCGCCATATTGATGAATACAAATGTTAAGTAAATATGGCCAGGTTTTTTTTTTGCATTAACATAGGGTGTAATGCGAAATATGGAAAAATGAGGATTTCTCAAAATCTGTACCGACGATTTTAATGAAATAAATATCAAAATAATTGGTAATGGTGCTCTATATGCTCAACTACCGTGCATTTGGGCCATTATCGGAGAAATTAAATAATAAAGGTTGAAATATTGCCGCCATATTGATGAATACAATTGTTAAGTAAATATTGCCAGGTTGTTTTTTTATGCATTAACATAGGGTGTAATGCGAAATATAGAAAAATTAGAATTTCTCAAAATCTGTACCGAAGATTTTAATGATTGGTAATGGTGCTCTATATGCTCAACTACCGTGCATTTGGGGCCATTATCGGAGAAATTAAATAATAAAGGTTGAAATATTGCCGCCATATTTATGAATACAAATGTTAAGTAAATATTGCCAGGTTGTTTTTTTATGCATTAACATAGGGTGTAATGCGAAATATAGAAAAATTAGAATTTCTCAAAATCTGTACCGAAGATTTTAATGATTGGTAATGGTGCTCTATATGCTCAACTACCGTGCATTTTGGGCAATTATCGGAGATTTTAATAAATAATATAGGTTGAAATATTGCCGCCATATTGATGAATACAAATGTTAAGTAAATATGGCCAGGTTTTTTTTTGCATTAACATAGGGTGTAATGCGAAATATGGAAAAATGAGGATTTCTCAAAATCTGTACCGACGATTTTAATGAAATAAATATCAAAATAATTGGTAATGGTGCTCTATATGCTCAACTACCGTGCATTTGGGCCATTATCGGAGAAATTAAATAATAAAAGTTGAAATATTGCCGACATATTGATGAATACAAATGTTAATTAAATATTGCCAGGTTGTTTTTTTTTTGCATTAACAAAGGGTGTAATGCGAAATATAGAAAAATGAGAATTTTTTAAAATCTGTAACGACGATTTTAATGAAATATATATCAAAATGATTGGTAATGGTGCTCTATATGCTCAACTACCGTGCATTTGGATACATTATCGGAGAAATTAAATAATAAAGGTTGAAATATTGCCGCCATATTGATTAATACAAATGTTAAGAAAATATTGCCAGGTTGTTTTTTTTTGCATTAACATAGGGTGTAATGCTAAATATAGAAAAATGAGAATTTCTCAAAATCTGTAACGACGATTTTAATGAAATATATAACAAAATGATTGATAAATGGTACTCTATATGCACAACTAAAGGTTGAAATATTGCCGCCATATTGATGAATACAAATGTTAAGTAAATATTGCCAGGTTGTTATTTTTGCATTAACATAGGGTGTAATGCGAAATATTGAAAAATGAGAATTTCTTAAAATCCGTACCGACGATTTTAATGAAATAAATATCAACATAATTGGTAATGGTGCTCTATATGCACAACTACCGTGCATTTGGGGCCATTATCGGAGAAATTAAATAATAAAGGTTGAAATATTGCCGCCATATTGATGAATACAAATGTTAAGTAAATATTGCCAGGTTGTTATTTTTGCATTAACATAGGGTGTAATACGAAATATAGAAAAATGAGAATTTCTTAAAATCTGTACCGACGATTTTAATGAAATAAATAACAAAATGATTGATAAATGGTGCTCTATATACACAACTACCGTGCATTTTGGGCAATTATCGGAGATATTAATAAATAATAAAGGTTGAAATATTGCCACCATATTGATGAACACAAATGTTAAGTAAATATGGCCAGGTTGTTTTTTTGCATTAACATAGGGTGTAATGCGAAATATGGAAAAATGAGAATTTCTCAAAATCTGTACCGACGATTTTAATGAAATAAATAACAAAATGATTGATAAATGGTGCTCTATATGCACAACTACCGTGCATTTGGGGTCATTATCGGAGAAATTAAATAATAAAGGTTGAAATATTGCCGCGATATTGATGAATACAAATGTTAAGTAAATATTGCAAGGTTGTTTTTTTGCATTAACATAGGGTGTAATGCGAAATATGGAAAAATGAGAATTTCTCAAAATCTGTACCGACGATTTTAATGAAATAAATATCAACATAATTGGTAATGGTGCTCTATATGCTCAACTACCGTGCATTTGGGCCATTATCGGAGAAATTAAATAATAAAAGTTGAAATATTGCCGCCATATTGATGAATACAAATGTTAAGTAAATATTGCCAGGTTGTTTTTTTTGCATTAACATAGAAATATGGAAAGATGAGAATTTCTCAAAATCTGTACCGACGGTTTTAATAAAATAAATAACAACATAATTGATAAATGGTGCTCTATATGCTCAACTAACGTGCATTTTGGGCCATTATCGGCGAAATTAAATAATAAAGGTTGAAATAATGCTGCCATATTGATGAATACAAATGTTAATTAAATATTGCCAGGTTGTTTTTTTTTTTTGCATTAACAAAGGGTGTAATGCGAAATATGGAAAAATGAGAATTTCTCAAAATCTGTACCGACGATTTTAATGAAATATATATCAAAATGATTGGTAATGGTGCTCTATATGCACAACTACCGTGCATTTGGATACATTATCGGAGAAATTAAATAATAAAGGTTGAAATATTGCCGCCATATTGATTAATACAAATGTTAAGAAAATATTGCCAGGTTGTTTTTTTTGCATTAACATAGTGTAATGCGAAATATGGAAAAATGAGAATTTCTCAAAATCTGTACCGACGATTTAAATTAAATAAATAACAAAATGATTGATAAATGGTGCTCTATATGCACAACTACAGTGCATTTGGGGTCATTATCGGAGAAATTAAAAAATAAAGGTTGAAATATTGCCGACATATTGATGAATACAAATGTTAAGTAAATATTGCCAGGTTGTTTTTTTTGCATTAACATAGGGTGTAATGCGAAATATGGAAAAATGAGAATTTCTCAAAATCTGTACCGACGATTTTAATGAAATAAATATCAACATAATTGGTAATGGTGCTCTATATGCTCAACTACCGTGCATTTGGGCCATTATCGGAGAAATTAAATAATAAAAGTTGAAATATTGCCGCCATATTGATGAATACAAATGTTAAGTAAATATTGCCAGGTTGTTTTTTTTGCATTAACATAGAAATATGGAAAGATGAGAATTTCTCAAAATCTGTACCGACGGTTTTAATAAAATAAATAACAACATAATTGATAAATGGTGCTCTATATGCTCAACTACCGTGCATTTTGGGCCATTATCGGCGAAATTAAATAATAAAGGTTGAAATAATGCTGCCATATTGATGAATACAAATGTTAAGTAAATATTGCCAGGTTGTTTTTTTTGCATTAACATAGGGTGTAATGCGAAATATAGAAAAATGAGAATTTCTCAAAATCTGTACCGACGATTTTAATGAAATATATATCAAAATGATTGGTAATGGTGCTCTATATGCACAACTACCGTGCATTTTGGGCCATTATCGGAGATTTTAATAAATGATAAAGGTTGAAATATTGCCGCCATATTGATTAATACAAATGTTAAGAAAATATTGCCAGGTTGTTTTTTTGCATTAACATAGGGTAAAAGCGAAATATAGAAAAATGAGAATTACTCAAGATCTGTACCGACGATTTTAATGAAATAAATAACAAAATGATTGATAAATGGTGCTCTATACGCTCAACTACCGTGCATTTGGGGCCATTATCGAAGAAATTAAATAATAAAGGCTGAAATATTGCCGCCATATTGATGAATACAAATGTTAAGTAAATATTGCCATGTTGTTTTTTTGCATTAACATAGGGTGTAATGCGAAATATGGAAAAATGAGAATTTCTCAAAATCTGTACCGACGATTTTAATGAAATAAATATCAAGATAATTGGTAATGGTGCTCTATATGCTCAACTACCGTGCATTTGGGCCATTATCGGAGAAATTAAATAATAAAGGTTGAAATATTGCCGCCATATTGATGAATACAAATGTTAAGTAAATATTGCCAGGTTTTTTTTTGCATTAGAATAGGGACTGAAAATCCGTACCGACGATTTTAATGAAATAAATAACAAAATGATTGATAAATGGTGCTCTATATGCTCAACTACCGTGCATTTGGGCCATTATCGGAGAAATTAAATAATAAAGGTTGAAATATTGCCGCCATATTGATTAATACAAATGTTAAGAAAATATTGCCAGGTTGTTTTTTTTGCATTAACATAGGGTGTAATGCGAAATATGGAAAAATGAGAATTTCTCAAGATCTGTACCGACGATTTTAATTAAATAAATAACAAAATGATTGATAAATGGTGCTCTATATGCACAACTACAGTGCATTTGGGGTCATTATCGGAGAAATTAAATAATAAAGGTTGAAATATTGCCGACATATTGATGAATACAAATGTTAAGTAAATATTGCCACGTTGTTTTTTTTGCATTAACATAGGGTGTAATGCGAAATATGGAAAAATGAGAATTTCTCAAAATCTGTACCGACGATTTTAATGAAATAAATATCAACATAATTGGTAATGGTGCTCTATATGCTCAACTACCGTGCATTTGGGCCATTATCGGAGAAATTAAATAATAAAAGTTGAAATATTGCCGCCATATTGATGAATACAAATGTTAAGTAAATATTGCCAGGTTGTTTTTTTTGCATTAACATAGAAATATGGAAAGATGAGAATTTCTCAAAATCTGTACCGACGGTTTTAATAAAATAAATAACAACATAATTGATAAATGGTGCTCTATACGCTCAACTACCGTGCATTTTGGGCCATTATCGGCGAAATTAAATAATAAAGGTTGAAATATTGCCGCCATATTGATGAATACAAATGTTAAGTAAATATTGCCATGTTGTTTTTTTTTTTGCTTAACAAAGGGTGTAATGCGAAATATAGAAAAATAAGAATTTCTCAAAATCTGTACCGACGATTTTAATGAAATATATATCAAAATGATTGGTAATGGTGCTCAATATGCACAACTACCGTGCATTTGGGGCCATTATCGGAGAAATTAAATAATAAAGGTTGAAATATTGCCGCCATATTGATTAATACAAATGTTAAGAAAATATTGCCAGGTTGTTTTTTTTGCATTAACATAGGGTAAAAGCGAAATATAGAAAAATGAGAATTACTCAAGATCTGTACCGACGATTTTAATGAAATAAATAACAAAATGATTGATAAATGGTGCTCTATACGCTCAACTACCGTGCATTTGGGGCCATTATCGAAGAAATTAAATAATAAAGGTTGAAATATTGCCGCCATATTGATGAATACAAATGTTAAGTAAATATTGCCAGGTTTTTTTTTGCATTAGAATAGGGACTGAAAATCCGTACCGACGAATTTAATGAAATAAATAACAAAATGATTGATAAATGGTGCTCTATATGCACAACTACCGTGCATTTGGGGCCATTATCGGAGAAATTAAATAATAAAGGTTGAAATATTACCGCCATATTGATGAATACAAATGTTAAGTAAATATGTCCAGGTTGTTTATTTTGCATTAACATAGGGTGTAATGCGAAATATTGCAAAATGAGAATTACTCAAAATCTCAAAATCAAAATAAATATCAAAATAATTGGTAATGGTGCTCTGTATGCACAACTACCGTGCATTAGGGGCCATTATCGAAGAAATTAAATAATAAAGGTTGAAATATTGCCGCCATATTGATGAATACAAATGTTAAGTAAATATTGCCAGGTTTTTTTTTGCATTAACATAGGGTATAATGCAATATATAGAAAAATGAGAATTTCTCAAAATCTGTACCGACGATTTTAATAAAATAAATAACAACATAATTGATAAATGGTGCTCTATATGCTCAACTACCGAGCATTTTGGGCCATTATCGGAGATTTTAATAAATAATAAAGGTTGAAATATTGCCGCCATATTGATGGATACAAATGTTAAGTAAATATTGCCAGGTTGTTTTTTTTGCATTAACATAGGGAGTAATGCGAAATATAGAGAGATGAGAATTTCTCAAAATCTGTACCGACGATTTTAATAAAATAAATAACAAAATAATTGATAAATGGTGCTCTATATGCTCAACTACCGTGCATTTGGGGCCATTATCGGAGAAATTAAATAATAAAGGTTGAAATACTGCCGCCATATTGATGAATACAAATGTTAAGTAAATATTGCCAGGCTGTTTTTTTTTTGCATTAACAAAGGGTGTAATGCGAAATATAGGAAAATGAGAATTTCTCAAAATCTGTACCGACAATTTTAATGAAATATATATCAAAATGATTGGTAATGGTGCTCTATATGCACAACTACCTTGCATTTGGGACCATCATCGGAGAAATTAAATAATAACGGTTGAAATATTGCTGCCATATTGATGAATACAAATGTTAAGAAAATATTGCCAGGTTGTTTTTTTTGCATTAACATAGGGTGTAATGCGAAATATAGAAAAATGAGAATTTCTCAAAATCTATACCGACGAATTTAATAAAATAAATAACAAAATAATTGATAAATGGTGCACGATATGCTCAACTACCGTGCATTTGGGGCCATTATCGGAGAAATTAAATAATAACGGTTGAAATAGTGCCGCCATATTGATTAATACAAATGTTAAGAAAATATTGTCAGGTTGTTATTTTTGCATTAACATAGGGTGTAATGCGAAATATAGAAAAATGAGAATTACTCAAAATCTGTACCGACGATTTTAATGAAAGAAATATCAAAATAATTGGTAATGGTGCTCTATATGCACAACTATCGTGCATTTGGGGCCTTTATCGGATAAACAAAATAATAAAGGTTGAAATATTGCCGCCATATTGATGAATACAAATGTTAAGTAAATATTGCCAGGTTGTTATTTTTGCATTAACATAGGGTGTAATACGAAATATAGAAAAGTGAGAATTTCTTAAAATCCGTACCGACGAATTTAATGAAATACATAACAAAATGATTGATAAATGGTGCTCTATATGCACAACTACCGTGCATTTTGGGCAATTATCGGAGATATTAATAAATAATAAAGGTTGAAATATTGCCGCCATATGGATGAATACAAATGTTAAGTAAATATTGCCAGGTTGTTTTTTTTTTGCATTAACAAAGGGTGTAATGCGAAATATAGAAAAATGAGAATTTCTTAAAATCTGTACCGACGATTTTAATGAAATAAATATCAAAATAATTGGTAATGGTGCTCTATATGCACAACTACCGTACATTTGGATACATTATCGGAGAAATTAAATAATAAAGGTTGAAATATTGCCGCCATATTGATTAATACAAATGTTAAGAAAATATTGCCACGTTGTTTTTTTTGCATTAACATAGGGTGTAATGCGAAATATAGAAAAATGAGAATTACTCAAGATCTGTACCGACGATTTTAATGAAATAAATATCAAAATAATCGGTAATGGTGCTCTACATGCACAACTATCGTGCATTTGGGGCCTTTATCGGATAAATTAAATAATAAAGGTTGAAATATTGCCGCCATATTGATGAATACAAATGTTAAGTATAATGGCTAAGTTTTTTTGGGCATTAACATAGGGTGTAATGCGAAATTTAAGAAAATGAGAATTTCTTAAAATCCGTACCGACGAATTTAATGAAATAAATAACAAATTGATTGATAAATGGTGCTCTATATGCACAACTATCGTGCATTTGGGGCCATTATCGGAGAAATTAAATAATAAAGGTTGAAATATTGCCGCCATATTGATGAATACAAATGTTAAATAAATATTGCCAGGTTGTTTTTTTTTTTATGAATGCAAATGTTAAGTAAATATTGCCAGGTTGTTATATTTGCATTAACATAGGGTGTAATGCGAAATATAGAAAAATGAGAGTTTCTCAAAATCTATACCGACGATTTTAATGATTGGTAATGGTGCTCTATATGCTCAACTACCGTGCATTTGGGGCCACTATCGGAGAAATAAAATAATAAAGGTTGAAATATTGCCGCCATATTGATGAATACAAATGTTAAGTAAATATTGCCAGGTTGTTATTTTTGCATTAACATATGGTGTAATACGAAATATAGAAAAGTGAGAATTTCTTAAAATCCGTACCGACGAATTTAATGAAATAAATAACAAAATGATTGATAAGTGGTGCTCTATATGCACAACTACCGTGCATTTTGGGCAATTATCGGAGATATTAATTAATAATAAAGGTTGATATATTGCCGCTATATGGATGAATACAAATGTTAAGTAAATATTGCCAGGTTGTTTTTTTTTGCATTAACAAAGGGTGTAATGCGAAAAATAGAAAAATGAGAATTACTCAAAATCTGTACCGATGATTTTAATGAAAGAAATAACAAAATGATTGATAAATGGTGCTCTATATGCACAACTACCGTGCATTTGGATACATTATCGGAGAAATTAAATAATAAAGGTTGAAATATTGCCGCCATATTGATGAATACAAATGTTAAGAAAATGTTGCCAAGTTGTTTTTTTTTGCATTAACATAGGGTGTAATGCGAAATATAGAAATATGAGAATTACTCAAGATCTGTACCGACGATTTTAATGAAAGAAATATCAAAATAATTGGTAATGGTGCTCTATATGCACAACTACCGTGCACTTGGGGCCATTATCGGAGAAATTAAATAATAAAGGTTGAAATATTGCCGCCATATTGACGAAGACAAATGTTAAGTAAATATTGCCAGGTTGTTATTTTTGCATTAACATAGGGTGTAATGCGAAATATTGAAATAAGAGAATTTCTTAAAATCCGTACCGACGATTTTAATGAAATAAATAACAAAATGATTGATAAATGGTGCTCTATATGCACAACTAAAGGTTGAAATATTGCCGCCATATTGATGAATACAAATGTTAAGTAAATATTGCCAGGTTGTTATTTTTGCATTAACATAGGGTGTAATACGAAATATAGAAAAATGAGAATTTCTTAAAATCCGTACAGACGAATTTAATGAAATAAATATCAAAATGACTGATAAATGGTGCTCTATATGCTCAACTAGCGTGCATTTTGGGCCATTATCGGAGAAAATAAATAATAAAGGTTGAAATATTGCCGCCATATTGATGAATACAAATGTTAAGTAAATATTGCCAGGTTGTTTTTTTTTTTTGCATTAACAAAGGGTGTAATGCTAAATATAGAAAAATGAGAATTTCTCAAAATCTGTAACGACGATTTTAATGAAATATATAACAAAATGATTGATAAATGGTACTCTATATGCACAACTAAAGGTTGAAATATTGCCGCCATATTGATGAATACAAATGTTAAGTAAATATGGCCAGGTTGTTATTTTTGCATTAACATAGGGTGTAATACGAAATATAGAAAAATGAGAATTACTCAAAATCTGTACCGATGATTTTAATGAAAGAAATATCAAAATAATTGGTAATGGTGCTCTATATGCACAACTACCGTGCATTTGGGGCCATTATCGGAGAAATTAAATAATAAAGGTTGAAATATTGCCGCCATATTGATGAATACAAATGTTAAGTAAATATTGCCAAGTTGTTATTTTTGCATTAACATAGGGTGAAATGCGAAATATAGAAAAATGAGAATTACTCAAAATCTGTACCGACGATTTTAATGAAAGAAATATCAAAATAATTGGTAATGGTGCTCTATATGCACAACTATCGTGCATTTGGGGCCTTTATCGGATAAACAAAATAATAAAGGTTGAAATATTGCCGCCATATTGATGAATACAAATGTTAAGTAAATATTGCCAGGTTGTTATTTTTGCATTAACATAGGGTGTAATGCGAAATATTGAAAAATGAGAATTTCTTAAAATCCGTACCGACGATTTTAATTAAATAAATATCAAAATAATTGGTAATGGTGCTCTATATGCACAACTAGCGTGCATTTTGGGCCATTATCGGAGAAAATAAATAATAAAGGTTGAAATATTGCCGCCATATGGATGAATACAAATGTTAAGTAAATATTGCCAGGTTGTTTTTTTTTTTTTTGCATTAACAAAGGGTGTAATGCTAAATATAGAAAAATGAGAATTTCTCAAAATCTGTAACGACGATTTTAATGAAATATATAACAAAATGATTGATAAATGGTACTCTATATGCACAACTAAAGGTTGAAATATTGCCGCCATATTGATGAATACAAATGTTAAGTAAATATTGCCAGGTTGTTATTTTTGCATTAAAATAGGGTGTAATGCGAAATATTGAAAAATGAGAATTTCTTAAAATCCGTACCGACGATTTTAATGAAATAAATATCAAAATAATTGGTAATGGTGCTCTATATGCACAACTACCGTGCATTTTGGGCCATTATCGGAGAAATTAAATAATAAAGGTTGAAATATTGCCGCCATATTGATAAATACAAATGTTAAGTAAATATTGCCAGGTTGTTATTTTTGCATTAACATAGGGTGTAATGCAAAATATAGAAAAATGAGAATTTCTCAAAATCTGTACCGAAGATTTTAATGATTGGTAATGGTGCTCTATATGCTCAACTACCGTGCATTTGGGGCCATTATCGGAGAAATTAAATAATAAAGGTTGAAATATTGCCGCCATATTGATGAATACAAATGTTAAGTAAATATTGCCAGGTTGTTATTTTTGCATTAACATAGGGTGTAATACGAAATATAGAAAAATGAGAATTTCTTAAAATCCGTACCGACGAATTTAATGAAATAAATATCAAAATGATTGATAAATGGTGCTCTATATGCAGAACTACCGTGCATTTTGGGCAATTATCGGAGATTTTAATAAATAATAAAGGTTGAAATATTGCCGCCATATTGATTAATACAAATGTTAAGTAAATATTGCCAGGTTGTTTTTTTTTTTTGCATTAACAAAGGGTGTAATGCGAAATATAGAAAGATGAGAATTTCTCAAAATCTGTACCGACGATTTTAATAAAACAAATAACAACATAATTGATAAATGGTGCTCTATATGCACAACTACCGTGCATTTTGGGCCATTATCGGAGAAATTAAATAATAAAGGTTGAAATATTGCCGCCATATTGATGAATACAAATGTTAAGTAAATATGGCCAGGATTTTTTTTTTTTTGCATTAACATAGGATGTAATGCGAAATATGGAAAAATGAGAATTTCTCAAAATCTGTAACGACGATTTTAAGGAAATAAATATCAAAATAATTGGTAATGGTGCTCTATATGCTCAACTACCGTGCATTTGGGGCCATTATCGGAAAAATTAAATAATAAAGGTTGAAATATTGCCGCCATATTGATGAATACAAATGTTAAGTAAATATTGCCAGGTTGTTTTTTTGTCATTAACATAGGGCGTAATGCGAAATATAGAAAAATTAGAATTTCTCAAAATCTTTACCGACGATTTTAATGAAATAAATAACAAATTGATTGATAAATGGTGCTCTATATGCACAACTACCGTGCATTTGGGGCCATTATCGGAGAAATTAAATAATAAAGGTTGAAATATTGCCGCCATATTGATGAATACAAATGTTAAGTAAATATTGCCAGGTTGTTATTATTGCATTAACATAGGGTGTAATACGAAATATAGAAAAATGAGAATTTCTTAAAATCCGTACCGACGAATTTAATGAAATAAATATCAAAATGATTGATAAATGGTGCTCTATATGCACAACTACCGTGCATTTTGGGCAATTATCGGAGATTTTAATAAATAATAAAGGTTGAAATATTGCCGCCATATTGATGAATACAAATGTTAAGTATAATGGCAAAGTTTTTTTGTGCATTAACATAGGGTATAATGCGAAATATAGAAAGATGAGAATTTCTCAAAATCTGTACCGAAGATCTTAATGATTGGTAATGGTGCTCTATATACTCAACTACCGTGCATTTGGGGCCATTATCGGAGAAATTAAATAATAAAGGTTGAAATATTGCCGCCATATTGATGAATACAAATGTTAAGTAAATATTGCCAGGTTGTTATTTTTGCATTAACATAGGGTGTAATACGAAATATAGAAAAATGAAAATTTCTTAAAATCCGTACCGACGATTTTAATGAAAGAAATATCAAAATAATTGTTAATGGTGCTCTATATGCACAACTACCGTGCATTTTGGGCAATTATCGGATATTTTAATAAATAATAAAGGTTGAAATATTGCCGCCATATGGATGAATACAAATGTTAAGAAAATATTGCCAGGTTGTTTTTTTTGCATTAACATAGGGTGTAATGCGATATATAGAAAAATGAGAATTGCTCAAGATCTGTACCGACGATTTTAATGAAAGAAATATCAAAATAATTGGTAATGGTGCTCTATATGAACAAATACCGTGCATTTGGGGCCATCATCGGAGAAATTAAATAATAAAGGTTGAAATATTGCCGTTATATTGATGAATACAAATGTTAAGTAAATATTGCCAGGTTGTTATTTTTGCATTAACATAGGGAGTAATGCGAAATATAGAAAAATGAGAATTTCTTAAAATCCGTACCGACGATTTTAATGAAATAAATATCAAAATAATTGGTAATGGTGCTCTATATGCTCAACTACCGTGCATTTGGGGCCATTATCGGAGAAATTAAATAATAAAGGTTGAAATATTGCCGCCATATTGATGAATACAAATGTTAAGTAAATATTGCCAGGTTGTTATTTTTGCATTAACATAGGGTGTAATACGAAATATAGAAAAATGAAAATTTCTTAAAATCCGTACCGACGATTTTAATGAAAGAAATATCAAAATAATTGTTAATGGTGCTCTATATGCACAACTACCGTGCATTTTGGGCAATTATCGGATATTTTAATAAATAATAAAGGTTGAAATATTGCCGCCATATGGATGAATACAAATGTTAAGTAAATATTGCCAGGTTGTTTTTTTGCATTAACATAGGGTGTAATGCGAAATATGGAAAAATGAGAATTTCTCAAAATCTGTATCGACGATTTTAATGAAATATATATCAAAATGATTGATAAATGGTGCTCTATATGCACAACTAACGTGCATTTGGGGCCATTATCGGAGAAATTAAATAATAAAAGTTGAAATATTGCCGCCATATTGATGAATACAAATGTTAAGTAAATATTGCCAGGTTGTTATTTTTGCATTAACATAAGGAGTAATGCGAAATATAGAAAAATGAGAATTTCTTAAAATCCGTACCGACGATTTTAATGAAATAAATATCAAAATAATTGGTAATGGTGCTCTATATGCTCAACTACCGTGCATTTGGGGCCATTATCGGAGAAATTAAATAATAAAGGTTGAAATATTGCCGCCATATTGATGAATACAAATGTTAAGTAAATATTGCCAGGTTGTTATTTTTGCATTAACATAGGGTGTAATACGAAATATAGAAAAATGAGAATTTCGTAAAATCCGCACCGACGAATTTAATGAAATAAATAACAAA